>CM077826.1:12853054-13347272 GCA_039720395.1 Liquidambar formosana | reverse complement strand
CGAGAATACAGACAAAAATAACAGGAAAAAAATCTCAACCCTTCCCAAAGTGAAAGGCTGGATGACTGTGCATCTTGTTCAATACTAGGGCATTACTTAACTTCTAAAAGCGGTACATTGGCATGTTTGCAACAACGCTTCAAGGCTCTACCTACCGATATTCTCTTAGCCACCTTTCTGAAATCCAGCACCACATGGTTTAAGGCCCTCATATTCTCAATCATAAACCATTTGAATTTTCCATCCACCCTTTGCCGACCACTGGCCCCCATGATTGTGTTGCATCAGTCATTGAGGGCATAGAGTTTATTGTCGATAAAGTAGGTTTGGATATATCATTATCTTCCTTTCCTTAATTTATCAGAGATGAACCTATGTTCACTTTATTAGCATTTATATGAACTTGTTGGCATTTATTTATCCACTTTACCAGTTCATCATAGTCTATGGATATGACTCCTGAACAGCTGGAATTATCAAATATGCATCTAAGTGTTTGTAGAGACATTTCTTATACTCAGGTCCTGGTAGGCAGTCTTGGGAAGGGTAAGCCAGATATAGTCCTAACCTTTGTTTTTTACTTTTTTTAATACAAAGGTTTCTCACTTGAATCTGTGCCTTTGTGGTTGGTAGCCTGACTCCCCGAGACTTTTACCATTGCACTAGACAATGGCCCCTGCGGAGACATTTCTCATGCTAAATTGAGTACCCAAGATATATAAGTCTTATTTACCATCATTTATACTCTAATAGCTTGAATGAGACAATTTTTTGGTAAATAAAATACATTTTAGTATTTTACATAGCACCAACAGCACTGCTTAGTTGTGTGTGCACATGTGGGCCTTTTATCTTTAATATATATATATGTGTGTGTGTGTGTGTGTGTGTGTATGTGTATGTTTGTATATATACATACATATATTTATATAGCAGCGTTGATTGTACGAATTCTGGATACATATCAACATTGCCATTGTTTCATAGTACTCTTGGTTTTGGATCTGGACAGTTCCATTTTAGATACCCTCTTATCCTTTGTAGACATCAACACCTATATCAGTGCCTTTTCCTTTTCTTTTCTTTTTTAAATTAAGAAAAAACTTTATAAAGAATGGAGGAAAGGGGGTTGTGGGGAGGACATGTCAAAAAGGAGAATGAGAAGTAATGAAAGAGAGGCATTGATCCATACACCTCTGTTACTAAAGTCTATGGGAGGTCATAAACCCAGACTTGATATCATATTTCCTCTGAATCTTCAATTTCTTCTTCACTTTTTCCCTCTCAAAAGAAAGAAAACTGTGCTGGTTTTATTCTTGAAATTGCATGCAACGCATGTTCCAGAACTACTAAATGCCATGGATATTGCATGGAAACCGGCCTACTATAAACACGATAAGCAAAGGTTTTGTTAGGCTCCTGACATCTGACAATGGTAGAGATTCGATATGTGCACCCGATGATAAGCACATATACTTGTTAATGAAGCAAAGATCCACATGTATTTACATTGTTATAGTAGTGGATTTTAGTATCTTTCACACTTTTGTGCTTAAGTTACAGTTCTGGTTTCATGGACAGCTTTGCCTAGCTATCTGTGGATGACCAATGGGCCTATATCCTTATATTGGTAAACCATTTCTTTGTATTTTTACAGGGTGAAGTAGAGTGCATATATTCCTTTTCGGTAATAGAATGGATTGCAGTGCTGCTCTGCTGCAATTTCTGTGAATACTTGTATAGCAAGATTATTTCTCAATGGGGGGAGCTTGTTCTAGGAAAAGAGACCAAACAGGTCAATGAAGACAATGTACAAGGAGGGGTTTCTGGAAGATATTGTAAAGCGGAAGTTCAAAGTGGTTGGGAACCTCATTTTTTCGACCTGCTGTAGATATTCAACAGGGAAGAGGGAAATGCCCATCCCTCATGGAATTATGCATTTATAAAATACGTGAGGTATCTTGTTTTTATTTATCATTCTTGTGTCAGGATGGTGGCCCCCTTATCTGGATTGATGGTTATTGCTCCTTTTCTATAACAGGATATCAGTAGATATAGTACCTTTTCCATGCTCCCAAGGGATATTAGTCAGCAGATCTTCAATGAATTGGTGAATTCCCAATGTCTTACTGATGTTTCTTTGGAAGCTTTTCGAGATTGTGATATCCAGGTATACTGTATACCATAGTAAACTATCGTACAAGTATCTTACAAGTTGCGATTTAAAGTCTGTTGTTTTTGTGTTCCTTGAACATTGATGGTGCCTAGTGGGTCATGATGACATGTAAGATTTCTGTCTTGTGTTTGACAGGATATTTATTTGGGAGAATACCCTGGTGTGAAGGATAGTTGGATGGATGTCATTTCTTCACAGGGGTCATCTTTACTTTCTGTGGATCTTTCTAGTTCGGATGTGACGGATTCTGGTTGATTCATCTCAAAGATTGCACAAACCTCCAAGTCTTAAATTTTAATTATTGTGACCAGATTTCAGACCATGGGCTGGAGCACATCTGTGGTAGCCTTCCCTATTCTTTTTCAATAGCTGTGTCACATTATAGTGTTAATGCCTTTTGCTATACTAAAAATTTATTAAATGTCTGATTCTTATAGTATGTCAAATATATTAAGTAGAGAAGGTACAATGGGAGGAGGAGTTACCATTAAGCGAAAATGGAGATATAGGAGATAACAGAAAAGGAAAAGGAAAAATGCAACCAAACCTCAGTTATCTGGATCCACAATATATTAAATCTAGACAAAAAATTTGGACAATCACAGGGCGTCTTCTAAATCTCCATCAAAATTAATTTGAGAAAGATTTATTGCTTTTGCTTCGTTGAAGCTCTGTTGCAGGACAAGGATCTTGGGCAAGCATGAATTCATCACTATAATCAATAATAGATTTATTCTCAGTGTTTGTCAAATTTGTCCTAAATTTATTACGTAATTTTTTCACTTTGATCATGGAGCTATAAACATTTGGTTTTGACTTTTTTTATTTGATCATCAGAACTTTATTTATTGCTATTTGTTGGTCAAAGTAAATGTTGATGTGGTTGATTTTATCTGAAAGTAATATGGAAATGTTATTAGTTATAACAATAATGATGTGGGTTAAGCATCCTTGAAGATATATGGCAGTGGTTGCTTGATTTTATGAGTGATTTTGAATTTGATTTTAATAATTTACTTTGATTAACTCAGTATTTTTTTTTTATTTTTTTTTATTTTTTTAAATTATCATTTTTGAGCTTTGCGTCTTTCTTGTTAGATGCTCAAATTCTGGATTTAACTTCCAGGGTTCTTTGATTTGGTTACTTTCTAGTTTTCCGTCCTGTAAGGTCTTAACCTCTTTATATAATTTTATGTCCTTAAATTAATGTGCTCCATATAAGTCAGCCTTTAACTTCTTTATATAATTTCATTTCCTTAAATTACTGTTCTGCACACAAAATTGTGGGATTTTTTGTTTTCTGCAGTTCTCTGCTATTTGAGAGCTTAATTGGTTAAGTATACAGTTGTCAAGAAATACTCTCAACATGAATCAACTTCAGCATATTTCACCAACATCTTTAATTGAATGTTTCTGTTGGTTACATCCCAAAGTCATGTTCTTTCTGACATAATTTTGTAAAATTGTGTACTTCATCCTTTGAAACAGGATGACATACATGTTTCAAACTTTCAACTTTATTAGTTTTACTTTGTGCTTTGTAGCTGCTGTAAATTTGTGTATTGCAGCCTTTGAAACAGGATGACATAAATATTTTGACTTTATTGATTTTACTTTGTGCTTTATAGCTGTCGTAATGATTATTTTAAAGATACTTGCGTCTTCTTTCTAATTGATATTATTTAGGGTAAATTACACTTACACCCCCCTCTAGTTTATGACAATTACAAATGCACCCCCTCTCATTTTCGAAATTAAACTATCACCTCCTATAAGAATAGTTGACTGAACGGTGTTAATAAAACTCATAAAATGACACAAATACCCCTATATATAAAATGCACCATTTAACCTTCTTAAATGACTCGAGTTCTCTCTAACTTATATCCTCCATTACATGCACACAAGGGCGGAGTCAATAAGGCCTGGGGTTAGCTTGCCCACAATTTTTTTTTTATGTATATTTTTTATAAATCATAGATTTGGCTAGTCTCAAAATCTTTTTGAACCTCTAGATTTATTACCTCTCATATATATATATATAGCTTTGATCATGTAAGGGATATCCCAAATGTCCCGCACTTGAACAACCCTCACACACACACACACACACACACACATATATATATAGATAGCCTTTTCATGTAAGCGTTCTATGCCAAAATCAAGTTGATTTGAGATTGATTGTTATTCGATCCAAAATGTGCATTTTTTAATCAATAACAATCATTCATTTATGAACATTTCAAATGAAACAACTCTTAATCTTATATCTACTTTATTTTTGGCATATATGACCAACATATGAATTAAATTTAATCCAACGGTTAGTTTGGCCCAAAGAGTTTTGGAGTGCACTTGATGCAAAATTGCATTAGGTGCACCTTTTTCTTTTTATGTACAACTTTCCTTGTTTTGTCCTCATTTAAATTTTATTTTCACCTGATATTTTCTTATTTTCATAATTTTATTTTGCTCTTTCCTCATTGTAATTATTCTTTTCATTTATTTCTATATCTGAGGAATGCTATATAGCCCTTTTTTTTAAAAAACCCAAATCTACTTACTCAAATGAGGTGGCAACCTAGCAAATCAATTTTAAATATATATATATTTTTTGGCAAATCAATTAAAAATTTAGTTGAATAAATAATTGTCTGTAATGAGAAAATCTGACAATTGCCACATTAGTCGGACAAAAAATTTAAACTTTTTAGCATTTTTCTTATATATATTATATTGTCTTATATATATTATATTATTTGTTTATCAACAAAAATAAAAAATAAAAAATAAAAAAATTCTAATGTGCTAGATGAATACATATATATATATATATATATATATTTTTTTTTTTTTTAAGGATGTGCTAGATGAATATGTTGGACTGATGAGTTATATGCATTTAACATGGGAGTTGTCATCTAATAAGGGTAGTTAGGGTATTTTTTAAAAAATGAGCATGACATCACTTTTTTTTAACAGAACATTGGATGGCCGTTAGAGGGAGGGGGTCTCTTTGTAGTTTATTTTGTAAAATAGGGGGTGTTAATGTCATTTCAGAAACGTGAGGGGGTCTATCTGTAATTATGAGATACTATAAGGGGTCTTAATGTAATTTACCCTATTATTTATCTCTCTATTTCTTCTTGTTCTTCCTTGCTCTCAATATTTACTTGAACTAGCACTTGAGCCATTCTTACCATTTGATATGTGTCTCTGAGAATCATTCCTACAACTTGCTTCATAGATTTTGTGTATCTGTTTGACTAAGTGCACAGTTACTAAGTAAGTTTTCTCTAAATCAAATCAAACCTGAGCACAAATCATCAAATATTTTTATTTAAAAATTCAGTTGGTTTTGTCTGGATGTTTTGTTCATTTTGGTGCTCTGAATTCTAGAAGGTTGCAGAAAGCAGCATTCGGGTTATTATGACATGTGCATTTTACTTGTGGCATACTGCTGCAATAGGATTAAAGCATATTTTTTGAGCATGTTTCTTTCTTACTAGTATTTATTCTCTTTTGTTTTGGTCATTTTACTTTTTCATGTTTTATGTGCATGTAAATGTAATTATTTATTTATAATTTTGTAAAAACTGTATGAAAATCTTTCAGGTCTCTCAAACTTGACAACTTTAAGTTTTAGAAGAAACAATGTGATTTCTGCTGAAGGAATGAGTGCCTTTTCCAGTTTAGTTAACTTGGTTAGGTTGGACCTAGAGAGATGTCCAGGAATCCATGGCGGACTTGTTCATCTGAAAGGTTTGTTCTGCTCTAACTGTACTCTGTCTGAGAAAGTGCAACTTTTCTTGTAATGCTACAACACATGTTACTCTAATGCAATCTTTTGAATAGGCTCTCAGTTTTATACTTGCTCATCTTTCCATATAATTGAAGGTGCCTTTGGAAACTGAAGACTTTGTAGATTCTATTTATTTTAACCAGCTAGTGGCATGCTCAGTGCGCATGTACATGATGAGAGAATCTGCCATAGGTAGTGTTTTTGTCAAGGAATGGGTTCATATACGGCGCAGATGGAGCCAAAGTGCCAAACTAATTTGCACCCATGTATGAGATACATGGGTTTTTACGATTCAGTAGTGTTACACTGATATTGTTGGCATGAAGTCAAATTGCTATGTTTCGGTTTTTGGTTTTTTCCTCACCTATGAAGCACGTGTGAGATGTGAATAATGGCAAAAATTCATTATTCTTTGCATTTATTCTCTAGTTGTTGCGTAGAGAGGTGGATTTCAAGAGATTTGGAGCAATTGTTTCTTAGTGGCGGAGGTGCTTTTGTAACTGGACCTAAATTACTCCCCCTTTAACAGTTACAAACTTTAAGTTATAAGATTTAAAGTATGGCTGTTTAAACGAATTAAAATGAACATCAAGAAGTTGGATTCCCTTAAAAATAGTAAAAAAATAAAGTTTAAATAAAAAAAATTATTATGTCAACTATTTAAATGTGGGAAGTACCTGTCTTTGGCTCCGCATGACATTGTTATAGAAAATGTGTCCAACATACTGACTGATGGGCACAATCAACAGGAGTGTCTCACAAAGGGAGGAACATGTTTCTAGATCGCTACCTGCTAAATTGGTAATCAAGTACGTGGACATTTATGAATGAGTGAAGTATTCTTTTCTAGCAGCTTTATCATAGAGAATTTTCAGTTTACAAGAAGATAGAGATGAAAAAAAAATGAAATAGTTTGTTTATTCAGTGGCATTCCAATGTCCTATGATTTGGGGAATTAGACGAATTTGACACCTGGACACATGCACCCGGCATGCTTACCAGGGTCCATGTTACATAGGTGGGGTATCATTGGAAGTAGTGATCACATAGAAATTCCAATTTACTGATTTATGCTAAGCTTGAGATGGTAAAAACACTGAAATAAATAGATTTTGCGATTCAGGGGTGTCCTCACGTCCTATGATTTGGAAATTAATCAAATTTGTCATCTAGACACAGATAATTTGACATCCTGAGTCCTGACACATGCCTGGTAAGACTTATTTATCAAAGTCCATGAAACATAGGCAGGGTATTGTTGGAAATAATAGTTTCTGCACAAACAATAAAAAATTTACTGCACATATATTATTGAAATGACAAAACTGTGCATGCGGTGAAGTCAGGCCTTTCTCGTCAAATGGAGTAATAGACCCACACGTGCATGCACATGTACACACTTTTTAGCAACATGAACTTCACAATTTGCATGGAGCTCTCAAGTTTATTTGCTGAGTCCTGACTTGTGATGAATGTGTTATTAATCATCTGATTATTTGGCTCATGTGTACCTCATTTTTCCTTTTGACAGGATTAACAAAGCTCGAGTCTCTTAATATCAAATGGTGTAATTGCATAACGGATGCTGATTTGGAGCCTCTCTCAGGTAGCCTCCTTTATGATGGAATAAAATAATCAAATATTTCATCATTATTTTGTCCAAGTTGTACCAACTTCGAGGCACTCTAGTAGGATGAACCATTACATCATAATCTACATTATTAAAGATACATTGGGAACGTCTTTTATGTCATGTTCTAGTGAAAGAAATTGCCATCCTTTTATCATTTTTATTTTTTATTTTTACAAAATCATGGAAGAAGTAATCCACAACTGTTCTACAATTTTTTCCCCCATATTTTTCGACAAGTAAGGCTCCATATATGATTGAATATAGATGTTTTTTATCATTACAAGTATGAGCTGGATGAATCTAGATTTTTTTTCATTTTTTGGGGAGACCAAAGTGAATATGTTATATCCTTACTAAGCCTCTCGTTTATTTTTTTGGTGGGTTTTTTTTTTTTTTGTGTGTGTGTGTGTGTGTTGGGGGGGGGGGGGGGTCTAAATATATATATTTTTCAGTCTCTAAATGCTAAAATAAATTCACAAGTTTGACCCCCCCCCCCCCCCAAAAAAAAAAAATCGTCTTCTGTGACGAGGTTGTGGGACTGGGATGTACAGAGTAGGAAATTTAAAATGGAGCTGGAAAAAGTGCTTCTATTTCTTCTTTTTAACCAATGCATCATGGTACAGTTGTATGAAAACCATTTGTATGTCAGCATGTGCTTTTATTTACATTTTAAACTGACATTTTTATTGTGTAAAGGGCCCAGTTCGTCGCGTGTGACAATTATTTATATGTTGCAGGGCTTACAAACTTGAAAGGGTTACAAATTTCATGCAGTAAGGTTACGGATTCTGGCATTCCTTATTTAAAAGGTATTTCAGTTTCTACTTTGGTTTTTATCCTGCTTAACTTCTCTAATATCATGCTTAACGTCTCTATTGTTGTGATAAAACATGTAATAGTCTTACCATTTAGCTCTATTTAGGGCCGTATTTGCTGTTAATTCCTTGGCAAACAAGTTGTTTCACAATGCCTCCGACCAAATCCTTTCTTGCCTTCCTCTTACCCTTTTGGCACCTTCAACTTGAATCAAATAACTCGTCCTTATTAGAAGATTTGTAAGTCTTTGTTGCATGTGAACAATCTCATTAGAGGATTTTCTCTTATCTTCAACTGGTGCTGCCTCTACCTTCTTAGATATGTATCCACTTCTCATTCTATCTTTTCTTGTATTGCCACTCATTCATATTAATATTCTCATTTTGGCTACACATACTTTGGACTGTGCAAACATCATATTTGTGGTTATGACTTATGAGAGGTATTTTATAAACAAAAAATGCTTTTTGCGATTTTTGTATTGTATTAAACCTTCCCATTCACCGTCAACTAAAAAATGCAGTACATCTTTCCTTTTTATTGGGCCCAAGTTGCACCACTAGTCTACTCTATACATATGTACATGGATATATATGTGTGTATGTATCTATATTATCATTTTGCGGGCTTGCTTAGCTAAAATGATCACAAGCTATAAGAGTGCATAGTTATGTGTCTGAAGTAAGAACGATCAAACTCCCGAGCGTTTGAAAATGTGTAATAATCGATTTTGGAATGCTTGAACAATGGGAATATTTGAAGATGGTCTTTTAAGGAAATGACCTAGCATTCCACTGATCCAGTTTAATGCTCATATGTCCTAGGTTTTGGAGTTAAGTTAGAGTAATTGGATCTTGTGAATCTTGAGAACAGCTCTTGTCTATGGGAGTGAAAAAAAATCATGTCTGTCTTCTGAAGTAGATATCATGAAAATGGTTACCTTGCAATTGTTGATACTCTATGAGTTTTTAACACTGTTGTGGCAGTAACTGTTTCTTCCATTCATTTCCACACTGGTATTGGGAATGCCACCTGGGTTAGAGCTTTAACATCCTGTATCCTTAACATGATTTATTTCATCATTTACTTGACTCAATGGAAATAATAAAGCCAATATGCCTTCTCTCTCTCTCTCTCTCTCTCTCTCACACACACGCACACACGCACATCTTAGATAGTAATCTAATTTCAGAGTCTCCTAGTGAGTGGTTGTTCCACGCTCTTGGTGTCACCAATTTAGTAAAAACGGTGGTCTTCCCTTGTCCACGACTTCACGATCACTTCGCGATCAAATCGTCCATGTATACTTCTATCTTTTTGTGCATCATGTCATGAAACAACGTGTGGTCATTGCTCCCCTATCTAGTAAGGTAGGTCGCACCTGTGTTCTCAGATATGGCCTGTTTGATTCCATCAAACATTTTATTTTCTTTGTGCTTTAGAATGAAGTTGTTGGATCTCATATGTGTAAATTGCAGGTCTACACAAGCTTTCTCTATTGAACATGGAGGGTTGCCGCATTTCTACTGCTTGCTTGGACTCACTTTCAGGTTCACATTTTGTTGAAATACTTGGTCTTTTTTTGTGATCATTATAATTCTTTTGGTCATTGTTCTAGTTAGAGTTGGAGCTTATTGTCACTAAGTCTTGCTCTAGAATAGAAATTACTATGAATGATTGTTGCTGCCTTATAGATGTGATGTGTTCTTGCATGTCTAGAGGATGGATAATGAGATAACATTTTCATAATAGTTTTATATTTGAACAGGTAGAAGTGTAGTTTGCATAAATGCTCATGGTGCTGAGAAGCAACCCTATTGGGTTTTGTTTGTGTTTGTGAAAATCTTGTTATTTTTCCACAATATACATAATGGGTAATTCATTTGAAAATCTTAGTATATCACTATTTCTTTGAGAAAAGATCAATGAAGAAATTTTCTTTGGCTTCTCGTGTGAAAGAATGAAAAGAAATTAAATTTTCTATCTGATGCTGGTTTTTAACTGATGCATTTACTTTTGATAGTGTAAAATATTAGAGCATGATTTATGCTACCAACCTTGAATAGTTGGGATGAGGTGTGGTAAATGATAATAATGAAAATATGAAGGATTGATTTTCATTTTATTTTTTGCAGGATAGTATGTTTTACAATTTCTTAAAAAAAGTTCCATCATTTTCCAAACTACATCAAGTCAATCCTTAATATTCTAGTTTGGTTTCGATTTGACTTGGCTTTTTTCTGTGCAGGTATTGCTACCCTGTTATATTTGAATCTTAACAGATGCAATCTGTCTGATAATGGATGTGAGAAGTTTTCACGTGAGTTGGATTTGATCTTTATTAACCTCATCAAATATATTCAATTTACTTAAAGTTCTCATTATTTTTATTTTTTAATTTTGTTAGACCATGAACTAATTGAATCTCTTATATTCCATAGGACTTGACAGATTGAAAGTACTAAATTTGGGGTTCAACAACATCACAGACGCATGTTTGGTACACCTAAAAAGTGGTTTCTCTTTCTCTCTCAAATTTATATGTGTTAAGAGCTTCCATATAATATTTCCTTTTCAATTAATGCTTTAATTTTTAAAGAAGGTTCAAAAGAATAAATAGTAATGCACTCATGACTGGTACAAAATAAATTGGAAAGTAATATGTGCAATAGACACATAGATATTGCAATTTTTTATAACTAGTACAAGTACTTGGGTTGTGAAGCCTTCCTCCGGTCAGTGAACACTAATAGAGTAATATGTGAATCTTAATTGCATTCTGTTTATAAATAACCAATCTTTGAGAAAAAGGGCAAGAGCTTCATATCCAATCAACATTCATATATGCAATTGTTTTGCAATACAGGACTCACTGGATATATTTTACAATTTTGATAATAGTTACAGTTATCTTATATAATTTTGTGGTCTTGCTTTAAAGCAGGTTTAACAAACTTGGAGAGCTTGAACCTGGATTCATGTAAGATTGGTGATGAAGGTCTGGTTAACTTAACAGGTAACAGTTTACATGTTTATATGTTTTCAATTATTTTCTTTAGTAGTTTTTATTTTGTTCTGATGTGTTTTTAATGCTAGTTCTCTTATCAACAGACCAGGCCAGACAGGGGCGGACGCACTAAGGTGCATCTGCCCTCATGTGCAACCACTCAAATTTGAAAAAATAAAAATAAAAAATTGAATAAGTAATTTTATTTAAATTTACTTAAGTGCTTTAGCCCTCATTGAGAAAAAATGATTAATTTTGATTAAATTTTGTTAAATTTTGATTAATTTTGGTTAAATTTACTAATGTACACCATTTTTTGTAGATTATATAAAGTTGGGTGTGAATTGGTTTTTATGGCATGTTTGTTAGTTTTATGTACTATTTCATAACTTCTATTCAATCATGCCAATGTCAATGTGTGGTCCTTCAACTTTTCTACTTTTCCCATCTTGTTGAGACCTTGTCCCATATAAAATAAATGGGTATACGAATGTTGGGATTAGTATACAAGGTTCCACATTTCTAAAAGTCGCCTACGCATTTTAAAATATGGCATGCCTATCGTTTTATGTCATTTCACGACTTCAAGTCAATCATGCGGATACGTAATCCTCCTACCTTTCTCTCTTTCCTATTTAACTCTTACAAGCAAAAAATATATATATATATATATTAAAAAAAATTTAAAACGTGCAACCACTGAGAAAATTTTTTGGATCTGCCCCTGAGGCCAGACCTAGTATGACACCTTTTTTAATTTGTATGTCATCTAAATCATTATAGAAACAGAGTTCTAACTTCAAATGCTAAAAACATATGCTTTGCCATTTATGTTTTTGAATGTGATGCCATGTAAACATACTTGTATGCTGTCTGATTTTATATAGAACTCCACCCTTTCCATTCTTGAATATCCGTTAATGATCTCAAGAATGAGAATTTCTATTGCACAGCACAGTCAATTTTTTCGCTTATTAAGGGTGCCTTTGGACATCCCATGTAAATAATTTTTTATACTCTGTTTGATATTACATGTGAGGGCTCAAATCCATCATTGTTTTAGAAAATGGAGTTAATACTACATGAGAGTCCAGGGTTGCCTTACAAGTTCCACCGTGGCGTTTAGTATATTTTGCTCGTCCAATGCAACCTCTGGTTAACATGATATTGTTTGTATTTTGCATCGGAAACCTTGTTACACTCAATAAATGACAACACATACAGATAAATGACAATAATCTCATCAGTGAAGAATTTTGAAAAGCCTTATCACTGAGTTACTAAAGTTTCTGAGGTTGAAGAGCCATATAAACCAACCCTACCTGGTTGTCTGTTTTTTAAGTCTGGACTAAAAAATCTGATTCTAGTTTCTTTTCTCTTTCTTTGGCTGTTCTCTTTTCTTTTTCATGGTACTTGACAATGATGACATTTGCATGTTAATGTTTTGGAGCTCAGGCCTTCGCCACTTGAAATGTTTGGAGTTATCTGATACTGCAGTGGGAAGCATCGGGCTTCGTCATCTCTCTGGTTAGACGTTATTCTACTTTCATAAACAGGATATGGCTAGTTTCAATATATAATTTCATAAATTTTATGTAGTACCATTGCAGATTCAGTTTCTCTGGATTGATTGATCTGTATTTTTTGCTAATTTGATGAAAAATAATTTGGTTCTTTCACATTAATGTGTTACTCATATTTTCTTAGATTTCACCTTCTCCTAAGAAATCTTTTGCATCTCTTCTCCTCTCTCTCTTTCTCTCTCTATCTCTCCATGCATCTCTTCTTCTTTTTTCTTGTTTTTTGGTTTTTTTCCCCTTTTTGTTTGTTTGTTTTTGTTTTTGTTTTTTCTTTTCTCTGCTGATGTAATTGTGTCGTGGCTCATTTCTTGTAGGTTTGGCCTATCTGGAGAGTATAAATCTGTCATTCACTGAAATTAGTGACAGTGGTTTAAGAAAATTGTCTGGACTGTCATCTCTTAAATCACTCAATCTGGATGTTCGTCAAATTACAGATGCTGGACTTGCAGCTCTTACAAGTATGTTTAGATGGATGTTGCCTTTACATTCATGTTCTATTGATGTAGTTTTGCCTTAGGATGCTTGTTTTATGCACTTTCTGAATTTATTTTTCAATTCAAGCTATTTTGTTTATTGTTAGGTAGAAGGTATATGAGCCCCAAGTAATATGTGTTGCACAAGTAGGTTGAAGAGAAATTTTCCTTGTTTTGGTTGTTAACTTTTCTTTTTAAAAAAGTTTAATTTTAATTTTAATTTTTTCTAAAGAGTTCCCCTATTTTAAATGGTCTGGTATCTCTGTATTTTACGTGACTTAGGATTTTCCAAGATGACTATTATCATTGGACCTTGGGCAGGCCCTTTTGGGTCTTCTGGGGGGAGGTTCAGAAATCTTCACTCTTGGGGGGAATGCTCTGTTGTTGCAAGCCTTGATGGGAACATCTGTAGCCACTTACCACTACATATTGGCTCCAAAAAGAATCCGCTGAATGTTCCCTATCTCCTCCCCCCCCCCTCTCTTCATTTTTCCTACTAGTGACTAGTGTCCAAGTATTGGCACTTGTCCAAGTGACAGACATGGCTTGCTACTTTTCATTTCTAGCTAGGAAAAGGATGGCACAGGCAAAGCAGAAAAAAGGGACTTGAAACTAAGGATAATGGAACTACAACTGACCAACATCTTGATGTATAGTACGAAGTCCATGTTGCTGGAATTTCAGGAAAACTTTGCTGACTTTTCATTTTAGAATCTTGAACCATGTTTTCTGCTCTCTATGTAACATTATGGATCTGATCCTTTGAGCCTTTGAACCTTTTAAAATCCAGTTCACACTATCATTTTTTTTATGTTTTTTTTTTTTGTTTTTACTGCTTGTGTCACTTTCCTGTGACTAACCACTTTTTACTCCTCTGTTAATTATGACTTCTGGCACTAAATACTGATTTTAATAGTAATGAACATCAGATGATATGCATATAGGAGTAATTTCATGAATTTTAGTATTCTGATTCAATAGATGGATATGCAATTCATTGCTTTTCTCTGCCTTTGATGATGTAGGTTTGACAGGATTGACTCATCTGGATCTTTTTGGAGCTCGTATTACAGATTCTGGAACAAATTATTTGCGAAGTATGTGAAATAATACTGTTTTCAGTTAATTGCAAGTTGCATTTTGTAGTTCCAACAATGACATCCCAAGTGACTGAATAACTGAACTCCACTTCACGGAAACCATCGTTGGGGCTCTGAGAAATCCTCTTGTTAGAGGCATGCATGGGTGCAGGTGTCAAACCCATGTGGATTCTTTGCCTTTTTTTTTTGAGGTGGGGGGGGGGGGGGGGGGGGGTGTTGGTGTTTGATGATAGGGTGATCTAAATACACCAAAAAATTGCTCTCCACACCAATCGATTTATGAAAATTTATATTACTAGTTTCCCTTTAACAAAATTACTATGAACACAATCTGTTTCGTTCCTCCAAACTTTGTTGGAAAAGAAACTTGCAGGAAAACCTTCATTATTTATGGCAATACCCACCCATCTCCGATGAACTCCACCTTTTTCGATGAACTCCACTTTCACCATCCCAACCTAAGAGAAATTTATCCAAACACAAGAAAACATAATATATATAGTCTACCATATGGTGATGAGCGAAGGGCATTAATAGTGGATCAACACCTATCAAAGCACCAAAATGGCCCCCATTACCATCATCGAGCACCTCGTTTGGAGCAAAACCAGTTTAAGAATACAGTGGGATCTTGGATCTCTTCCCTTCACCGACGAATTCCAGGGTTTAAAGGTTGCCCCAATCCAAATTTGGGTCTAGGGTTTCAACGGGATGACCCAATCTCCACTAGATTTCGGTTAGGGTTTCAGTGCGAGATTGAAGATGGGATAAATGGAGCCTTCGATAGATAAAATAGATGCATATGCTATAAAAATGGAGCCTTCTTCTCGTGAAACCATCGTCGATCACCGAAACTACGTCCATCTTGCGACCACCGGTAGTTGCACAGAGAGAGAGAGAGAGAGAGAGAGAGAGAGAGAGAGAGAGAGAGAGGCTAGGGTTTGGGGATGAAGAGATGGGGAGTTAGGTATTTGGGGTTAGTTTTGGTATTATATGAGGGGTGTAAAGGGAAAAAATGATGATTTTAAAATTTTGGTAGTGGGTGTTGAGAGAAATGGGGTGTGGAGAGAGGTTTTTGTGCTGTAACTAAAGGTCCTCTTGATGGCATCATAATCATCTTAGCCATGTACTGAAAAGGAAGCAACATAAACTACAACATTGTAGTTAGGTTCATTGACATCTTTCAATAAAAGTGAGCCCCGTATCTTCCAAATGTTTTCACCAAGAACTTGTGCTTGCTTTGTTCAAAATTCTAGGGCAAGGGTATTTGATTTGCATGTAACATTCAAGAATACCTTGTAGCAAACTTCTATTTAGGGTGCTTGATATCTTTAAAATGGCATGTTTGTCTACTCTTTTTAGTTTTCTCCTCCCAAACCACTCAGTGCGCATTGTCAAACTAGCTATGATCCAAAAGAATGTTTTGGAAATAATATTAGCAGTGTTCAGTAGGTCTCTTAATTTTCAGGTTATGGCAACCACCTTAAGATTAAATACATTTCCATGTTCATGAAGAGTCTAGGTGGAAGTAAAACCCATTTGGAGCAATCAATAATATCTCATATATATATATATATATATATATATATATATATATACAGTATTTCTTCTTCATCATCAATTCATCATTGTCACCGTTATTGTTGCTATATCACATACATACATATAAAAAGAAAAAGATATGCACAATTTTGAATTCATTGGGCTTAATCTAACAAGCCATTCGTAGCTCATTTATGATGCAAATTCTTCTACCATTTTTTTTTTTTTTTTTTTTGGCTAAATCTAGTAATAAGGATCTATTATCATGGAAATATGTGGTTGCAGTCTTGCAGATGAGATGGTTTTGTGAAAGAATCTTGAAGTACTTTTTTTTGGCCTGACACTGCTAATTTCTTTACTGATTAGAATATGTGTTGCTGTTAAGTGTTCTGTTTTCTGCAAGCTAGTACCCCACTACCCCCTGCGTTAGAAACAAGAGAAGTTCCACTGAAAAAATAAAATAAAGCAAAGAACGGAACAAAAAAGTGTAGTAGATACAGAGTGTACGTTTTAATAATAATCATGTGGGAGCATATATATATCAGGAAATATTATTTCTCTGTCATAGTGTTTGTTTTTCAATATTTATCAATTTCTTCATCAATTTTAAATATTTATCAATTCATATCATTTTTTTGCACTCATTATAGATGCTCTTACAAATTTCGCCCTTCATAAATCACCATATTGACGAATGAAAACTAAGAAGTTGGATAACATTTTACTGACACATTCAAACAATTTAATTCACTTTTTCTTATACGAATGACTTCAAAAATGTAATTTACAGAATCTTAAAAAATCCTAGATATTTTCATTTAACTGTTGGTTTTATATATCATTGGCAGTTTTACTAATTTTTCTTTCATTGACTGTGTCGGACCAGACTTCAAGAACCTGCAGTCCCTTGAAATATGCGGTGGGGGATTAACCGATATTGGTGTGAAGAATATTAAAGGCCTTTCTTCCCTGACATTGCTAAATTTATCCCAAAATTGCCACCTGACAGATAAAACCTTGGAGCTGATTTCTGGTATCTTCATTAACTTTTCTTCATTTGAAGAATTTATAGGTTCTCTTTTTCTGCTTGCAAGACTAATAATGAAATAGCTGGATTGGATTCATCTTACCTGTGGTACATTTAGCTTACATGTAGAGCGGTCCAGACTGCTTGAAGTAATTTCATTCATAGAAATTTGAACGGCTGTCATAGGAATTTGACATGCATAAGATCTAAGTGCATTCTTTTATCTGCCTAATAAAAGTTGGGATCAGCCAAAAAAATTGTTTACGTTTAAAATTTATTTCCATTCAATTAGAAATCTGTTCAGACATTAAAGTACACCAGTCAATGAGTGCTGACTCAGCACTGATACCTTTGTGCAATTAGAGTTCTGTATTTGATACTTTGTTCATGCAGATTCAATTTTCACTACTGGCTCTTCTCTCACCATTCTCAATCCTCTAATGACCCACTGAGGTTTGTTAGGGCTGCTCGTCATTTTATTGAGCAAGTGAAGCAAGTCCATTTCTAAAATCTTGGTGAATTGACTGTGTGCTCTTCCACTAGGAGGAAACAAAAACCAAACCGGAAAAACGGGGTCATGAGTGACCTCGGTCCTTCAATCATGTAGTGGATGGTTTTGAGAAGAACCAGAGTCGGTAAAAGATTGTCAAACTGTTGAAATTTGTCCGTATGGTTAAAGCTTAATCCTTTTGAAAATAACAAAATTTTTTTTTTCGCACCTGTTTGAGCTGTCTTATTGCATGTTTTCTCTTTGCTCACAAATTCATTTATTTTATTCAGGGTTGACTGCATTGGTCTCTTTGAACGTTTCAAATTCTCGTATAACCAGTGTGGGGTTGCGGCATCTGAAGCAACTTAAGAACTTGAAGTCACTGTCCTTGGAGTCTTGCAAGGTGACTGCAAATGATATTAAGAAACTTCAATCCACTGACCTCCCAAATCTGATCAACTTCCGCCCAGAATAGTTTGGGCAGAAGTATTAAGATGTTCTGTAAATAGCTCCTATCAGCACGAAAAGGCAGCTATGTGCATAGAAAAATAAAGTGAGAAAAGACGTATGATGTATTGTACATATGGGTAGACTTAACTGTGAGTATAAACATGGCCCAAGAACCAAATGTTCTTGTTGGATGCTAGGAAAGATCTCAATGCCGTTTGTGAAGTTTTTCTTTCGGAATCTGGCATTCAGTACGAAAGAAAATGTAGATAAGCTTCCTTTGGCATCCCTTTCATGTTTACATATTGATGCAAGAAATATTATCTGCTGCTTAAACACTTCATTGATTTATGAACAGTTTGTAATGAACCTCTCTATATTGACGGAAGAAATATTGTCTGCTGCTAATACACTATTGATCTATGAACAGTTTGTTAAGAACCTCTCTCTCTCTCCTTCTCTCTCTCTCTCTCACACACATCTGAAAACTTGTGTTTTGAAATTGTAGCATTAAACGAAACTTTCTGTTCTCTATTTTCAATCTTCTCACACGGGCTTAAACACCGTTTTCACTGGGTGGGGGGTGGATTTCAAAGAGGGAAAAGATGAAGGTGGCATAATTCGGGCAAATTTTAGATTTCACAAGGATGGCCTAGTTTCATGGGAAGTTGCCTTGTGACGTTGGGGCCGAGACATCCGACATAAACCAACTTCATGATGAGCTTTCTTTACTCGTCCAAACACCCGGAAATGTGATTTTACTTTGTCGATTGGAATAAAATTAGGTGAGGGTGGACTCCAAATACTCCGATCCATGAGTAAGGATCACATGAAAATGCTTCAGGCTTGTGGAAGAATTATGCATCACATAGGGATGGAATAGTTTGAGTCCAAACCTATTCGAAAGTAGCTTTGGATACCGAAGGGGAAAAAACAAAAAATCAAAACAGAACAAACAAACAAACAAACAGGGAATTGGGATTACCCACAAAACAGGATGCTTCTTTCTTTTATTATTCCCTCTCAAGACCCGTACAACACCTGTCAGGCCTAGCTTATAAGCCATCTCATGAGAAGGGCCAAGGCCCAAGGACACTTTAACCAAGCTTACTTAGACCTTAATCAGAACGAACCTAAAATGTTCTCACACTGAAGGTTATCCAAGCCCATAAGGCCCAGCAAAAACGGAGTGCTACGGATGGCCCCTTACGACGAAATGTCGGAAACGTACTTTGCCATGATTCAGAATCGGAAGTCTATCCTCCGGTGCTCCAGACGCAAGCATGTTGCCTTACTTAGAACACATGTTGGTGCACAACTGCTGAAAAATCAATGAAATAAATTACTAGCTTGCAAAATTGCCGTCAACGCTGCCTCATCGCCTCTGTCCAAAGTCACATTTTAAAGCTTTTTCGAGGTCAAATGAAGCATGTATCTATAGCCATCTCTTACGAGAGAGGAAAGACTCACTCTAGCAGCCAACAATTTGCAGGCAAAGGTTGTGCAAATGACAACATTGCTTGAAAAATGACTCAAGCTCCGTGTTAACCAAGCGAGCTTCCACTTGTGTTGAGTCGGTGTTGCCACTGTATTTGTTCCCATTTGATTGCAAGTCATGCAACGCATGCCTGCCATAGAGGCAAAAGGGGGGCACCAAGAATATTAATTTGCTTTCCAAACCAAAACATAGAAAGGACTATTCTTTAAGTGATTCCCCGAAATGAGGGAGCCTTTGGAAACTTTTTGAGGCAATGTTTGAGCAATAATTGAAACCTCTGCTATTCATGGTTGGAAGAGGCACATTATTTCAGCCAATTTTTAGCCTGGCTTAGACAGCTAGATCCCTATATATACAGCTTGAAATTCTGACCCTTTTTTTTCATTTTTTCTTTTTCTTTTGGTACACCTCTTCTGGCAACAAAAATGTCAATTTTCTTCAATATAACTTCTAAATGTCATCAAAGATCCGACTATTTTCCATATTTCAAATTTCATATAATTACAATATTTAAAATTCTTTTTTTTGTTCTTCATTTCCAAAATGGGGGGAAAAAAAATGGACCCAAGTTCCATTTAATAATCTATTATTGTACTTCTGGAAAAGTCTGGCAATTAGTTTTTTCCCAAATTTCAATTCAAACTGGACCTCCAATCCACCTCTAAAATTATTCTCACAAAGTCACAACTTTTTGGCAAATATTTTCACCAAGTCAAACCGCAATACAATTTTCCTTTCTTTTTTTTTTTACCAAGAAAAAACCCCCCGTATTATATTGACTGGCAGCTTAACAGGTTCTACAAACAGGTTCTTAAATACAAAAACAATATAAAACCTACACTCAAAAATTCAAATCCCAACTAGCCCTTATCAAGAGGGTACCCTTGTATGCCTACCATTAGCTCTCCCCTCAGACATATTAGAATTTGGCTGTATGCATAGGTCACATTTGAGGTAAGATTGGTCAATTCGATATGAATGAATACAAGGAATTGACTTTTTGATCAACGCTATCAGCACATACAAATAAATTCAAACGGAGATATTTAAGTAGTAAAATCCATTTTATCACTGCTGCAAGATCACCAGGTGCATGAAACAAAATTTTGCCAAAAACGTACACCCATTCAAGGGAGAGGTCTGGTCTGTCAGAAGAAAAAAAAAAAAAAAAAAAAGGAAAAGCCAGCTCTAGCAAGCACATAAAGACGCCTAATTTTTAGTCTCTTCCTTATTTCTAATACTCAGTAACAAAAATTAGAGTAATCAAATCATTTTAGATCCATATGGCTTTACCACCATTTCTTAAGGTAACATTTTCTATTTGAGAAAGGGGGGGAGAATACACACGTACTCACACCTATTTATAAGAAACCTTGGCACTAACAATCTGACAGAACCCAGGTGGGGCCTATGCAAACGGGCATAGCTGCATAGGCCTGTCCTGCATCACAATCCCATAGGTGAAAGTTATGCAGTGAGTTCTGTTGTGCAGGCCTAGTTTTGGAGCTTGTAAATACAGGCCTTCTTGCACCATAAGATGAAAAATGATATGTATCACTTGGGAAAAGGTCGACTCTAACAAGGTATTCAAGCCTTCTTGCACCATAAGATGAAAAATGATATGTATCACTTGGGGAAATGTCGACTCTAACAAGGTATTCAAGATGGGGTAGCTTTGAATTGGAAGTCCCAGATATGACCTACAAGGGTGAAAACCACTACTGACATACAGATTCCAACAATTGTAGCAGACTACCAAGACTGCACCTAATTTTGCACAGAAGAAAGAAAAGGCGAAGGTCTTTCGTCGGGAGTAGTACAGTGACAAGGAGGAGCTTTTTAACGCCTGGGAAGAGCTGAGGATTAAGACAATTTTAAGCATTGAAATTTTCAGACTACAGTGCAATTTGATACATAAAAAGCATTCCTATTCAGTAAATGAAACAAAAGAGGGGGAAAAGACAGAAATCACTTCCTCAAAGAAATTTCTTTATAGGGTAAAAAAATTTCACTATCAATACTCCTAAAGCATTTACCTTACATAGAAACTGACTCAACATGTTAGATCTACATCATTGCATGTTGATCCTTGAGTAAATTACATATCCTGAACCTTAAACTGCAAAAAGAGAGAAATCAAGAAATACAAAAATAAGAAAGGGCGGAGAAAAGAAGATGTGAATAAAATTTTGAAACAATAATTTGGAAGGTAGACTGTTACCCACCAGTCCCTGGATGGTGGATTGGTTGAACCTGGTTCAACAGCTGCCTCATTCTCAGCTGATTTGATAAAATCACTATATTTTGATAATTTTTTCAGCAAATATTTAAACAAGGCAGTGTGTGGTTGTGTACTAAGAGTTGACCTTCTGGTCGAACCCAGTGGGTCAACCGGCTACACAAGTTTGCACCAGGTTAGTGAACAACCCAGCCTGAATGTCGAATCAACATGATGAGGTGTTAGTTGATGGTTCAACCAGTTGGATAGGTCTGGGGTTTAGAAATACTGCTCTTAATAAACACAGCTTTAAGTCAGGCATGAAGCATACCTAAATTTGGAAAGGGCCAGCAAGCCAAGCATGTAAAAGAACTTGTGCTCTGGCAGCAATGTGAT
Organism: Liquidambar formosana; assembly: GCA_039720395.1. Lineage (NCBI taxonomy): Eukaryota > Viridiplantae > Streptophyta > Magnoliopsida > Saxifragales > Altingiaceae > Liquidambar > Liquidambar formosana. The sequence goes on along the minus strand of CM077826.1, from coordinate 13,325,064 downwards.
CATCTCTGGGGTTGATCTGAACCTGAAGCTCCAACTGAAGGTGTGGCTGGCACACTGCTCGCTGACCCATTCTCAACAGGTGGAGGCACACCCCATTTGCCTTCAGATTCAAGGGGCTCAAAGACATGAACCCCACCATCTGATAGTCCCAATGCAAACTGATTTGATTCTTGTGGATGTGCGGCTATCACAAGTGGGTGCACATTTGAATTGCTGCAGAGGGGTAACATAAGAGTAGAAATTAACAATGTATATCAAGCATGTAGGAGGTAAAGTGTCATTCTTGTACCCTAAATAATATTTAAAATTTGTAAACTTGAGATATAAAAACTAATTGAACAAACATATTACAGGTAAGATTTTATATCATTTTTGTACCAGACCAAAAAAAATCTAGTTCACAGAAACCTCAATATAGACAAAATTGCATAATTTCTACTTTTGAGCATTGTTGAAATTTCAAGCAATATGTCGAGTAAATTCTCCAGAGTTCTGAAATTTCATCCACAACTAAAATCAGAAGTAACTTGCACTTTCACTCTCTCAAGTCTCTAATATTTGGCAAGGTCTCTAACGTTTGGTAATGTGACTCCCGACATTCTAAATAAGGACAAATATTGAAATATGGAAAATGCTAAGCTAAATATTGTAACATAAATACTTAGGTCAATCTTCCGTTTTATTCTAGTACAGTATGGGGCAAGGCACATAGATCATTACAGTTTGACAATGAGACTTGGCAGATAGTGACCTGGCTCTGGAACCAGGTTAACAACCGGTCCACATATTATAGCTATTATCGAAAGTGAATAGCTAAAACTAAACTAACCAGGCATTAGAAAAGGAATATCACTCACCATCTAACATGTCCCATTACGTAAACCAACTATACGAATGAAAAATAAAAAACCTTAAATCAGATGAGTTTTGATCATCCAATTTACCAACTCCTTTTCTACAACTTCAAAAGTAAATAAAAAATAAAAATGTGATTGGATTGGAATGGCTCAGGTAAACCAAAACAACTTTTAGTACACATGGTCTCATAAGCCTTTATATGTGAAATAAATATTCAAATTTTCTCCATAGTATATAATGAAAATTTGCATCATATCTAAAAAGTCACATAAAATGTCTCACATGAGAAACAGCTTGAATGTGCATGTGCATGCGCAGAACCAACTAGATCTTCAATACAATAGCAGGTGTAAAAAGGGCATTCGAAAAAAAAAAAAAGAATAAATAAATAATAAAGGGAATTTGTAAAATTATGTAGTAGTTGATCTTATTCCACTCAGCTATGTTGTAACACAATCCAACTTGGAGGAATTCAAGTATCAAACTCTAAATTTACTTCAAAACAAAGGATTTTTTTATTTATTATTTATTATTTTTATTTTTATTTTTATTTTGATGAAGTAAATTATTCAAAACGAAGGAAATTATCATCAATTTATGAGAAATATCCACGATGACTGGAATGGAATTTGTCACACGCCTCACATGATTAAGAATACTTTCTCCTTCCTAAAACCAACTCCTTCAACTAAAGGGAAATTTTGGGTTCTCAAGAAAAATTGGACCTCACATGCCTCACATGATCAACAGGTTAATCGAGGGGTGACAAAAGGGAGTGTCTCTATCTATGCAAAACCACAGGGATAATAGCTATATGCCCACAGCAAAAACGTCAGTGTGCAAAGTATCTATTGTCAGAAATCAATAACGGGAGGAGAGAGAACAAATATTAGAAGCTCATTAAAACATAGAGGAAATATACACATTAAAAATTAAGGTGGAACTTATACCAACCTAACTAAGCTTGAAAACAGGTTAATTTAAAACATGATATCTGAGTAACGCTGGAGATTCCTCTGAGTAAACCCAAGTTGGCTGATGGGCAAAGGAAGTACCTGACACTGGCTGGAAGATAAGCAGACGGACTAATACGACACCGTAGTCGGAGATGTGCAGCGTTAAATACACATACAGTTGCATCTAAAAAGCTGGCATATACCAGCTGGCTGTCGCATGAGAATGTAGCATGAGAGATTGGGGCAGCAGACTCACGTGGTACCCACTGAAAAGAGAGAAATAAAATTGATAACTGAAAGCAAGATGTTACTTCCACAAGAAAGTGTACTTGAAGAATAAGGTACCTGCTTTACACAATCTAGTTTTGTTGTTTCATATATGGCAAGCTGAGTCTCATGTACAACCAGAAAGTGTATCTGGTCCTGATGAAACTGTACACGTGTGTCCGACTGTGCTGTCGGCGTCCTCCCAGTTGGAACCTGCAGGAATCTGGATTTCTGCTTTTCCCATCCATCAGAGCTCCACACAGAAAGCTGAAGAAAGAACAAACGGCATGGTAAGAGAATCATTATTGAAATTTTGGTCAAGACTAAAGTATAAAGGGCCCAAAAGAAAGAGAGAGAGAGAGAGAGAGCACTAAAACCAATTTTCATCTTCAAATTGTTTGGAAAATACTTCAAACTTTGCATATAAGTTGTGGTGTTAGTTGTATTAAAGGTTCAATTTACCAATGAAACAGATTCTTTAAAGAATACTTTTTGAGTTATGTAATTATAATGCAAATCTATTAGAGCACTAAAACCATAAAAGCAATACCAATTCATGCTCACATCTAATCCAAATAGGAAATTTTTTTAACCTGAGCATCTGCTCCGGATGAAACTAGAACATTCAATACATGTGAGAAGGCCAGGCCAGTTATTCTTTTTGAGTGGCCTTTTAGTTTGCTTTTAACCTGCATCAAGTAAATGGAAACCAAATAATAAGTGTTCCTTTATAAAACACATTATGGTGCAGATAATTATCCATGAACTGTATCATACCTCATCTACACGGACATTATATATCTGGATTGTGGAATCATCCATGCCAATCGCAATTATATTGTTATCTTGAGGATGGAAAGCTAGAAATGTTGCTGCGGGTGGCGGAGGCATGAAAGTTGTCATTGTCTGCACTTGCCCAAAAGAATTTGAGATGGTCAAATGAACAGTATACATATACCTAACAGTACATCCAAGAAGGCATTTCATGGGTTACCTTAAATGTCATCATATTGAATAGAGAAATCTTTCCTCCTGATGCTGACATTACATAAGAATCATTTTTGGACAAAGCAAAGCACGGCACAGCATCTTCAGGATTAGTGTCGGCAATGTCATTAGTCATTAGAATGCCACTTGATGGTTGCCATAATTGAGGTGAAACACTGGCCGTTGCCTAAACAAGGAAATATTGTGAAGATATCATGGACTCCCCAAATTTAAGAAATATACAGATGGTGGATGGGTCTACTTTGTATATGTCTTTTGATACCTTGCCACTTGAATTACGGTCACTTCTCTGCCATTTCCAAAGCAGATGAATAGCATTTGATGCTAATGCCAAAATAGCGTTACCCGAATTTGTATAGATCAACCTTGATATCTGTAGAAATAAAAAGGAAATCAAGATGGGACCCAGTAAACTAATGAGTAAAAATGAGCTATCAAGTCGTAAACAAAATAAAAATAAAAAAATAAAAATTGAAATATCAAGTTGATGAGCTTATTCAACAAAATGTCGAATCTGACTATATTAAGAGTTTTTTTTTTCTTCCATGAAACATATTGATATGATTTTTTTTTTTTGGATGAAGTAATTATGTATTGATAAATAACAAAAAGGGTTTAGCCCAAGTACATGAGACATACAAGCACTAACCAAAGACTCCACTAAAGCTTAAAGGAATCTACAAAAATTATATAGGGAATGATGCAAGAATGACAGTAGCTAGAATACCAAATGTAAAGAGACTTGAGAAAAGAAGATTTATTATCAATAACTGATTTTGCCATCCCTTCAAAGGTTCTAGAGTTTCTCTCTCTCCAAATAATCCACAAAATAGCATGGGAAACCATCTTCCAAATAACCATAGCTTCCTTTCTCCCCCCCCCCCCCCCCCCCCCCCCCCCCCCCCCCCCCCCCCCCGCCCTTTTAACCACCATCCCAACGACAAAAGATCATAAGTAGTTGCAAGAAGGACCCAATTAACCCCGAACAAATTAATTGTAATCATTCATAAACTTCTCGCTACCATGCAATGGATGAAAAGATAATCCGCCATTTCCACCTCTTGTTTGCACATGATACACCTATTAGCCATAGGCCATCCTCGTATAGCAAGATGATCCAAAGTCAAACATTTACCACTACCCACCAACTAACAAAAAGCCATTGGTAGGAACCAAAGAATTCCAAGTAGTCTTCATTGGAAGAAATATATTCCCATGAGGACAAAGGATATTATGGAAAGATTTTACGGAGAATGACCCTTTAGAATTCTTACACCAAATCAAGGAATCATTCTCAACCACCAAAATCTTACTATCATAGAGAGCTTGGTAAAAATTCATCACCTCCTCCAATTCCCAATCATTGAAACACTTTAAAAAATGACTTTCATAAAAATAGCACCATTGTTCTCTTCCCAAAAATCCTTGACAAGAGCATCCTTATCCACAACCATACTGAACAAAGAAGGAAATACCACCGTAAGTGGTAAATTAGAGCACCACACATCTTTCCAAAATCTAACCGTACTTCCCCTGCCTACTCTAAACCGGATCTCCTTAATAAAGTCTTAAAAACCTTGCATAATAGCTTTCCAAAGGCCCAAACCATGAGATTTTCTAACCTCCCTCGGCCACTATCCCTCACTAGTGACACCGTACTTCCAAATCACGACATCCCGCCAAAGGCCTTGATCACCCTTACCAAATCTCCAAAGCCATTTACCCATAAGAGCTTGATTCATACAAGACATAGATCTAATTCCCAAACCTCCCAAATTCTTAGGCGACATACGGTTTGCCAATCAACATGATGATACTTTTTCTCACCCTCCACCCCATTCCATAGGAAATCCCTTTGAAGTTTTTCAATTTTATTACCCACCAACTTTGGAATTTTATGAATGGACATGAAGTAAATAGGTATGCAAGACATCACACTATAATTAGTGTCAACTTCCCTCCTTTGGAAAGATAGCTTTTCATCCACCCACTAAGTCTCTTCTCAATCTTTGGAAATGATGGGGTCCCAAACTTTAGGATCTTTGAAACTCTCTTTAACTTTTTTCATTCATTTTGAAGATCTCCACTTTTCCTGCTTTTCTTTATAGGGTATGACCCAATTTTTGGCATGCGCTACTTCCTACCATATATACCACTGCAATGGGCATTCTGCTTGCCAAAAAAAAAAGGGAAGAAGAAGAAGAAGATATCGCCATTTTCAGAGAATGAGAAAATACCAAATTAGAATTAGTTAGGACATGTCTATATTTACTGGAAGCAGAGATATGTAAATAACAATTACAATCCATGCGATGTTGAGCTCTCATGCCTTTGAATTCTAACAGTAGGGGCTGAACATTCAAAGTTCAAAACTCAGTCTAATCAAATATACACTAATGGCTTTCCAGGATCCTTCATGGACCTATCTTTGATGAATTATAAATTATTTAGTATTTCCAAGTTCCAACGTAAAACTCATCAAACATAATACCTTCAAAATGTAAATAGTTCTTAAGTGCATATTCAAATGTTTTGAATTGTTCTGTTATTTTCCCCAATGTTTTCATCATGACAAAAAGACCACTTGCATATGAGAACCACATTATATGCAACATCATTTAACAACTCTGCCTTTAGCAATTATTAAGGCCTTTCAAGCAAGAAAATTATTTGGATTAACATTAATAGTTTTGAACTTCTGGAAACTCCCATTAAATCTACGATTTATTCCACTTCAACAGCGAGCAAAATTCAAACATGGAGTATATGATATCCTCCAATTCATATTTGAGGACGTGACTTTGAAATTTTGTAGAACCCTATAATGATAATAATATCAGAGACAATTGATAAAACAATACAGACAGTTGATGAGAATCATTAATTACTCTGGAGACAATAATGCCAACAAGATGGCATGTTGCCATCTATCCTCAAACTCTCAAAGTAGAAGTCCTTAATTTATGAACTTCTCGTATATGTTTTACATGGTCAATGGACATATACTCCTATGCTCAATGCCCCCCTCCCCATCTGGCCAACCCCCCCCCCCCCCCAAAAAATATATATATATATATGTGCTCATGAAAATTACATTAAAAAAAAAATGAACATAAGGATACATATAATTGATATAAAAAATGCGAGATAGTTCATTAAAAGCAAGAACACATTCAAATGTCCAAAGGAACATATAGCAGATTGCTACTAAATGGGGGAAAAAAACTTGAGCAAAAACATGATCAACCCAGAAACCCAGTTATGTCTGAGTATTCGTCAAGACAAAATCCAGTTAGGAAAATCGTACCTTGGTTATTCTCATGTTTTCAGGAAGCCTCAATGACCGACACTGCGACGGTTCGTTAAATTCAGTGAGCTTCCAAATCTTCGACTTGTCATTAGTTTCTTCAGTTATTCTAGGTTTCACATCCCCCAAATTTCTGGTGTCCCCATTCTAGCAAAATTGATTACATGTCACTTGAACGTGATAGAATAATCATTAAGTTTTACTAAGGCCTATTAAACATAGAACAAACAAATATAATGTAACAGTAACAAAACACTAGTGAGACTGAATGATAATTGCTACTTCGAGTTATCCAAAAGTGTAAATATGATGAGGTCCAATAGATATAGAAAACCAAGCATGTCCTACAGACCATTCCAGCAATAGTAACCACAGAGGAAACTCTGTCTGCAAGCCCAGCACTAGTAGCAGAAGCAGCAGCAGCAGCAGCAGCAGCTGAAATTGGGTTTATCGTAGGCTGCATCAGATAAGAGGCATTAGGATGGACTTATTTCATATTAAGATGGTATATAACAAGAAGTTCTGATAATGAAGCAACCTTTGTCACTGTTTCAGAAGTCCTCGAGGCATCATAAGATAGATTTTCAAATGTGCGCAGCAGCCGAATACCATCAGTATTTGCCAATATTTTAATTACATTATCATTACCGGAAACAGCCAAGAGAGTTCCATCCTTGTTGAAGCGGATACGCGGGCTTGCCTTGTAAATAGGAAAGGCAAAAATGAGCAATTTAGTCCATACACTCTGTTTTCAAAATGTTTTACAATTTATTCTAGACGTAATTAACTTACTGGAAGGCCTCCATCAGCATCAGTGGTTGTCAAAAGTTGAACATTGTCCATGTCCCAGAATTTAATGGAGAAATCATCACCAGCAGCCAAAAATCGGTTTCTAGTTGTATCAAATTGTACAACACCCAAAGAACGTTTTCGAAATCCTTGGTAGGTCCTTTTCACAGCCCCTTCGCTTTCGTTCCATTCAACAATATATGATTCTCCCTCTTTACTGGTCCCACATGAGAAGAGCCTGCAACCCCATCCACCAGGGAAAGAATTTTAGAAGAAAAAAATTCAACCATGTACCAAAAAATAACATATGACCAGTAGCACAAACACAATGAGTCGAGCAAATCAACCTTGTGCCGTCAGCACTGTAAGCCATCGTTGTGCACCAGCGGCCAGGAGCATCATAATCAACCCGAGATCCTAAATTATCATACAGCCATGCTTTTATCTTTCCATCCACTGCTGTTGAAAATATAAACTGAAGCATAAAAGCACCGGCAGAACATCAGGAACAAGTAGAGACTGGAAGAAACATTCACAGGAAGGCAAAATAATTGTAAAAATTGACAGAAATTACCTGAATGTTTTCCTTGTAGTGAGGGCAAACAGAATAAACAGGAGCTTCATGACCTTCAAAAGTGTACTGCTTCACACCAGTAGCAGCATCCCACACCTGAACTACAAATTATTAGAGAGGAATGGCAACTTTTCCACTACAAAAACAATCAAATATGTAATATGAAAAACCAACCTTGATGGTCTTGTCGTCACCACAAGTTATTACACAAAGTTGCTTATTGGGATGAGAGAACGCAAGATCATTTACTCCACCAACATGAGCATCAATCTAGATAAGAAAAATCAGTGTCACTTGCAAAAATAGCTTACTCAAATAGTACAGTGAGACAAGGAATAACAAAAGGCAGTTGTAGACTAACTGACTAAGAATAAGTTATACCTCCAGGTGCTGCCGTACATCATCGGCCCCATGATAAGAATATATTTGTACAATGTGCCTTGAGTATGCAACTCCTGTTATTGGAAGGGGAAAGATATTAATACTATTGCGCATCCTTAAAAACTTTAATTTTGGTTATAATACATTCACACCGAAGCATTCTAATATGTTCAAGCTTACCAAATAATGAACCATCAGGGCTCCAAGTTACGCGGTTAACAGACAAACCAGGATCCTTTACTAGCGCTGACTGAATTCCATTAGGATAAGTTTAGATTTCAGATGCTCCAATAGTACAAGCATCAAGTGTACAGTGCAAACAAAGACTGTCATTTTTTAACATAGATATTTAAGGTACACACCTGCAGAGACATTGTACATGCACCAACATCCCAAACTTTGAAGTTCTTTAAGACCAATCTTTCCCTAGAACCAACTTCCCACAACCCGATGTCCCCCACATTGGTACCAACTGAAGCATCACATTGAGAATACTAAAGAGTCAATTCTTGGTTCAGATGGCCAAGCATTAAAAGGGCAGAAGCATCTAAACAAAACACAAAGTCGTGAACTAAAATTTAATAAACGAAAAGTAATCTCCAAAAGACGCAGACCTAGAAGGAGAGTCTGTTGAACAGGATGAAAATCCATGCTCATAGGAGATGACCCCTGATTCAAAGTCCGTGTGACAGTCTTGGGCAAGTCATCAGGTGCATTAAAAGCCTGACTATGACCATGCCCTTGAAATGTTACTGGCAGCACATTAACAGGCAGATTGACCTGCACGAAACGAACAAACATCAAGAAACTCTAAAAAAGGATATAGCTTGATTATAATGGCATCAATTCTCAAGTCAAGGGCTGAAACTATAACTGCAAAGGTGAATGCAGTGAGAGCCAAATTAAACTACCTCATCAGAAATGCCCATAGGCCTTGTCCTTTTGGAAACATGATCAGAATCCCCGGATGGGTAATCTATAGAAGGGTTAGTTGGAGGAGTCCTGGGATGCTTCAAAGCAGCTAATACAAGGAATGGAACACCTCAATGGTTAGGAAAATAAATATGTGCTACATATGAACTTAGCACCAGAAAATTGCAAAACTCAGAGCCCTATAGCAAAAAAATTGAAGGTACTACCTGGGATTGATGGAGCACCAAGACCAATAGCTCCTCCAGAAACTGCTGGATGAGTTACAGTAGAAGGATTGGACATCCAACCAGCTAGTGGAGTCGGAACAGGTGCTGGTGTAGGTTGAAAAGGCTGAAACAATAGGCCCAAACACATTAGGCAAACCATACAACCACATTGAAACAAAACTATCGACATAAACAACTAAGACAGATATCCCACCCCATGAGCACCCAGAGGAGGAAAACCTCCAGCTTTCGGCAGTGATCCTAGCAGCGGTGGATTGTTTGCAGGCGATGGAGCACGTGCGCCATTTGGTTGTCCACATGAGTGATCCACAAAAAGAGTTTTTATATCTGGATTTGGCCTTGGGTTTTTACAAAGTTGATGCTGCCAATTCAAACTGCAATATACATAAGAAATCAGTTCTTTGCACCCAACAAACATAACTCAAGTATGTGAAGTGCATGTCTTTCAGAACTGCTTAAAGAGTACTCTGCCCCAATCTTATGATATATTCCCCAGCCTATGACTGAAAGATACATAAGTGATGCGTTTTTATATTATTCCAGGGAAATGTTATTGGTACACTCCAACACGAGCATCCCGAACTCCTCAACAGTGAGAGAATGAGGAGAGAGTGGGAAGCTTGTTTTGGAGTGCCAACAACATTTCCCTAAAATTAAAAGTGGAAATGTGAAACAGAATAAGTCTATGGATCCTGAAAACAATTGTATGCATCCTATAAAATATACATCTTATATCGCTTATTCCCATAGAAGATGAAATTGACTCCTCTCAAACGCCCTACTCAAAACTCACATTTGAATTATTTCATTTCCATGAATAAACATTCCTTACATCACTTTAAAGGTAAAGGACAAGCTTAACCATTTGAACAAATAAAATTGAATCCTACACAAAAGAAAAAATAAAAAATAAAAAAATTACCTTTGGTTAATGAGAGTCCGTAACCGTGAATTTTTGAGGTTAGGAAACTGCAATTTGTCACGGAATAAGGGATTTGCTTCAATAAGCTTTTTGAGCTCAACCAACATAATTGCTCTCGCAGACTTTGTATCACCATACTTGGAAAGTTGTTCATTTTCCCTAGAATACAAAAAACTCATTTTCCATACATTTGCTACAATTAAAGCAAAACAAATAGCTTTATATAAATATCATACCTGAAATTCTCCAATGTCAAAAGCTGAGTTATTTCCTTGAAAAGCTCTTCATTAAATGTGGCAAAAACTTTAAGATCCTTTACAAGGATATCTACGGCCTTGGACCGATCATGCCTATCAAAAGTTAATGTTTCCATTCATTTACAAAAAATTCCGAAGAATTTACAATAAAATTCTAATCAAAGTCAGAATAAGAAAAATGTAATATTCCTAAAAATGAAAGCTTACTTGTCCAATGCCTCAAGATACTTCTGCTTTCTTATTTCGAAAAATATCTTCATCGAATATCGATTATCGTCTACTTTTGTAAAACCAGAAAGGTATCTCTCAACCTCATCCCAATTCCCATTATGCACTTCATCCTCAAAATACTTCATATTAAAGAAAAACCCAGATTCTTGCTCAAGCCTATTAACATTAAAAACCAAGTTTTGACTTATGACCCAAAATCAGAACATAATGAACACATACTCCATTAATAGAAATGAAAAAAAATAATAATGAACGGGTCAAACTTCAATATTTAAAACCCACTTGTGAACAGTCTCTTTGAACTTCTCCTCATCGAGAAACTGCAAGATCAGGAACACCAGCTCTCTACTGAGAGACGACATCGTAGCTGCCGCCCCACCCCGTCTCCGAATCCAAATCAACAAAAATACCAAAAACAATACTAGATCTGTGAAATAAAAAATCAACAAACTAAAAAGGGTCACCTCAAAATACCTCTTCAGATCAAAAATAAAAATAAAATAAAATAAAAACCTCAAAAATTATCAAACTTTCACCACGACCAGATCATTGAACTGTTCTTCAGAACCACAAATAGAAAGCTCATTTTCACACAAGATTAATATATATATACATATAAGAGTGAAAAATTTAGGGTTTATGTTGAAGGATCAAGAGACAAAAAAAGCAGCTTTAACACCATAAGGATTCGAAGATGCAAAAGCATAGAGGGAAAATAAAAACAAAAGCAGGTCAAGGAAAAAGCAGAGAGATAGCTAAAGTAGAGATTCTCAGAAGAAAAAGAGCAAGAGAAGACAACTTACCTTTGTGGCTTTGAGAAAGACGGAGGGAGATCGATTCAGGAGAAGAAGAGCACACAGAGAGGAGAGATAGAGAAACCAACACTTTCTCTCTCTATAAATACTCACTTTCTTCCCTTCTCTCTCTATATTACCTTCTTTCTCTCTCTACTTTCTCAGGAAAATAAAATACGACATTTAGACTTGCAGAAATGGTGAATTTATATAGGGGGAGGCGACAGAGCTGAAGATAAGTTCACGTAGCTATCACTGTGATAAGTGCGATTACTTATGCAACATAAGCCATGGTTCTTATATCATAAGTACAGTGCAGATAGGTCCCACTGAGCCGGCTACACTTTTGTCGAGTTTATCGGCGCGGAATCTCCAGCTGACAGCTGTCGGGATGTGGGGAAACATTAGGGTACATCGCACCCCCATGGTATTCTCGTTTATAGCCATTTATCTCGGTCTTCAATTTCATCGGGTGGTTTGAAACTGAGGAGAACGTACGACTGAGGAGGATGGTGTATATGTTGAGACAGCGATTTTCACACCTCTCAGATCCCCCCAGAAACGACAAAAGGTTTCTCGGACGAGCCCCATAACATTTGGGACCAGATTTGGGAAGTAATTACGGGACCTGCCACCAGTTCTGTTAATTGTGCGCATTATATCACGTGATGGAGATTATGATTTCGATATGAGATGAACCGACGGAAAAGGACATTTCTCGGAGATACGAGAAGAATGAGAATTTATCGCGGTATATTGAGACTGGAAAAAGTGTGTTGGTTTGTCCCCAATAAATAATCGTAGTGGTTACATAGTATTAATTTGAAAAAGCAATTAAATGATTTTGATATTTTAAATGGGTTTTGTGGTCAGAGTGGTTTGGGATGGTATACTTGTCAAGAGTACGTCCTCCCTCATTTATTCAAGGAACTTGTAGTGTAAAGAATATCTCTCCCCACCTTGTGCATGGCAGGTCAAGAATTCTTCACCAACTCTTGTCAAATAAGGAATTTTTAATTTGATTCAACCTCTCTCACCACTCTCCTTTATTATCACCCTCGTAGACTTATATATTCTTAAGGATGGAGTTAGAAGTTATTTCCAATAAAAGTATTATGCGATGATTTTTTAAAATGAGAATTGAGAACTAAAACCTTTAGAAAACATTTTTTTTTTAAACATTACGTTTTGATAACCATTTTCCAATTTAATACCAAAAAATGATATTGTTGTCAACTTATTACAAATTGATTATAAATATGCTTTCAAATGACTACTATCTTTCTCTTTTTGGCATTATGTTGAGAAATGATCATCAAATGGTAAATATCTCTCCAAAAAATTTATAAAAAAAAAAAAAAAAAAAACTTGGTTGAGCCAGTGGGGGCACATGCCCCCAAAGGCCCTCCTGGCTCCGCCAGTGTGTACTTTGTATTATAATTACCCAATACATGTAAGACAGAGGGATTGGACTGCATATATGTATTTGAGGAGAGTAGTCGAATTCGTAAGCATTTCGAAACCTCCTAATGTATGTAAAATAAAATAAAAATGTATAATGTTGTTTATCTGTGCAACGTCTTGCACGTCAATTAGTACAATTTGTAATCATCACACGCATGCGTGTGAAAGTTACAGATGACTCATGATGGTCATGAATGATTTTAATCATTGCATAAGGTATGAGATGTGTAGCCAAAATTTTATATATATGCAGTCTTTTTTTATAAAGTCAATCTAATCTAAAGTTGTGTTAGATAGTGCATTGTGAAATTGTATCCCATACATAAATGGATTGTACTACAAAATCATCCATATACACATGAATATAACCCACAACATGCAACATGCAACCTTACCCAGCTTAAATCAAATAAACATCATCTAAACAAATTAAGTGTGCGTGTGTATATATATATAATACATCCACTTTACAAGACATAAGGAGGTGTGGAACACAATATTGTCCTGAAAAGTCATTAAAACATAATGGGAGGGTTTCACATTACAAAAATAAGAACACGTACCCACTTGTTAACCTTACCGAGGCTACAAAAACGAAAAAGGGTGTAAAAAGGGACCGAATGGTGGGCCATGGAAGCATGGGATGTAAATTATGTAATGAAAGAGAGAAGAGTAGAAAAATGTAGAAGGTACCCACAAATTTAGGACCTTTTTGTACGTGAATGTCGCAAGAAGTCGAGAACAAAGCTGGTATTCAAAAAATTTCTAAATCATTCGCATTAATTAAAATTCATGTAAGTTCCACATAAATGTAGATTGCACTTCCTTATCAGGGAAAAAAATTGACATTTTTTTCTTAATAAAACAATATTTTAATTAAAATTCAAAAAAACAAAAGTAAATAACATTCTAGCCAATGAATGAATTAAGTAAACAATTAATGGACATTTTTTTTTTTTTTTGGTAAACAATTAATCGACATATGTTGCACCCAGTAATGATCAAATGCTCAATAATGTGATTACTGTTTGTGGTCATTCGTACTCATCATATATATGCCCACCTATGATTATTACTAACCATCCCGATCAAAGTCATACCAAACACAACTCAAATCAAAATAATATTCAGTAAGGCTACCATGAGAGGCTATTCGTTTGTGAATTGGCAAGCTCTGATTCAATCTCGAGAGTCAGCGTACAAATTTTTTTTATAAAAAAAAGACCTATACCACTGCATTTAAAATACTTTAATGGTTATACATACAAAATTTCGTTGAAAAAAAGACTTAAGATTTGACTACACTACTAGTCGATCATAATTGATAATAAATTTTAAACTTTGACGTCTTGTGTGATCAAACCATACAGTGTTTTACTGTGCAATTTTGTAAATAAGACTATTAGGCTGCGTTTGGTTTGAGGGAATGGATTAAAATGGGAGTTGGAATGGAATGAGAACAGGAATAGGAATGAGAATGAGAATTGACATTTCATCACAATATTTGGTAAGGGGTGGGAATGGAATGAAAAAGCAGAGGTTGGACCAATTTTTAATGATTGTTACTCCTTGAAATGAAAGAATAGTCATTTCTCTTGATTTGGGAAGGAAGGACTATTTTCTCAATGGAATGAATAAACCCTCATAAGAGAATAGCCATTTCATTCCCTTGTGCAATAAAACACTCATTTAAAAATTAAAAAAAAAATCACCATTCATTTCCCTCCCTCATCCCCTCCTAACAAACATAACCTTAAAGAGTCCTTATTCCCATGGTATAGGTCTCGTCTTGAAATTTGTATAACAACTCATGAAATTAAGGAAGAAGTGATCAACTAACCAAATGCAGTGTGGGGTGTCCCTCATCCTATCTTTTCTCAATAATATATTCCTAAATATTGAAGTAGAGAAAGAACCTCACATTCGTGTCTAACGTAGTGTAGGGCTACACAGAGGATAGACCACTAACCTATTATTTAAATAGTACAGATATAGAAGATCGTAATGTTGAAAATCTCGAGGACAATCCAATGGTGGGCAACTTCCAAAAAGGACACACGACAGGTGTGAAACAAAAAAAAATAAATGTGGGAAAAACAAAAATAAAAAATAAAAAACTTCGATCTAAAAGGAGAAAAAAGGCGAGAGATTCTAGTGTAAGAGAAGGGCATTAATTGTGTTATCCCCAACAAATCTCACGCGTCCCATTACTGGTCGTGGTGCCCACGTCCCACTGACAGAGGAACAAAGTGGTCGTGTGCGGGGCGGGTCGTGGTCACGTGGGACCCACATGGTTTTCTTTCTGTGTAGGGTATGGGTACTATGGGTACATTATGTGGATTACATTACTGGTATGTACGTGTGTTTTGTGCGTAGAGCTGCCATTCAGCGCGTGGGTCCCACAAGTGGGAACTTCTTGACTGGGTTAGGTCAAGAAACGGATAGGACCTAATGGGCACGAGGTACACTTAATTTAATGGGCCATATGAGTTTGGAATTGTTGGGTAAGAAAATGGCGTTCGGATTCAGTGCTGAGGGACTGTTTCCTCGGCACCGTGCCAAGGTGCCAAGGATTGCGACATGTGGCATAGGGCTTCATCTGACGGCAGGAAAAACTCTACTTGGTAAAACGACCTCATTCAAGTGTGTTTTGGCTTCCAAACGCAATGTTAACGGCACATCTCATCGTTACCCCAAAATGGCCCCAAAACGCTGTGTTTTACCCTAGCCATCTCCCTGCCATTCTTGAAACCCAGAAGAACCACCGCCGGCGCTTGTTTCAGCCCCCTCCAAAACCCCAACTCCGGCTCCCTCTCCGATGAAACCATCCCTGTTGCACCGCCTCCCCCACCATCTCCCAATGCCGCCCCCTTCACACCAGCACACCAAAACCAAGGGGGTGGTAGATCTCAGAAAACAACAACAAAAAAAAAAAACGAAAGGTCAAAAAAAAATGGGACAAGGAGAAAGGAAGAAGCAGCAGCGACAGGCTAGAACCCACCACCGGCGAGGCGTTGACCCACCGCCTCCCCCACAAACACTTGCCAGCACTGCCTCCTCCTTTAAGATCAAGACCCCTAAACAGATCTGACGGTAAGGGTAGATCCGCAAGAGTTGCAGGCAGGAGAGCTTTCTACGGCAAAGATTCACCGACAAAACCCAACGGCAGGATATCGATGGTGGCTCGCCGGCGGTGAAACAGCTTGCCTTTCCTCTGAGAGAGAAGGGTGAGATTCGCTAATGGTGCTGTGGATCTACAAACGGATCTGACGGCGAGGGTAGATCCGCAAGTGGATCTGATGGAGGCTTGCAGTCAAGGTGCTCAAAGGTGCGATTGTGTGGTGCGATTGTGAGCTTTCTGCCATGGGTTCGATCCGAGAGCATGCGGCAATGGAGACAAGGGTTTTGTGGTGGAGATGGATCTCTCAATGTGACACACCAAAAAAAAATAAAAAAAGGAAAGAAAGAAGGAAGAAAACAGAGGAAAGGATCAGTGGGAGGGAGGAACTGCCGGCGATATTCACGGTGGCTTATGAGCAAGCCGTCATTGATGAGGACCTCCTAGAAACCCATCACCACCAAATCCCTGCTATGAAAACCCAAAACCCCGCTTCTTCTTCTTCATTTTTTTTTATAATTTTTTTATTTTTATATAAACTTGTTGTAAGTAATCTGTCCAAATCTTCAATGCTTTATTTATTTATATTTTCTATTGATGAATTAATGGCCAGAAAAAATGGAGTTGGCCGGAGAGGGTGGGGTGGTGTGTGCTACCCACCTGGCCGGGAAAATGCAAGGTGTGTGGGTCAAGCTTTCCTTTCCGTGGATGAGGAAATCCAGGCATCAATGGGCAGGAGAAAGGGAATAGGAGAAGTGGCGTTTTTGCAGGTAACGGTGGGTTGCTTCCGTTAACGTTGCGTTTGGAGTGAAAACGCACATCCTGGCGTCGTTTTATCAAGGGATGTTTTTCCTGCCGTTAGATGAAACATTATGCCACGCGTCGCAATCCTCGGCACCTTGGCACGGTGCCGAGAAAACACTTCCTCAGCACTGAATCCGAACGCAAGAAAATGTCCCACCGTTTTCAAAATTAATACTTCCTGTATGGTTCCTATCAATAATACTTCAATCACTGCATATGAAGTATAATTTTCCTTTTTCCTTTTTTCATTCAAAAGATTTAATAAAAAATTACGGTGCATATATAATTTTATGTTTATGTAATTATATACACATGCATATTAATGTGTGTTTGTGTGTTTATGAGAATATCAATACGAGTTCATGAGTAGGGATCTGAAAGGGTTCCTCCTCATGGATAAAGTACCTAATATTTGTTTTTTTTTTTTTTAATTTTGGTTTTTTTGATGTGGCAATTAAAAGCCCGTTTGGGTATTCGCATGATAAATGATTTTAGT
Organism: Liquidambar formosana; assembly: GCA_039720395.1. Classification (NCBI taxonomy): domain Eukaryota; kingdom Viridiplantae; phylum Streptophyta; class Magnoliopsida; order Saxifragales; family Altingiaceae; genus Liquidambar; species Liquidambar formosana. The sequence continues at coordinate 13,307,678 of CM077826.1, read as the reverse complement.
GTAATTTATATAGTATTAAAAGTACAAATTTATCACATACATTAAATAAGACTTAAAAAATTAGCATTATAACTATAATTGATGTTATAGAATCAATTTCTAAAAATTCAAAAAACACAAAGATTTTGAATTGATACTCCCATTTGTGACGATGATCACTACTTGTTAAAAAATAAATAAAAAATACAAAAAAATTCACACAAGATGATGTTTTGTACCCTTTTTTTTTTTTTTTCCTTCTATGTCCAATAAAATGATATTGGAACACTGTACCTGCATGTGCATTTTGCCACCAAAGTTCCACTGACAAAGATATTTTCTTGACATGCATGAATCAAATGGTAGGAAGGGATTTTTTATATTTTTTTATTTAATTTTCTTATCCTAAGTTGTTAGGACTTAGGAAGGGAATTATTTAGCCATGTTAGAAGAGAATTTGATTGTTGATGGCACGCGTATAGCCCACCAAATGAGACCTAGTCTATAATGGACAATGGAGATATAAAAATTCAAAAAACATTTCACTATCATTAAATAAGTACTGCTATATTTGTTATTAAATATGAGCGGCTATATTTGCTAGTACTACACTTTTATCCATCTTTATTTAGTATTTGACGTGACAAGGTTATATCGGCAAATTAAATTTCAACTATGGCTAAGTGCATATCAACTTAATGATCGTATTAATTTTGAATTTACATGTAAGATGTAATACTAGCATCTTAATGATACGATAACACTTCGTCAACAGCAACGTCAAGTGATTAATAACTATTAGTAAAGGTGGCAATAAGATTAGCATTTTCTCAATAAATTACTCAAAATAAATCATATATTAAAAACTATATTAAATACGTGAAAAGAGTGGTGCTACATCCACCGAATGAATCTGTCGAATTCATCTACCAAGTGATGTGGCGTCTACAATACCACATTTTTCTATGTAAAAGGGACTCACATTTTTTATTTAATTATATTATAAATTATCATCGATACATTAAACGACAAACAAATTAGGTGGATATATTAATCCGAAAACTTAAACTTTTCCACGTAGAAATTATTATCCCAAAAAACAAAAACTCTTCATAACAAGCGTAGAAAGCCACCCTCTATAAAATAAAACAAATAAATAAAAAGGTTAAATATGTATTAGGAAGCTGCAGACTGGATAAGAGGCCAAAGCAATTGCAAAAGGGCTTTTTTTTTTTTTTTTTTTTTTTTATCTTAAAGCAAACAGCTTTAAGCAATTAGCATAACTTTCCTTCCCTTTGTGACTCGTGAGACAACAGGACGTCCAAAGAAAAATACAAAGTGGAGTAAGACTGTCTTAAAATGGTGCAATCAATATGAATGAAGCTATATATCCTTGACTAGGTGTTATATGTTTGTTTTTAAAAGGAATAATATTGAAAGTCATTGGTAGGAAGGAAACGACAATCCCATTGTTGGGAAAGGCTTGACACTTGACAGGGACGTGTAACACTTGTTCATGCACCTCCAGAGAAAAGTTTGGGTTTATCCTCAATTAACCCTTTAATACTTATAGGATAGGAAATGATTATTTCCATCTTAGAATTTATAGGAGTCGGCAGAATAGTGACAAAGAGCTTTTGGTTGATGTGGCTAAACCATATGGAAAGCCCAGTGTGGACAAAGGACAGTCATGCATCTTCCCAAGTATTAGGACCACCTGAATTTCTCTTGGTGGATAAAGGGCCACCCTGCAAAATTAATATAGTCCAAATAAAAAGAGTCAAGATTTTCTGCTTTGGTGTTTGGGTTCATCTAACGGTTCTGAATAGAAGATGAATATGTGATTAATAATCATGGGACCACGACAGTCCTCCATGTGGATAATGATGTGAAAGGGAAAAAAATAAGACATTGTAAAATCAAATAAACTTTATGCAGCTTTGTGGCGGTGTAAATTGAAACATTTTCTTTTATCCGGTATTTGCTCCACCCAATCAGAGTTTTCTATTAGATTTTCTATTAAATCATTTCTAAAATACAATATAGTCTTAAAAATCTATAGAGAGCAAACTTAGATATTTTTCCGTAAAAGCTTTTATTGAAATTTTAAATGGCCTTTTTAGATATATAGAACATTAGAAGGAGATGATGATGATGACAACGACGACGATGACGACAATGACGTGTTTTCTGGAATTGAAATTCTATACATTTGCTAATTAACATGTCACCTAAAAGTTTTAGGGGAACTACAGATTGGTCTGATTGTGGGCAAATAATTTCTTATCAAAACAAATAACTACTAACTTAACTAAGAATGACTACTAACTTGTATTGATACGTAATTATATATGCTCATAGCCGGACTGATCTGTAATTACCCCAATTATAGTTATTTATGAAAATTAACATGACATATAAGAGAAAAATTAATTTCGTTTGTCAAATAATTCAATATATCTCATATACGTACACTCACTAAATAGTGTGCTACCAAACAAGCACCATCATATGATCATATGTGCCTGGTGATTAATGTCAACGTATTACCTTAAAAACGCTTACAGTGTGCCACTAACACCCTATAGCCAACGTTCCACGTGCGCACTAGTGTGTGCAATTCGGTGCGCGGAGTAGGACAAATATTTGTATATATATATATATATATTTCAAAACATAAGATCGGCCTCACGTTATAAACTTATAAAAAAAATTCCATAATTGTCACATGTGGGATAATACTTTTCAACACAACGACTACAAATAGAAAGAAAATTTTTTTAAAAAAATTTCAACAAAAGGCCAAAATGATAGATGAGACAGCACAGCTGATGCATGTTTCACGATTACAACAATGTAAGCTCTGTTTTTCCAACCGTTGATATTCATATGATTAAAGTCACTGCATATGATTATTTGTCCACGGAGGAGTCGTACGTCGTCTAGGACCACCTTTGATATATACGTACATGCCAAAAACAATTAAAACCAATTTTGTACAAACAACATCGCTGCAAGGACCAGTGGTGCTCTCAAGGGGACACCGTCCCTTATTTTGTTCTTTTTTGTAACAACACCATACCTTAATTGTTATTGTCCATACTTTGGAGAATGACTTTCTCAAATGTAGAGAGATGTAGAAGCTGGTCCTTTGTCCTCATACCCAATAACTTTTTGTTTTGCCAGTAATCCGACTGTAGCTCTCTTGTTTACATCCCATGCATAAAAAAAATATAAAATAAAAAAAGGAAGAGGAAGAAGCTGGTCCGTTGTGATTACTTCACCCCAGAAACAAGGGCGGAGCCACACTACTCCTTAGGGGGCCATGTCACCCCAAATTTTTTTAGAACCTTTGTAACGTATTCAATTTGATGAAGTACGACATCTTGAAATTTGATGAAGGCCATACTTCCAAAATTTTTTCTCCTCCTACAACATAATACACAAACATACGCTGTATGCATATATGCATGTTTATACAGAGGTGTCAACCCCAAATAAGAAATTCTAGTTCCGCCCCTACCCAAAAATGACCATAATATATTATACCATATGATAGCAAAGCTAGTGTTAAAAAATACACTTGAATTTCTCTATTTTTCTTGTGTGTCCAAATACGTGTTATTTTTTCTTTCATCAGTAAATCCCATATGTTCTATATATATAGAACATGAAACATAATTATTTGTTATTTTTTGTTGATTTAACTCATGAGAATGGATGCTTTATACAATAGGTCAAAATTCTTTCCATAGGGTGGAGTCATTGGAAGAATAAGAAGTTAGTTGGAAAACATGAACAATAGTGGAGGCTGTGTAGAATTCATGAAATGAAAGTCATTATTTTTCTTTCTCATTTTTTTATTCCTCTTTTTTTGTTGGAAAATAAACAGTCTTAATTGGTTAAATATAAATATGAGGGGCAAATAAGTATTTAAAATTTAAAATAAAGGTGTAATAGTCAATCAATAATATAATCCCATCAAATTTGATAGAACCATGCCTAATCACCATAGATAATCTCGATATGTATACAGCCCAAAATCACACATACAAAGGTTTTTTCTACCAATGTCATGCAGCCACTTCAAGATTCCCTAGTTTCTTGTCATGAGCAAAGCTTATTGGATTATACCACCTCTTTTCTTTTCTTTTCTTATTTCTTCTTCTTTTTTTGGCCTCTTTTTCCAACCCCACAAACATATGGCTTTTATTGATTGAGACACCCTAAAAATATAAGAAAAAGAAAGCAGCTGATAATGTCAAATTGTCAACCACTCGTCGAGAGCTTTCAAGGAAACTCCTTTGAAAGGGACCATTTCTTCTTAGGTACGTTTAACAATTACTTTATTTTTAGTAATCAAATAAATTCACCTTAAATAAAAGGTACGAAAGGGAAACTTCTCACTGGATGCGTAATGGCATTCTTGGAAATATCAAATCTCACTTGAATTTTGAGAGATGTCTCCAGGCCTCATACACATCACTTTCAAAGCTTCAATCAAGCGAAAGCCACGTGTATCCTAAAAATCCTGTGACCAATATTTATAGATGGGCCTGTTTTGTGATAATCGTGGTCAAAGCCCATTTTATAATTTATTCCTTCTACTCCACCATTAAAAATGAACCTATTGTGGTGGTCCTAAAATAACTGTTTGAGAAAATTTTGTGTAACAATGACTTCATGTAGATTGTATCACAAGTCAATAATCATACCTTTTGTTTGCATGTATTCTAATAGTCAAGAAACTTATATGCATGAATCACTAACTTTATAAAATAATCAACCCATGAGGATTGGACCAAGTTGTCCTGGGACCCTCTTGCCAAGTAAGAGATTTCGAGTTCAACTCTCATGATTTCTCTCAAGACTAGTTTCTTATAAATTTTGTTGCGTATTTACCTAATACATGTAAGATAGGAGGACTACATAAATGTACCCATGTGAATTAATTGGATGTGTAAACATCTCATCAAAACCTCTTGATAAAAATATAAAAAAAAAAACCCTAATACATGGAATAATTATATATGAATTTATTGTCTGATACCTAGATGGAAAAAAAATAAATAAATAAAATAAATAAATTGGAATGTAGACTGGATAATATATATATCCACACACCCTTATCCAACCCAAGTCATGAATAATATTGGCCTTTTATTGATTGTCCTATATTTTAACTATGGTATTTATAGATGCAATAACTACCTTATGTAGTCGGTTGTTGAGTTGGATTGATGTGCCCGAGGTCCAAATCTCGATGCAACCAAACCTTAAGTTGGGTTCTAATCTTGTCAACCTTGACCAGTCGAATGTCATTATTAAAAAAAAAATTAAATATTCAACCACCATATGAAAACTGCCATTGTACATACAATTTTAATAGTTGGTAAAAATCTTTAAACTAACTCGCTCTCATTATAGTTGATGTCATAATTATTTAGTAACATTCTTTTCATTTGTTGAGGATGTGATCACTGATTCAAACTTATAAAAAAACATTAATACCCATTTGTTGATATATTAGGAATTAGTGGTAAGGGCAAATTCTATCTATTGACAAAAAAAAAAAAAAAATTAAAAAAAAAATAATCCCCTTGGTGTGGAATCAAGGGTTAGATTAGGGACGATAATAGATGGAACGGATAATTATTAGACTTTGATTAGGGAGTATAATTATTTGTGGATAGAGTAATATTACTCTTGTGGATAATTTTATAAATGGCCATCATTTTTTGCCATCAATAATACTCCATGAAAGCTCTGGGTATCTATGTGTGAAGTTCCAATAATTGCAAGTCTATCACAATTGGATTTTTCATGCCAATGTCATATTTTCAATAGTGCTACTCTGAAAATATTTTGAAGGACTGCAAACTACAAAAGTGGGGAAATTACTAAGGGACAAAAGACAGTAGGAAATGAGAAGTCTATTTCAAGTTTATGCATTTTAGAGAGTAGATAATTCTCATCCAACCGCAGAACAGGTGACTTTAGCTTGGTTCAATCCTATCCAAAATAAAAAATAAATGATAGGGAAAGATATAAACATCTTGTCATCAAACCAAAAATAAATATCAACCTCACCCTCTCTCTCTCTCTCTCTCTCTCTCTCTCTCTCTCTCTCTCTCACATTAAATAATAGTAGTAGCCTTTCAAGTGGAAGGCAATGACACATTTATCCAGCTACACACAAAACAGATGACTTGGTCCAACCTGCCCCAAAAAAAAAAATAATAACCTACAGACATTTTATCATCAAACGGATGACATACTATCAAGTTTCACTCGAGACCACACAAAATATAATGGTAAATTTTTGAGCTTTCGTATCAAAAGAAGGGTTTGACCTAAGAAAATTAAATAATATTTGCAAAGAAAATCCTATAAACAGTTCTGTGACACAAGTTAGTTGACAAAAAAATATCTTTCAAGTTATTTTTATTTTTATTTTTGATAATTGATAGGATTTACCCATACTCCCTAGTTCCTCCGAATACTATTAACAAATGAGTATTAATGGTTTTTTCATAAATTTGAATCTGAGATAGCTCACTTAACAAGTTATGTGAACATTAACCTTTTTGTGCGTGTGTGTGTATATATACGGTTATGTTCCCATCAACACAGGTTGATATATATTATATCAATACCATGCATTGAGGGTTATACTCCTAGCATTGGTCTAATGTATCTTATATCCCACTAATGAACAAAATACAGCTCCCAATACGGATATTAATACAAGTTATATATATTAAAGTCGTTAGAGTTGCTAATAATTTCCAAAAAGATTAATTCGGATATATTGTACATCGCTCAACAAATCACAATGTAAAAAATTAAGTACTCTCTCATTTTTATATTAGTTGTCTTCCTTTTTTTTTTTTTTTATTTATTTTGGGCTATGTCAAAATTGTTCTTTTAATCAATTTTCCCAAATACCCATATTCAGAGTATTAATTACATAATATAGATATAAGAAACTCAATTAATGTTCTATACTCTACTTGGGTATAAGATTGAAATGTCAAATTATAATTATGAGTATGAAAACGTTCAACAGACTTCTTTAAAAAAACATGTTTTTTCTAATAAGACAATTAATATAAAAGTTGTTGTGTAGTACTATGGCCATTATTCCCACAAAAAGTAAAATCCCAGCCATTGGTGATGGAATAGTTTTTCCTTACACAACTTGTCCCCCTCCCCCACTCTCTCCACCCAAAAACAAAAAAAAAAAAGAAAAAAAAAGAAAAAAGAAGGGGAAATTTCCTAGCATTCATGATAGCCTTCGCCCACCCAAAAATGACTCAACTAATATGCTATCATAAAAAAATAATAATAATAAATTATATAGGTGACTTGGTGGTGTCCTAATGTTCCCTTGGCCATGCTTGTCGTACGGCGTGTGGTGTCCACGCGCCATAGGTAGGAGTGCTTTGAAAGGGGCATTATAATATTCAGAAATGTAAAGTGTTTTCATGAGTTTCGTGAGATATCACTTTCCCTTTTCCTTTTCAAAGGTCCTTTTTTTCTATATTTAATCAAAGGGTGGTCAGGCCAGTTAGGTCACCAGATCCCCAAATAATTAAAACTAATTTTTCGTGAGAATATCATGGTAAATTATCGTGATAATATCGTATTGCTCAATTGAGAAAAAGATTAATTAAACATTAAATTAAATTGATGATAAATAAGGTTCTCAAGTACCTTACTTTTCCCGCCGTAAGTTGTCAGGTAGTGGGGGTGTGTATTTGGAAAGTGGAGTTGGGGCTATTAATGACTTGTCTCTTAGGTTTGGGAAATAGTGTTAAAAATTGAAGTCGCTTTCTCTGCGGAATAGTCCATGGTCATGTAAAAGTTATAAATCATTCAATCCCTCCAACAAATAGACTATATTTAATAAAACAAGCAATTTAAAAATAAAAAAAAATACTCCTATCCATCTCATAAAGATAAGGCATGTTTGACAAAATATGAAATTTAAGAAAAAATTATTATTATATTGATTTGTCATTTATTAAAATACATTTTTCCAAAAATGATCTCGTCTTTTTGTATTGAGTTTTGTATAGAAAGTAAATATTGAAATAACAAAGGGTAATATAGGAAATTTAAAAAAAATTATGATTTAACTTTTCAAAGTGGACAAACAATTTGGGACAAAAAAATAACAAAAATGGTCTATCTTAATGGGACGGAGGGAGTATTATTTTATTCACTTATCATTTATTAAACCCTATTCTTATAAAAGGTTTTTTTTCTTATTTTTTGGGTTTTATGTTGAAAGAAATTATTTAAACAACAAATAGTAGTATATGAAGTTTTGTACAAAATGGACAAATATTTTGGAAAAAAAAAAATACTCATTCCTTCCTATCTTATTGGCAAGGTGAGAATACTCATTCATTTATTGTACTATATCTACAACACAAATGCTATATTTACAACCACTACATTTTTTTTTTCCAAATATCATTCCTCTTATCACCGTTTGTTGGAGCCCTATTTTTCACTCCAAGCTATATTTTGGCATTGGCATGGGCAAATGGCATGTCATTGGAGATGCTCTATGGGAGCATTGTTATATTCTAGTTGATTTTTCAATTCTTTTAAGGCTCTGTTTGGTTTGTAGATTTTATCAAGGAAAAAAAATGAAATATAAGAAATTGTACTTTTTTTTTTAAAATTTGGTTGCAATGAAAAATTGGAAGAAAATAAAGAATTGGAATAATTTTGACTCGATATGATTTTATCTTTTTCTTTCATTTATTTTCCTCGTTTATTTTCCCTTCCTTTTTTTTTTCCTTGGTAGAATCCAATAACCAAATATAGGGTAAATGAATCATAGAAATGTCCAATAAGTTGCTTTAGATGATAATTAAATTAACCCAATGCATCTAAATGACAGCCTAATTCCGTTTCTCAAATTATTCTTTTGACCAAAAATCTAATGTTACATTTAACTTTTAAGATTTTAATCTTATTGAAACAATGTGAATCATCACTATTTTTAGGATACAAACCCTCCACCCTACCCCATTATTATAGGTCTCCTCCATTTTTTTTTAAAGATACAATTTAGATCCAAATTGCAAACCCTTTTCTTACAATAGTGAAGACTGAAGAGACAAACGAGGTCGTTGGTCATAGACCCCATTTAAAATAATGCTTCCACAAAAACTACTATAAGGGTGTGAAGTGGTGCCTTTTCGTGATATACTGGGAGGTAATTGAGCAATGACTAGTGAGTAATTATATAAAAATAAAAATAAATAACATGAAGAAAATTTAGAAAAGGTGAGAGGAGTGAGTCTTCCGTGTAACTGTGGTGTCACCAATCAATGGAAACAAAGTAAAATGAGATTGTGGGTTAAAAAGTATTCTGATAACTCTTCTTTGCTTCACTCTCATTAAGTTGTTATACTACATCAACTAAGTCACAATTACATATAAGTTTTCCTCAAGTAAGAGATATATATAGTGTTATGGCTTCTTCAAGTAGGTCCCATGCTACTTGGACACCAAAATATGGTATGGTTATTAATCCTCACTAAAGTGGAAATTTCCTTAAAAGTGCCTAATTAAATAAGTTTCTATTTCTTGTTTTTTATTATTTTTATTTTTTTACTTTTAGAAGTAAACAGATTTTATTTTATATATAGTTTTTATAGTACTAGATTTTGATAGTTATTTTAAGAAGTTGAGATTACTGGTTTGGACCCATTTGAATAAGTTTTTCCCTCGTGTTTTTTTACTTTTAAAAATAAAGAAATAAAAAATCTTGATATTTTTTTATAATGCAAAATTTTGATAACTACTTTTAAACATAAATTTCTTATTATCTCAATTATTAAAAGTAATTTTCAGAATTTTTCACTCAAGAGGTTTTTTTCAAAAATAAAAGAACTAGAAGTAAAAACTTGTTCAAATGAACTCTTATTATCTAAATATTTAAAAATAACTTCCAAAATTTTTTACAATCACAATCACAATTTTTATTTTTATAACTTAAACACAGGAAGTAAGAAAGTCATGGGAAAGAATTATTGGAGCCGGTTCTGAGGTTTTGAAACGTCAAGGGCAAGGGGAGTAGCAGTCAACCACGTAATCGTACTAAGAGTGGACAACTCATTCCACTTGAGTGCTGAAAATGCGTTATATTTAACTGAAATTACGGAACCTCCGTAATGAGACGTTGCTTTAGAACAAAATATTCATTCCCATTTCCCACCAAATGGGTCACATAAGTCGTTCGTCTTTCCTTTAAAGTAACCCACGCCTATTTGCATTAAGTTTCCATCACTAATATTGGCATAGACTTACGTCCATACTAAGGCACTAGAAAATCTGATTAACTGAAAATAGACCAGTTTTGTGCCGTTTGAACCTCGACTCCACTAATCATTCATCACAATGTCACCCATCAAGGGAAAAAAAACCAAACAAAAAACAAATACATTTGTTTTGTTCCCTTTTAAACTTTTAGCACATTTTTATTTTCCTATCCTATATTTTGAGAATGACATTTTATCATTTTTCCGTCTTAGGCCAATGCCATGGTAGCTAGTCTAATGGCACTTGCGTTATTTGTTAAGTGAGTGATTTTGGATTTAAGTTTATAGAAAAACATTGATATTCATTTATTATATTAAAGATGAACTAGGATTACAAATAACGATGGTAAAATAAAAAAATTAGGGATTTGACTAATGAAATGATCAAAATAATATCAATGAACAACTTTTTAACTTTTAATTTGAGCTATTTAACTTCTCATCAATCGCTGTGGATGAACTCGGCACAATGCTGAATTTTATCAACTCAACACTAAATCCAAACTCCTGAGACATATCTATCCTTTTAAGCTTGAATATCCATATTTAGGTAGTGTGGATCTTAATGATTATCCCATACATTATATAATTTGACTTATCATTTTCTTTTATTAAATCTAAAATCTTTAATTTCCCCTTTTCACCAACAAATGGGCATCGACCATTTCACTTAATCAATATCATCAAACTATCACCCCATTGATTATTTAGCTACCATTTATGATTTTTGTAGGCATCTATCGAGTATACCACCCATCCCTAATAATAGAGCAATAAATAAAAGAAGAAGTCACGTGTAGTAAGGTCTTTTCCTTGCGCCTAATGTATGCTAGTAGACAGCCTAGTAGCACCCCCAGAAAAAACAAAAAAAATATAAAAAAAGCCGATTTATAAACTGGGCCTTACCCCTGCATGTACGTGAGTAAGATTTGTACTTTAGTATCCCCTGAGTTATTAGCTTACGTGAGCCTCAGTGGCAGCATCCACACCAGTCCTGGAAATGTGAGCCACCACTTTCACGTTAATGCGCGTGAAAGCACGCGTGGAAAAGTGTGGAACAATCAGCTGGGACCTACATCATTTTTTTCCAGGCATAGACCTACCATTAAGTCCCCTCTCCACGTTGAATTCCCATTGGCCCAAAAAAAAATAAATAAATAAATTTGTCCCTGTTGAATTTTAATTTGCCAGCACAACCCCACCGACTCTCATGGCTTTGGGTTTTATATGGTAGGGCCCCATTTAAAGTTTCTCTCAGAGCCACAGATTTGGACTTGGGGATAATTCGGACATGTGCAAAGGTGCACTATTTTCTTATTTTGATAGTACCTAAGTTTTTTTTTTTTTTTTGGGTAAGATGATAATACCTAAATTACAACGAAGATATTTTATGTCAGTTAATGACTTTGGGTCGCATGGTATGTCAAGTCTATGTTTTTCCATGTAAGGGTGAGAGTTTTTGAAGTTTGGTGAGTTTGGTGTGTTACTAAAAGATGTCCTGATTCATGTTACCATGCACTTCCTTCCCACCAAAAGAGGAGGGATTTTTTATGTACTCTTTCTTGATCCACCTTTTATTAATATTTTAATATATCACTGTTGTTGTGTGGAAGAGTGATAAACAAATCAAATAATCGATACGTGGAAGTGACTAAATCTCAAACACAAAAAACAAGGCAAATATGACACGAGAAGACACAAGATTTATGTGGTTTGGTGAGATGCTTACGTCCATAGTAGATAATGATTAATTTATTATATATTTAAAGAAATTACAAAGCAACTGGCAAACCAAAAATTTATGTTACACCCAATGCATAACTCACATTTCCCATTCCAAAAATATGACAAAACCCTGGGTTTCCAAATATAAAAAATAAAAAATAAAAAACCTTAATTCTGTGTACACACATCTCTCAAAAATGTGTACACCCATCAAGTATAAAACTATATCCAAAATAAGAAAAGCTTATTTCGTATTTTTTACAAGACTCAGAAATCTAATTTTGCATCGATAATCTGTTTGACTCAAAAGCCTAGGGCTTCGTACGAAAAGAAGACCCCAACCTATTTAGTTGCCTAAGGTTCCAAATTAAAGTTTCAGCATCCACCTCCACTTGTATGGACCCAACATGAAATAACTCTTCTGATTTCTCTAATCTGAGGTACAACTAAATACTGCTTTTCTGATCCACGAGGTTTGTGGTTCAAATGATGCCCTCAAGGACGACTGTGGTCCTAGTCATGGCCACCAGGCCTGTGGGTCCATGTCATGTACTCTTGTTTTTTTTTTTTTTTGTTTTTTTTTGCCATACATGGACTTGTGTTACATGCATGACCCTATTTTTGCCTGTGAGAGAATGGAAATTCCCCGTCTCTATCATTCACCAGAACTTATTTTTATTTTCAAACTTAAACAAAGACTCGACACGAATGGATAGAGTAGAGGAAAAAGATCCACATCGCCTTTGAAGAGAAAAAAGAAAAATGAAAAAGAAAAAAACCACCCACCTGTCATTCTCTAACCTTAATGTCATCATTTCTAGCTTTGGAATTAGGTTCTCTTGGATCCATTTGACTTTGAAGATTGAAACCATGGAAGACCACACACAAAAAGAGAAAAAAAAGAAGGCTTAAACCAAGGTAGAAATTGCATGGTAACCGGCAACTTTGATATTCTGGGTTTGAATAATATTTTTTTTTACTCCCTATCCTTTTTTGTAACCAGTACTAACCTAGATAATTACTTTGAAGATGCCAGCTTTTTTATTTGTTTATTTTTTAATATAGAAACATAATAATAATAATTATTATTATATTCCCCAGTATTTAAAGTAATTTATTATCCTTCAATAGCTGTTTGAAGTTTTCTACACATTCTTTTAGAGTCGCAATTAGGTGCAGGAAATGCTTTAAAGTAGCAGCAAAAAGTACACACCGTCAAAAGTGATTGTTGAGCTAGTTTTTCACCAAAGGAAAAGGACAGGACAATGTGTCCCACCGCTACAACTACGGTTAAAAGCAAATTCCTTGGAATGGTCTACCTTTTTAACCAAGGGCCTGTATGGCTAATCTGAAAAGTTGACTAGTTGAAAATAAGTTCGATAAATTTTGATTTAACACCATTTAGTATGCCTATTTGACAAACCTAAAAACCTGAAAACCTGATAAGGCACCATTTGATAAACTTGAAAATTTGACCAATATGAAGATAAGTTTGGTAAATTTTGATTTCATATTGTTTTGTGAATATCTTTTTTTTTTGCTAAACAATTCAGTTTTGTTTTGAAAATAAATCATAAACACAGATTTTTCCAAACTAATTATAAGTTGGTTTACTTTAAAAAAATAAAATAAATAAAACATAAGAAATTTTTTTTCAAATCGTACACTTTTTTTTAGAGAATAGAATCACCATTCTACTATTCCATTCCCTCTTTTATTTTCTCATAGCAAACACAGCCCAAATTTCTTGGAATGGTCTACCTTTTTTTACCAAGGATGGCAAGTTTTGATAAAGTTAAAAATCTGGTTAGTTGAAGATAAGGATGACAAGTTTTGATAAGTCTATTTTTCCTACTAAACAATTTAGTTTTGTTCTAAAAATAAGGTATAAACACAATCTTTTTCAAACCAACTATAAGATGGTTTACTTAAGAAAACAAAAATAGAAGCAAATTTTTTTCAATTCCCACACTTGAAGCAAAAAAAACAGAAAGCACCTACCAATACATAACATTACGGTGGCTAAAGGTTAGAGTGGGGAGTATTTGATTCAACCAGAAATGTATCCTTGAGAATGTCAAACATGCAGATAGAAAAATATGAATGGCAAAGTTGTTGGTGTGAAAGCAACCCCTTTTTTGGCTTTGTTTTTCTTCTAATCCTCATCCCACTTGTCGGGACCATCGTTAAAATCGCATCAAACGCCATAGACAAAGGGTTTTAGTCACTACACTGCATAAAGATATATGCCACTTTCTTAATCAAACAGAGCTAACCCTACACGCTTTTCTTGCGATCCCATTATGAAGGCGAAAAAGTGCTCTTTTGTCTGTCAGGTGCACCTAATTTTTTTTATACTGATAATTGAGTTTAACATTGCTAAAAATAATTAAAACTATGAAAAATATGTTTATAATCATCATGTAAAGAGGAAGTTTGTGCCAGCTATATGGGCTTGCAGGATTGGACTAGGCTTCAACATTTTAACCCAACAAACTTTTAGGGTCCATATGAAGGGGAGATGACCTATTTCCTATCTGACCATCGGACGAGCTTGTGCTTGTGTATGAATTTTTGTAAGCATAGAAATGGACTTGAAAAATCTCAACAAGACCTTTATTTGAGTTGGGCTTGGATTTTGTTGCAGAGCAATCCAACCCATTCCAAACCCTAATTATTCTTGTTGGTGCCGTCTAAAATATATTGTTTAAATAGATTTTTTAACCATTTATGAAACGGAAATTGTAAATAGTCAAAAAATTTACTTAAACCATAGATTTAGGAAAAATCTTATTCCACAAAGTTGTTCAAAATGATTTTCTAGTAGCGCGATCGGTTTTTATGAAAACCTTTTAAATTTTTTTATAAAACCCTAAAATCTAAAATAAGTGAAGACTGAAAAGCAAGTCCTTGAATACCAATAGAGGCCCCCTTAAATGTATAGGCTACCACTTTTTTCTAGCCATTTACCTAACATAGAATTTTATCGTTCTTTGGCTTATTCCAAACATTATTGCTTTTCCTATTAAAATTATTTTCAAGAGGCAAATTTAATTTTAGTTATAAACAACTTTGAACTTTTCAAATAAGCCAACAACGTGCCATAGGATTCAATATTAACATATATCACGAAAGGAAAGATCAAATCAAACGTGCGGCTATTAGTCATAGTAATTGTTCAGTATTATAATTGGGGGATAAATTTTTTATTGGAAATCCTAATTTGGACACATTGGAGACTTTTACAAATTACTCCTTCTTGGGCATACCTGTGGGGACTTGCATTTCACAATATTTTAATAGGAAAATGTTACAAACACCACCTATTTACAACATCTAACGTGACGTGATATGAGAGGTTTGGCAAAAATACCTTTCAACCTATTTAATATCAACTCAAGAAATCTATTATCACATCAGGCGTTGTCCCTATTTAATTCCCATTAACCATATCTTTGGGGAGAAGAGACCCGGCCCTTTAATCATATCTACATTTTTACCAATAATAGTTGGTTCTCCTGTTATGATAGGATGTGGATTACCAAAAAAATAAAAAAATAAAAAAAATCATAGAAAGGTTATATCAAAGAAAAATGAAAAATGAAAAAAAACCATAGAAAAATATGAATTATTGAAGAAAGATATGAAAATAGGGGCACCCGCATGATGGCGTCCTCACAGCAACGTCCAATGTGGTGGTTAGTTGGTACAACTATTATTCTTCTTCAAATCGAAGAAGCCTCCCTCTAAAGGTGGGACCATTTGATTAGACCTTCCATCGGTGCCTAATTAATTAATGACCGTACAATAATGACATGTGGGCAAGGCAAAGGTCCATCGTGGGAGAGATGTACCCAAGGGTCCGTCTCAAGCCATCTAGTCTATTCTTCACGTCCATTCATATCCAATTCACTCATATATATACACGTAATAATAATATTATTATTATATGATTCGGTGGAGTTGTAGCAAATAGCAACCTTTAATATCTCATCCAGACTAGATATTGAACTTTTAATTTAAAATTTTTTTTTTTTCAATTTCTCAATGATCAACCCGATAAATTGAAAAGTTGGAGGGGCATATTTGTCATGGGAAAATGTAGTTGGGAATTAATGAAATTATCACGAGTTTTTGGACCGTGTCCTTAAGTTGACATGTCGCATGGTTTGCCAGAGTATTCTAAAATGTGTGGGGACAGAGAAAGTGAAAGGTGTGCGGCCGATTTATAATGGAGAGTTGGCACTTGGCAGGGGATATAATTCTCTAGAACTCTCCAACCTTGGGTCCTCCTTTTCCATGAATAGTAAGTCATTAAAATATTATTATCAGCAAAACTATATATTTATTATTTTTATTTTTTATTTATAAATAACTATATATTTATTTATTTGCTTATATTAACAAAAGATAATATAAGAGCTGGAGACCTCGGAGACGTCTATCTTCACCCTACGCGGTGTAGAGGGTACGTATACTATCCGTATTCAAAGTTCAGCTACTTTGTCAAACAAATAATTAAATGGGTGTCTCTCAATCATGGTTGGTCAAAAATTCTGCAACCCACTTAGCTTATCAGCACCAGGATGATGATGACTTCACGTGATAAAATTCATTCCTAAGGGTGATAGTGGCGATAATTGTCATCCTCAAACTATTTTTTGCACTCCAATATTTTAAATTTTTTTTAAAGTTTTATGAAGAATGTAAAAGATTTTCTTTTATTAAAACTGATCGCAGTTATTTATTAGAAAATATTATTCTGAATAATTTTTAAATTTTTTTTTCAAAACATGCTATTTAAGTGCATTTTTTTAATGTTATTTACGGTATTTATTTCACAAACCATTCCATAAGAATGAAATATAAACTATAAATAACCAAAAAATATAATACACTTTACATGCCCTTTGAATTGATTCTAATTCTTTTGATCTAGCTATTCCCGGAATTTTTCCGCAATGCATTCTACATCATTATTATTACCTTATGCAAAGTTTATCATAAAATTAGTCAGTTAACTCATGTTGACCTAGATCAATTTGGTTCAATGCAATCCAAGTCCTAAAACACGGCTGTTGAAAAAGACTGAAGAACAACTCTACAGGCAGAAGAGTTACTCTTGATACTTGTCTCTGCCTCACGGCATAGAAGGCTCCTAGGTCAACTTGCCTCATGATCGAGGCCACTTATTACCAACTGGATTTTCTAGAGCACTACTCTTTACAGAGTAGATGATAATCTTACCTATACTTGAGGATTTTTCGAAGATCAGAATACCTAATTTACCAGAAGGAAAGGACCAAAACAAGCATGGGAAACTAGGGGTGCATCTTGGTTTGGGTAGACTTGAGAATCGGATTATTTCGAGCAATTCGGTCCGGTTTAACTCAAGCCAAACATTAATTAGTCCGATTCTCGGGCCACAATTTTAAGAACTGATAAATTCGGTTTGATTAACAGTTTAAAGGGTTTTAAAATCAGTCCAAACCGAATTTCCAAATTTTAAATATAAATATAAATATAAATATATAAATATATATATATATATATATATATATGTTTATATTAATATATTATATTCCATATATAAGTATTATTGAATAAATGATAATATTTATTCAATAAAGTTATTACTTTTTACAAAAAGACAAAAACAAAAACAAAAGAAAAAAAAGGAAAAAAAGAAACCAAGAACCAAACCGTTTTGCCAGTCTAGTCTAATCGGATCCAATATAATTTTTGGTCCGATTCTGATCTAATTTTTAAACTCCCAAATTTATTAGGTCCGGTCGATGGGCCACGCCAAATTGCACCCCTATGGGAGACTACACCCAATGGCCAAAGGTACATTACTTTTTTGTATTGGTCCACTCAACCCAAAACCATGCTTTGAAAGATCGAGTAGACAAATAGCCAGACATGCGGCACCTGTTAAGCTGTTTGGATCCTAGCCAGTGCCCACTCAAAGGCTAGCGAAAAGCTTTAGGACAGATCAAGGCATTTATCGCTAATACAGACCATGTAGGCATCTAGCAGCTGGCCTTTTTTGAAAAATAGTTTCATGTTAAACAAGAATGAATCCCAGTGGATCATCGATCTTTCATGTAATGATGAAATGGGCACATGGTCAAAAGAGGACACATGCCATGCCCCTCACAAAAAAAGAATAGAAAAGATGGGAGTCAGTGGTGCGAGTGATGGACGCTAATACTCCTAAAAGGACAAAGGGAGGCAACCATGAATCATGAACGTGATCATAACCGTCAGCTACTCCTACATCATTGCACACTACCACAATTGCCTCATTACCACCATCACCACTTTGATTTAAACCCCTGCCAGCAGCATGCCTAGAAACAACACTTTGTATGGTCGTCAATCTATCGTATTCCAAGCCCTATCCTTGCTATCCATATTTCAAAAGTTGAGTTGCCTTTTTGACTTATCAAAAAGTTATCGTCTTAGAAAGCATTTCTACCACGAATGGCCTTTGAGTCACATGACATCTTTTTTAAGAGTTTTGGCTGTCGTGGTTTTTATTTCGCGTAGATATGTAAGTTTGGATGTGTTATTATATGACATTTTGATCCGTTTTATCATTAAAAAAAAATGAAAAAGAGAAAGTAGTTTTTTTTATATTTTTTTTACAATTGATAAAATTTACTCATATTCTTAAAAACTCCCGGTATCAAAAGATGAATATCAATGTTTTTGTATAAACTTGAATCTTAGATTACTCATCACTCAACCAAAAAAACAAAAAAAAAAAAAAAGAAAAGAAAAGAAAAGAAAAGGGAAACTCTCACAATACAATAAACCAATTCAGCACGGGATAATCTTATGCACAGCCTTGACAATGACGTGACCAATATCTAGTTTGATTATGGTAAGAGTAATAAGAATAATGCCACAGGTTGGTGCGTGGTTGAACTTTGATAATGACATGTATCAACAAAAATAGCCACAAAAAAAAAAAAAGAAAAGTTGAAAATGATCGGAAAAGTTTGGCTCACTTTAACTTGGGAAGAAAAGGGAGAGAGGGACGCAATGTTTTCTCGCGAGCCATGAGCACAAGCTATACCGGGAATTTTAGATTGGTCAGCTTATAGGAAGATAATTACAGTTTAGTGCCAATTAATACTGACTTTTAAATGACTACTAACTTAATTAACAATGACTACTAACTGTAATTATTTTCCCCTCCCAACCAATCTAAAATTTTCCCAAGCTATACTAGACGACGTCTTGTTAAGTGTATTTTCATGTGGGACCTACGTGTCGTGAGAATGATTTACGGTCTTTTGTTTTTTTTTTTTTTTGGATTTGCTTGGCGAAATGCCTGTCTCTTTCCATGTTTGGTATTTTTTTCATCAAAATTCTTCTCAGACCTTTTTTTCTCTTTCGTAAGTTTTTGAGGTTTCTTTCGACGGGAAATGCTACGAGGATTCAACCTCCACGGTTGATCATAAACTCATAATATTAGGTGACATGACCACTAATCGTTATCAAAAGTCTTCGCTTTCTTTCCATTTTTTATTGATTGTGCACTTTGAAAAAACACATTTTTTTAGAAAACCTAATTAAACGTTTTTGTTTTTGATTTTCTAATTTTTTTCTTAAGTGTACTAAACATTGAAAAAAAAACATTTTTAAAATCATTTTAGGAAATAAAATAAAAATAATCATTTACTTATGAAATTTAACAAAAATTTTTAAACATCCAAAAATAAAAAAGAGGAACAATAATTTATGAACGAATGAGGGAGTATATTACTTCCGAAAATGCACCATGTTTTTGGTACATTACTGACACAACTAATAATACATTCCCTCTCCATTAGTAAGCCCGCCCCTATCCACTTACATCATTCTTTTTTAATTTTTTGGTATAACTTTTATTTCAAATGTATCACTAAGTTCCAAGCGATTTTGAAAAGAAGTGGGGACAGTTGAACGTCTTCTATTTGAACATATTCTTTTTAGTTTTTTTTAAGGGTACACATATTTTTTTTGGCTTCTTTTAATGTGTGCTCTTAGAACAAGGGTATACGTTAAGGTGTAATTAATGAGTTAATTATTGTAAGAGAAATGGTGAAAATGTATAGAAAATAATGAAAGTTACTTAGAAAAATGTGAAAATGCTTAAAAATCTGTGCATATTCTTTTTGGGTTTTTTTTAATGTGTACTTTTAGGGCACATGTTAAGATGCAATTAATGAGTCAATCATTACATTAAAAATGATAAAAATTACTCGAAAAAAATGTGAAAATGTTTAAAAATCTGTACAGACACATTTTCCTATTTAATGATTAGTTCATTAATTATACCTTAATATGTGATATTAAGGCACAGGCTAACAAAACCCTTTGTTTTTTTGTTTTACTATACTTCATTTTTCTTACTTCAAGGCAGGTCTGTCATGATGATGACTGCATGATGTATGGAAAAGTGTGATGTTTATACTTTGATCAGCACGTGCACTTCACTCGAATTTAGGGCGGGTGCGTCCACCACTCCCATGCCTAGCAATCTTTTTCTTTTACTTCTATTTATTAAAACAGGTAAATATATCATAATATCGTCGAGTCAATGCCACCATCCTAGCAAACTTCTCCTGGATTTGTCGTCAGAGCAAATATATGATGATAAAATCATGGTTTGGGAGGGAAAGCTAAGGATAAATTTGTTTTGTGGGAAACAAAACAAAAGAAAAAAGCTATTGTTTATGTGTCGTTTTCTTTTCCTGGCGTAGAATAACTTCAAACTTGTCGGTTGTCAAAGAAAATAGACGGAGGTGGCCAGGTGGAGGGACGTACCTTTATGGATAGGATGCTGCGTTCTAACCAAAGAAAAATAAAAGTGTGTGTAAACTGGTTGGGATTTATCTCCTTGTGATGTCCTTTGAAAAAAATAAAAAATAAAATAGAAGTAAAAAATAAATAAAATAAAAAAACCTCATGCATACAGAGTATATGAGTTTTTAACATTTGCTCAAATAAAATAAATAACTCAAACGTCTTGGAAGGGAGTTATTGTGGTGACTTTAATTAGGGTTGCGCAAACAAACAGTTGATTTGTCAAATTGAATTGACCCAAACCAACTTAAATAGACTTAGGCGATTCGAGAGGATAAGAGGAGTGATTTGGACAGATTATGTGATAAAATTAATAGTTAGATTCGTAATACAAGTTGAACTTTTTCAAACGTAACAATCAATAAACCAAACTCCCTTCAATTGCTTAATGCTTACTAAAGGCCATGGCTTTTAATTGGACGTACATACAAGTTCATTTTTTGAATGATTGGTTATTGGAGGTCATTCATTGCCTTCTGAAACAATAATTTTAAAGAACAGATAGGTGACTAATGAACACCCTAGCAACCTCTCAAGTAAGCAAACCAAACTTATGTAGAATAAAACTCAGACTCGTTTAGTCTCGCGAACAAGTTTGTTAAGAACTCAATAAAGAGTTTGTTAAGGATTTGGAATGAGGCTCCTAAGTGAGCTTGTATAGTAGAACAATTTGACTACTATTAAAACAAATAATAAATAAAATTAAGACGGGAGTAATTGGTTCATAAACATTTCTCATTAGACTTAAATGTTACAAATTATAGATGCAATATCACTTTAAGGAGCACAAGATTGGACAAACTTAACTTGAGTGCAAACCGAGTTTGAGCTTAATTGAGAACGAGCTTCTCTACTTTTTCTTGAGTTGAGTTTAATCATGATAATTTAGATTCGTTAAAAGATCAGCTCAATGATAATTTAGATTCAATACCACTGCGGGACTTGCCTCATGTATGAGTGAATAATTTGGGTGAAAAAAATATTTTGTCTAAAGAAATTGAACTTCTTTTATTTTGAATCTAAAAAAGAAAACCTAACCATATTGCACCGACAACAATTATCATAGTCGAACTAGAATCCTCTTTCATGACTGGACGGTCCGATAAAATTTTGAATCATTCGTATCATGTTAGGCCTCACATGGGGGGATATGGTCCCACCTAATTGAACCTTTCACACTCCATTCGACTTTTGAGTCCTTGGGGAGGATGTTTATCAACCACCATCACGATTTGATGGATCATATCGAAAAATGAATTTAGAAAAAAAGAAAAAAAGAAAGGACTTGATGGGCTTTGAGACGGACCGATAGCGAGCCCAAAAATTGAACACCAGCGATTTTAAGGTACGAGACAAACAAGGCAATAACATAATAGGGTTAATTTGGACTTGAAAATTAAAAGGAAAAATTGATTTATTTAGGTATGTTATGATAAAGGGTGACAACGAGGTAGCCGTTGGTTAGGTGGTCAAGTCAGTGCGAAGCACATTTTTGACTTAAAGCTTGTTAAACAGTTTTTACACTCGCTTTAATTATCATGTATTAGTAATGCGGTTTGTGTTTTGTGGAATAGTAATAGGTAGCCACATGTGTTGCACGAGAATAATTTTTTTTTTTTTTTTTCCAATTATCATTCAGAGAGTGATGTTTGATTTTTTTTTTTTTTTTTTTTCTTCAACCTCGTCTTTGACGGGTATGTGAAAGTAGAATAATCGCACTTTAAAAAGTGTAAAGTAGAAGCTAAAGTTAATAATAAACTTCACATGCACTTTATTTTTTATTTTTAATTCATGTGATTAATTTTTTGGGGGGTAAATTTTTGAGTTCTCTTACTTAAATTGAAACTCTGATTCGATATTAAAAAACCGGTAATTTGTTTTTGATTGGTAGACTAATGATTAAAGAAGGTAAGACGTTTAGGGCTGGCGTGACCATCCAGATGGAAATCATACAAACAATTCTTATGTATTTTACATAATATTGAACCGTACAAATTTATCACCTTGAATGGAGAAGTTCAAGAGAATTATAGTCATTATCACAAATGAGAATAAAAATTCAAAATAATAGCATTTCATGAATTTCAAAAAATTGATCTTATCCCATCAACTATAATGATTACTCAAACATTTTTGTGTGGATAATCTAGTTCAAAAAGATGAACTATACCTTCAATACAATACAATAAAAATACACTGTAATTATTCAATTTCTATTCAGACCCTCAAAAGGATCCTTAATGTTTTATGGGCCATGGAGCATTAATCTTTTGTGGGTTATAAGTTTCTTAGATATTATTAGTGCAATTAAGTATTTTATCAACATACCGTACTTTAGATATTAATATAGATAATCCCAATAATGCAATCCATTCTTCCTTT
Source organism: Liquidambar formosana (assembly GCA_039720395.1). Lineage (NCBI taxonomy): Eukaryota > Viridiplantae > Streptophyta > Magnoliopsida > Saxifragales > Altingiaceae > Liquidambar > Liquidambar formosana. The sequence continues at coordinate 13,284,390 of CM077826.1, read as the reverse complement.
TTTTGGAATTGAGTTATTATCTGTTTCTTCTTTCAGGACCTTATATTTGTCCCCTTATTAATGACCTAATGATGATAATAATTTTCTAACAAGAGTCTATGGCACAACTTTGACTCGTCTATTACCAATACCAAGTATTTTTCAACAAAACGTTTAATGTTAGGGCTTAGGGTGCTACCCGACCATACATGCTACGGTTCCCTAATATATGAGTTAATTAATAATGTACTTAGAAGTTAATGACACGTGCTTCGCATCTTAAATGGAATTAATGTCTAAAAAGGCCTCGATCTATTCTTCTCCATGTTCATACATTATACGGTCCCAACATATAGAATGGGACAATGAAGGCTTTCCTCCCATTATGAAGATAGAGATCGATCTTTTTGGAGCCTCATATACACATAATTTTCACACCTACTTACCAAAATGTGATACACATTTTCTTCTTAGAAATTTCAAAGCTATGTATGGCTGTAAAGGCATCAACAGCGTGTCTTTGTTTTGTCTTGTCATGCCATTATCTTATCTATTTGTACCCATATAAAGTAAAGAGGAGATCTTGTCTTTCGCTCATATATCTATAATTTTTTTTTCCTCCTAAAATTTCAGAGTACTCCTATGACTATTTTATAGTTTGTAATTAAAAAACTAAAGAAAGCAAAATAGTAATTTTATTCTAAATTGACCTCAAATTAACGAACCTCATAATACCAAAATTCTCTCCAGAGATAATTATGGTATCGTGTATGCACAGGCATGTGGATACCACCTCTTGTCCTCTTGTATGATGTAAGGCTAATTTTGATATTAAAAGGCAAGTTGAGGGCATCTTTGTTAAGAAATATTTTCAGTTAATTTCCAACAAAAGCTTTTTTGTTGGGTTTCAGAGACCACAATTTGTTGTTTCAAGATTAAGTTGTAAATGCTCAATCAAACAAAAAAAAAAAAAAAAAAAAAAAAGGGAAAAAGGAAAAAAGATCAAGTTGTAAATGAGTCAAAACAAGTTAAATGATAAGGTATTTAAGCTTAACTCTATAAATTAACGAGTTAAAAAATATTTGAATGTGAATGGTTTATTTTACGGATAAGCTTGACTCCTATGATTAAAAGGGCAAAAAAAAAAAAAAAAAAAAAAAGATTCCCATATTTATAATTGAAAGGAAAAAAACAACAACCACATTTCTTATACAAACCAAATGAACAAAATACCCTTCAAATTGCAAAATAATAATAATAATAATGATACTAGACGGTAGCTGTCTGGGTTGGAGTGTAGATTTGGTAACTGGGTATAGTTGGTGCCGAAAAGGAAATGAAAATTGAAAGGAAAATTATTGTCAACACGAGAATTTGAAGATAGTGAAATAGGTGGTTGCATGAATCATGGTATGATATGATATAGAGTATATCGTTGCTGTGTTAAGAATGGAAAGTATGAGGAGATATTGGGAGGTCAGCAGTGAGCACCAAGAGGAAGAGGTGACAGAAATGAGAGCGATAGATGTGAGTGGCGTACGATTCCCACGCTCCTTCGAAGAGGAAGTTTGGTGAGTTTTTCATGGGAGACCCTACAACCCTTCAGAAGAATGGTGGCCTGGATGGTGCTTCACACTTGAAGGAGCGCATGCCAATGGCGAGTGAAGCAACTTTTAACCCTACATCAATTCCAGGGAATAAATATAACAAAGCTTAAAAAAATAAAAAATAAAAAATAAAAAATGAAAAAAAGAGAAGAGGAAAAGTGGCCATGATTTATAGGAGCAAAGATTGAGACCCTGCACTATGTGTCGGTTTTGTTGGATGTGACCGTGGACGGTGTAAATTAAAAGTTGAAAAAGTTATTGTTGAAATTACTAAAATGTTTTCAATAATTTAAAAAAAAAAAAAAAAACCTTTTAATTCAAGTCATTCATTACTTCTTTCAATGGTATTGATCACCCAGCATCGAATCTTTACTCAAATTTGTAAGTTACAAAATTCTTTTAAACGTTAAAAGCGAAGAAATAATTTTACAAATTGTTAACTTGAGACATTTAGCCCAACTTATCATACTTAATATTGAACTTTATCCAAAATTTGTCAAATTTATATGAATATAAGTGCTCCTTCTCTCTCTCTCTCTCTCTCTCTCTCTCTCTAAAATATTAATAATGATGTAGTAGCCGGCTTATCAACACATGGTGACTCTTGTGTTTTGGTCTGTTTGAATAAGTTTCAACTAAAATTAAATACATGAAATTTTTTGATAATTTTTGGTAATGCAAAATTTGGATAATTATTTTTAAAAATTGAGGTAGCAAGAATTTCTTAACATCTTAACTTCAAATATAACTTTCAAAATTTTTCACACCCAAAACTCTCATTATTATTATTATTATTATTCTACTTTTAAAAGTAAAAAACTAAGAAGTAAAAGAATATCTAAACGGGCCTTACACTAGTTATAAGATACTAGTTTAAGTACATATGATACTCAGTTACTCACATTATCTATTTTTAATTTTTTTTTATCATCCTTATTGATATTTAATAATTTAACAAATTATTCATTTGGTTCTAAAGTTTCGAAAGATCTTGTAATACACTTATATAGGAGATTTTTGTGTAATTTTATAAAAGAAAAGAAAAGAAAAGAAAAAAGAAATATATCAGTTTTAAAAACAAGAGCCATAAGAGGCTCCACGTATGGCATAGTGTTTGTTATGGGTGAAATGGTTGTCGCTTTCCTTGTTTGGCTCGATGGTGTGGCGGCCTCTGCCTCTAGCTGGTCAAAAGATACATTATTTCTTGTGTAATTAATTGTCAATTATGTATAATACTCTATTAGATCACGATTGCGTGATCATTTTTTATTAAAATTTTAAAATTTATAATTATCTATATAATTATTTGAGGCTTTAATTTTTGTTAAGCTTGTGATTGGATTGAATACCCGTCTCGTACAAGTTACGGATTTAATATCACATTAGCCTTTTGCTCCATAAGCTTGTATTTTTTTTTAATTAATTATTTAAAAATATCATCTTTAATGAATTTACTGTTAATCTCTGTTTAATTTAATAAACTTGAATGGGGAGGAACATGTTGAATGTTGAATTTCATAAAGGAATATAAATATCGCAAAAAAGGTTGGTGGTGGATTAATTTTTTTAGGCAATTACATAAAAACCTTGTAAATATTAAATATACTCTACCTTATTTAGAATTAGGGAAAAGGGACTCGGATTTGGTGAAGTTTGCACCTTTAACTGCATGGTGCAATTACCGTTGGATCGTCGTTACATGATAAGGGAGAAGCATGAACGATTGGGATATTTCTCAGTTGAAAGCTGACGGCGTTAGGTGTTTGGGTGTGAAATGATTGTGTCGAATTTAAGACCTCCAATCTCAACCCTCTGCATGTATAACCCATCCACCTACTTCTGCATGGTACAGCTAAAGGTGAAAACTACACCAAATCCCAATCCTAGGGAAGAGTGTCCCTATTTCATGGATCTGGGTGAACTTCCACTAGGACCCAAAAACCAAGGAATAATTCAAGCCCACAGTCTATGTTACAAAATTTAGAAAGTAATTAGGATCACATTTAATTAATAAATAGGCCCCACCCACCCGACGTAAGCGGCCATGCGGGAAAAGAAGAACCAAGAAGGACTCAAGAAGTCGTGATATTTTTCTATTTTTAACGTATTGGAATGTGCTTTATATAAAATAAAACCTATTTTCCCAAACTCAAATTAATGTGGTAGACTGGTGGGTTACTTCTGATTCAATCCTAAAACAAATAGGTCCCACCAAAATTCACCCAAAAAAAGGTCTCTGTGTCCCCTCACTTTTTACAGATGCATGGACCCAATCAATTATAACCCTACTTGAGTTTTTGAGTTGGTCCACCCACGAATGAAACCGATTCTAATTGTGAAAAAGACCTTGATACGAGAGGATTTTGTCTTTTGTTTTTGTATTAAAATATATTTTTCCTTCGGTATGGGAAAAAGGGAAAGAAGGGAAAGACGAAAGCTGGTGAAGTTTCTCCTTATTTTGGAGCTTATTACCAGATTCTCGAAGCAACTGCTGGATCGTTGGATAGACAACCTTCAAATGATCCTTCATATAAATTTGCATAGAAATATACTAGTGATTTGATCATACACATTGATGAAAGGTTGATGCCTTAATGATTTATCTAATACAAAATTATCCGTTAGACTTTGACGGAGGTACGTAACTAATGGGTTTACTTTATCACTTTTTTATTGAATTTTTGTCGTAGGATAGTCTCAACGTGCTAAATGTTCTGATGTATTACATGTCTTGAAATCCATGCTCAAAACGGGTGAAAAATGAGAGCTCATAGGAAGGGGATGAGAGAACAGTCTTAGCATATTTATTTATTTTGCTGCAAACCCTCTTAGAGCATTTCTAACAATGAGGCAAAACTATTTGTCGCCTTATGTGTGAAAAATAGGTGTTCCAATGGGTGATGCATTTAGTAGAGCAAATATAGTTTGAGGCAAATCTTGAACTATATTTGACTAAAGAAATGACTCAAATGCAAATTTGCTACATCATCTTCCAAAAAATAGTTGGAGGTGTAGGAAAAGGTGGGCGAGACAAAAAAATGACTCACATGCATTGGAATAGTTAATTTTTTTATGTGACGCATTTTCACTATACATTTTTATACTGTAGCAATGCAAAAAATGCATATGACTTACCTAAAGCTTCACATAGTTGAAGATGTTCTTAGCACAATAGCCCTACTCAAAGAGAGAAAAAAAAGAAAGAAAGAAAGGAGGCTAAAAACCTCTTAAGATGAGAATCTCTTTCAAGTAAAACTCATAATCTGGGAATGGGGGGGACCTCAAAATGATTGAGAGACATTTTTAGACCTCATACTCTTGGACCAATGAACGGCCTGAGTTTCATTTAGGATGCTGCCTCCACCCAATGAATATAATAACCCAATAACCCAATCTTCATGCAAGAATATCCTACCACAAACAAAAAATAGAGAGAAAAAATTTCGCGATATAATGAGGCAAGTTATCACGAGATAATGTCGATGGCTCGACAGCGACGTGACCACTGTGTGCTTAGGTTTATGCTACTAGGCAAAGAGATATTGGTGTGTGATTCAGTGATGGGAAATTGATAATGAAATGTATTACAAAATGGGGGAGAAAAAATTAAAGTGATAGGGAAAGCTTGGCTTATTCCAGGTTTGAAAGAAAAGAGAACCACAGAGAGAATGGAGTTGCGTGAGTGAAATGTGTTTCCATTTGAATGGTCAAAGTAATCTTAAGGTTGAATCATTTTTAGTCCTTCCACACCCAAGACGTCCTAATCCCATCATGTCACACCACCCACGGCCTTTTTCATTTTTTTAATTTCTTTTTTTCTTTTTGGGTTTTTTGGTTTCCTGGTAACTAAATAATTGTATTAAAAACAACTAAAGGACAATCAACAAAAGCTTCCCCAAACATTTAGTTCAAAACGCATGATACCATTTTCATATTTATCGATATAAACGTGTTGAGTCAAAGTTAAGGGAACATTTTTGTCAGAAATTGAATGAGAAATAATAGCAAATTGGAACATGTGATTTAACCATATGACATTTTATTACAAAAGTTTGTTGATGGAAAGCTTGTAAAAGGGTTTCTATACCGTCCCTAGGGTGGGGTTACATATTCGTACAATATATTTTTAAAATAGAGAAGAGCTCATCAACACACAGATAAAGGCACCCTATCGAAGCTTTTCTCATTTCCATATTACCAAAAAAAAAAAAAAAAAAAAGGATAAGAAAAAAAAAATAATGGTGTTAATTAAGGGCATGTTTGGTTGTTAAATTCGAAATTAAATAATTCAAAAAATTTTACATAGTATTGAAATCACAATTCATTATCTTGAATTAACAAATTCAAAAAAATTATGGTCATCATCATAAGTAAGAGTGAAAATTCAAAATAATGACATTTCATAAATTGCTTAGAATTTGATTGTATAACATCAATTATAGTAATAACTTAAACATTTTAAAATATTCTAATTGAAGGTGATGGATTCAATCCTATGTAAAATTTCTTGAATTGTTTAATTTTGAATTAGACACCCAAACAAGCCCTAATTGAATTCTTCTTTGGGCCAAGAAGAATGATCAACCACCAAAGAACAACGACTCAACTGCCTCTGGATAAGCAAACAAAACGAAAAGGAGGAGGGGAAGAAATAGGAATAGAACCAGAGACATAACAAGAAAAAGCCCATTGGGCCAATTTGTGAGGAGGAAAATGGGCTTGAAAAGGGGTCCACCAGAAACTCAACAGCAATAGCTGAGATAGAAGAGCCCTATAGACTATACCATCCTCAATAGAAGGCTTTGTCAACCATGAAGTTTGGTCTCCAAAGACAAATCATTCAGTGGATTAACAACCAAAGAAAAATATCCTTTAAAGGCAACAACAACAACCAAATAACCATCCAAACTAAGTCGCTGGTGACGGCAAGAGGAGCAGCCTTCGCCTCTGCAACATGGGGTTCCAAGGGACTGTGAAGGAACTCTCCTTTTGAAATTTCCACAAACTACCACCATAAAAGATGCAGTCTCTATCCCACCCAGTCTCTATCCCACCCCCAAAAAAAAAAAAAAAAAAAAAAAAAAAGAAAATTAAGAAGAAGATGCAGACTCTATAGTAGCAGGTTCAAAGTTTAAAGTTTGAAGCCAGTCCTGGGAGAAATGCACCAAAAGTGGAAGGCCCATATAAGGCCCTTTGCATCTTCATATTAAGTCGTTGGGCTCTGCAGTCTTGGAGGACTAAAAACCTGGGCCTTAATCGTCCCGACATCAATCTCGAGCCCACTTCCACGTTCATTAAACTCCACTGATGGATATGCACCAAGTGTCCAATGACACCACCTGAGAATCTCTCCCTTATTTATTTAATTTTTTTAAAAAAAATAAATTAAAAATGATTTTAAGTTTTTGGGCCAGCATTTGTATTTTTAACTCGGTTTGTTTTGGAAGAGAATTGAGACCAATTAATTGAAAATTTATAACAAAAATTAATGTACTCCAATATCTTTAACCTGATTTTTGTGTGTATATATATCATGCATATACACACATGTATAGTACCTAATATATAAAGGCACTGTGTTTTTTTGTTGGATTTATATATTGAAACACAAAAAGTCCCCTCATCAAATTTTAAAACATATAGCCAACCACCCTAGAGCCTAGTGGCATGTCACTTCAATAATGACACGGGATCTGTAGAGGTTTTGGTTTTAACTCCGCTTAGCTTTATCTGTTTATTTTGACTAAAAATAGCCTTTTTTTTTTTTTTTTTAATAATAAATGAAAGTTAATTTTAAGTGATTAGCTTGGTTGCCCCGTCATTCATTCGGACAAGAAGATTTAGGCAAACTATTTGAACAATATAACATTATTCGACCCAAAAAATGAGTGGTCAAATACTCATTTTGGAGCCAACTTTAAAGAACACGACCATAACCAACCTTCTGGTTAACTACATATCAGCTAAGCTGACTGTTGCATGTAACCACATATCATCAACTTCCATCCAAGGATGGGTTTCTCTGGCCTTAATTACTAGCCCTTTTCAACTAGCAAAAGCACTTAGCCAATCAAACTAAATCAAACTAAAATAATCAAACTTGCTGCAAAACAACACAACCAAAATCCAAGCATGTCACATATATATAAATCCACTATGGTCTAGAGTACCAATTAAAAATCCAATATAAAAAGTTATACTAGAAAATAATTCAGCACTGTCTCATTGATTGTAACACTGTATAGTGAAACCCTCTTAGCCCCGACATAATATCTAAAGAAACCCACTTACTCGAACTGGTGGTCTTAGGGGTATCGCTCCCACCTGAGGTAAGCGCTGTCCTCCGAGTTGCTCCTCTTGAATGGGCAGAAACCAAAGGAGTATATGACAATGAGGAAGACCAGGAAGACAATAGCCATCTTCTTCCAATCACCCTTGACGTTTTCCAGAACTGCAGCCTTGCGTGACCCCTGGGCTAGCTTGTTCCACACAGTTGGGCTCATGTAGGCAAATTTACAGTCATTGGAAGGCTTTAAGCTACCAGACTGCAGATCAACAAACACGTTAGAATAGGTCTTAAATTCAACCTAAATAAATAAAAATGTGCTCATGAAAATTACATTAAAAAAAAAAAATGAACATAAGGATATATATAATTGAGATAAAAAATGCAAGATAGTTCATTAAAAGCAAGTAACACATTCAAATGTCCAAAGGAACATACAGCACATTGCTACTAAATGGGGGAAAAAAACTTGAGCAAAAACATGATCAACCCAGACACCCAGTTATGTCCGAGTATTTGTCAAGACAAAATCCAGTTAGGAAAAATCCTACCTTGGTTATTCTCATGTTTTCAGGAAGCCTCAATGACTGACACTGCGACGGTTCGTTAAATTCAGTGAGCTTCCAAATCTTCGACTTGTCATTAGTTTCTTCAGTTATTCTAGGTTTCACATCCCCCAAATTTCTGGTGTCCCCATCCTAGCAAAATTGATTACATGTCACTTGAACGTGATAGAATAATCATTAAGTTTTACTAAGGCCAATTAAACATAGAATAAACAAATATAATGTAACAGTAACAAAACACTAGTGAGACTGAATGATAATTGCTACTTCGAGTTATCCAAAAGTGTAAATATGATGAGGTCCAATAGATATAGAAAACCAAGCATGTCCTACAGACCATTCCAGCAATAGTAACCACAGAGGAAACTGTGTCTGCAAGCCCAGCACTAGTAGGTGTGGCTGGCACACTGCTCGCTGAACCATTCTCAACAGGTGGAGGCACACCCCATTTGCCTTCTGATTCAAGGGGCTCAAAGACATAAACCCCACCATCTGATAGTCCCAATGCAAACTGATTTGATTCTTGTGGATGTGCCGCTATCACAAGTGGGTGCACATTTGAATTGCTGCAGAGGGGCAACATAAGAGTAGAAATAAACAATGTCTATCAAGCATGTAGGAGGTAAAGCGTCATTCTTGTACCCTAAATAATATTTAAAATTTGTAAACTTGAGATATAAAAACTAATTGAACAAACAAATTACAGGTAGGATTGTATATCATTTTTGTACCAGACCAAAAAAAATCTAGCTCACAGAAACCTCAATATAGACAAAATTGCATAATTTCTACTTTTGAGCATTGTTGAAATTTCAAGCAATATGTCGAGTAAATTCTCCAGAGTTCTGAAATTTCATCCATAACTAAAATCAGAAGTAACTTGCACTTTCACCCTCTCAAGTCTCTAATATTTGGCAAGGTCTCTAAGGTTTGGTAATGTGACTCCCGACATTCTAAATAAGGAAAAAAATTGAAATATGGAAAATGCTAAGCTAAGTATTGTAACATAAATAGTTAGGTCAATCTTCCGTTTTATTCTAGTACAGTATGGGGCAAGACATATAGATCATTACAGTTTGACAATGAGACTTGGCAGATTGTGACCTAGTGACCTGGCCCTGGAACCAGGTTAACAACCAGTCCAAGTATTATAGCTATTATCGAAAGTGAATAGCTAAAAGTCAACTAACCAGGCATTAGAAAAGGAATATCACTCACCATCTAACATGTCCCATTACGTAAACCAACTATACGAAGGAAAAATAAAAAACCTTAATCAGATGAGTTTTGATCATCCAATTTACCAACTCTTTTTCTACAACTTCAAAAGTCAATAAAAAGTAAAAATGTGATTGGATTGGAATGGCTCAGGTAAACCAAAACAACTTTTAGTACACATGATCTCATAAGCTTTTATATGTGAAATAGATATTCAAATTTTCTCCATAGTATATAATGAAAATTTACATCATATCTAAAAAATCACATAAAATGTCTCACATGAGAAACGGCTTGAATGTGCATGTGCATGCGCAGAACCAACTAGTACTTCAATACAATAGCAGGTGTAAAAAGGGCATTCGAAAAAAAAAATAAATAAATAATAAAGGGAATTTGTAAAATTACGTAGCAGTTGATCTTATTCCACTCAGCTATGTTATAACACAATCCAGCTTGGAGGAATTCAAGTATCAAACTCTAAATTTACTTCAAAACGAAGGAAATTTTTTTTTGATGAAGTAAATTGTTCAAAACAAAGGAAATTATCATCAATTTATGAGAAATATCCATGATGACTGGAGTGGAATTTATCACACGCCTCACATGATTAAGAATCCTTTCTCCTTCCTAAAACTAACTCCTTTAACTAAAGGGAAATTTTGGGTTCTCAAGAAAAATTGGAGCTCGCATGCTTCACATGATCAACAGGTTAATCGAGGGGTGACAAAAGGGAGTGTCTCTATCTATGCAAAACCACAGGGATAATAGCTATATGCCCACAGCAAAAACGTCAGTGTGCAAAGTATCTATTGTCAGAAATCAATAACGGGAGGAGAGAGAACAAATATTAGAAGTTCATTAAAACATATTGAGGAAATATACACATTAAAAATTAAGGTGGAACTTATACCAACCTAACTAAGCTTGAAAACAGGTTAATTTAAAACATGATATCTGAGTAACGCTGGAGATTCCTCTGAGTAAACCCAAGTTGGGTGATGGGCAAAGGAAGTACCTGACACTGGCTGGAAGATAAGCAGACGGACTAATACGACACCGTAGTCGGAGATGTGCAGCGTTAAATACACATACAGTTGCATCTAAAAAGCTGGCATATACCAGCTGGCTGTCGCATGAGAATGTAGCATGAGAGATTGGGGCAGCAGACTCACGTGGTACCCACTGAAAAGAGAGATAAAATTGATAACTGAAAGCAAGATGTTACTTCCACAAGAAAGTGTACTTGAAGAATAAGGTACCTGCTTTACACAATCTAGTTTTGTTGTTTCATATATGGCAAGCTGAGTCTCATGTACAACCAGAAAGTGTATCTGGTCCTGATGAAACTGTACATGTGTGTCCGACTGTGCTGTTGGCGTCCTCCCACTTGGAACCTGCAGGAATCTGGATTTCTGCTTTTCCCATCCATCAGAGCTCCACACAGAAAGCTGGAGAAAGAACAAACGGCGTGGTAAGAGAATCATTATTGAAATTTTGGTCAAGACTAAAGTATAAAGGGCCCAAAAGAAAGAGAAAGAGAGAGAGAGAGAGAGAGAGCACTAAAACCATATTTTCATCTTCAAATTGTTTGGAAAAGACATCAAACTTTGCATATAATTTGTGGTGTTAGTTGTATTAAAGGTTCAATTTACCAATGAAACAGATTCTTTAAAGAATACTTTTTGGGGAATCTAATTATAATCCAAATCTATTAGAGCACTAAAACCATAAAAGCAATACCAACTCATGCTCACATCTAATCCAAAAAGGAAATTTTTTTAACCTGAGCATCTGCTCCGGATGAAACTAGAACATTCAATACATGTGAGAAGGCCAGGCCAGTTATTCTTTTTGAGTGGCCTTTTAGCTTGCTTTTAACCTGCATCAAGTAAATGGAAACCAAATAATAAGTGTTCCTTTATAAAACACGTTATGGTGCAGATAATTATCCATGAACTGTATCATACCTCATCTACACGGACATTATATATCTGGATTGTGGAATCATCCATGCCAATCGCAATTATATTGTTATCTTGAGGATGGAAAGCTAGAAATGTTGCTGCAGGTGGCGGAGACATGACAGTTGTCATTGTCTGCACTTGCCCAAAAGAATTTGAGATGGTCAAATGAACAGTATACATATACCTGACAGTACATCCAAGAAGGCATTTCATGGGTTACCTTAAATGTCATGACATTGAATAGAGAAATCTTTCCTCCTGATGCTGACATTAGATAAGAATCATTTTTGGACAAAGCAAAGCATGGCACAGCATCTTCAGGATTAGTGTCGGCAACGTCATTAGTCATTAGAATGCCACTTGATGGTTGCCATAATTGAGGTGAAACACTGGCCGTTGCCTAAACAAGGAAATATTGTGAAGATATCATGGACTCCCCAAATTTAAGAAATATAACTACGGATGGTGGATGGGTCTACTTTGTATATGTCTATTGATACCTTGCCACTTGAATTACGGTCACTTCGCTGCCATTTCCAAAGCAGATGAATGGCATTTGATGCTAATGCCAAAATAGCATTACCCGAATTTGTATAGATCAACCTTGATATCTGTAGAAATAAAAAGGAAATCAAGATGGGGCCCGGTAAACTAATGAGTAAAAATGAGCTATCAAGTTGTAAACCAAAAAAAATAAAATAAAAATAAAAATTGAACTATCAAGTTGATGAGATTATTCAACAAAACGTCAAATCTGACTATATTAAGAGTTTTTTTTTTTTTTTTTTTTTTTCCTTCCATGAAACATATTGATGTGACTTTTTTTTCTCTTCAATGAAGTAATTATGTATTGATAAATAACAAAAAGGGCTTAGCCCAAGTACATGAGACATATACAAGCACTAACCAAAGACTCCACTAAAGCTTAAAGGAATCTACAAAAATTATAAAGGGAATGATGCAAGAATGACAGTATCTAAAATACCAAATGTAAAAAAACTTAAGAAAAGAAGATTTAATATCAATAACTCATTCTGCCGTCCCTTCAAAGGTTCTAGAGTTTCTCTCTCTCCAAATAATCCACAAAATAGCATGGGGAACCATCTTCCAAATAACCATAGCTTTCTTCCCCCCCTCTCTTTTAACCACCATCCCGACGACAAAAGATCATAAGTAGTAGCAAGAAGGACCCAAATAACCCCGAACAAATTAAGTGTAATCATTCATAAACTTCTCGCTACCATGCAATGGATGAAAAGATAATCCACCATTTCCGCCTCTTGTTTGCACATGATACACCTATTAGCCATAGGCCATCCTCTTATAGCAAGATGATCCAAAGTCAAACATTTACCACTACCCACCAACCAACAAAAAGCCATTGGTAGGAACCGAAGAATCCCAAGTACTCTTCATTGGAAGAAAGATATTCCCATGAGGACAAAGGATATTATAGAAAGATTTTACGGAGAATGACCCTTTAGAATTCTTACACCAAATCAAGGAATCATTCTTACCCACTAAAATCTTACTATCATAGAGAGCTTGGTAAAAATTCATCACCTACTCCAATTCCTAATCATTGAAACGCCTTAAAAAACGACATTCCAAAAAATAGCACCATTGTTCTCTTCACAAAAATCCTTGACAAGAGCACCCTTATCCACAACCATATTGAACAAAGAAGGAAATACCACCGCATCTTTCCAAAATCTAACAGTACTTCCCCTGCCTACTTTAAACCGGATCTCCTCAATAAAGTCTTCAAAACCTTGCATAATAGCTTTCCAAAGGCCCAAACCATGAGATACTCTAACCTCCCTCGGCCACCATCCTTCACTAGTAACACCATACGTCCAAATTACTACGTCCCGCCAAAGGCCTTGATCACCCTTACCAAATCTCCAAAGCCATTTACCCATAAGAGCTTGATTCATACAAGACATAGATCTAATTCCCAAACCTCCCAAATTCTTAGGGCGACATACGGTTTGCCAAATCAACAAGATGATACTTTTTCTCACCCACCACCCCATTCCATAGGAAATCCCTTTGAAGTTTTTCGATTTTATTACCCACAGACTTAGGAATTTTATGAATGGACATGAAGTAAATAGGTATGCAAGACATCACACTATAATAAGTGTCAACTTCCCTCCTTTGGAAAGATAGCCTTTCATCCACCCACTAAGTCTCTTCTCAATCTTTGGAAATGATGGGGTCCCAAACTTTAGGATCTTTGAAACTCTCTTAACTTTTTTCATTCATTTTGAAGATCTCCACTTTTCCTGCTTTTCTTTATAGGGTATGACCCTATTTTTGGCATGTGCTACTTCCTACCATATATACCACTGCAATGGGCATTCTGCTTGCAAAAAAACAAAAAAAAAAAGGAAGAAGAACAAGAAGAAGGAGATGTCGCCATTTTCAGAGAATGAGAAAATACCAAATTAGAATTAGTTAGGACATGTCTATATTTACTGGAAACAGAGATATGTAAATAACAATTACAATCCATGCTATGTTGAGCTCTCATGCCTTTGAATTCTAACAGTAGGGGCTGAACATTCAAAGTTCAAGACTCGGTCTAATCAAATATACACTAATGGCTTTCCAGGATCCTTCATGGACCTATCTCTGATGAATTATAAATTATTTAGTATTTCCAAGTTCCAACGTAAAACTCATCAAACATAATACCTTCAAACTGTAAATAGTTCTAAGTGCATATTCAAGTGTTTTGAATTGTTCTGCATATGAGAACCACATTATATGCAACATCATTTAACAACTCTGCCTTTAGCAATTATTAAGGCCTTTCAAGCAAGAAAATTATTTGGATTAACATTAATAGTTTTGAACTTCTGGAAACTCCCATTAAATCTACGATTTATTCCACTTCAAAAGCGAGCAAAATTCAAACATGGAGTATATGATATCCTCCGATCCATATTTGAGAACGTGACTTTGAAATTTTGTAGAACTCTATAATAATAATATCACAGACAATTGATGAGATCAATAGAGACAGTTGATGAGATCATTAATTACTCTGGAGACAATAATGCTAACAAGATGGCATGTTGCCATCTATCCTCAAACTCTCAAAGTAGAAGTCCTTAATTTATGAACTTCTCGTATATGTTTTACATGATCGATGGACATATACTCATATGGTCAATGCGCCCCTCCCCATGTGCCCCCCCCCCCCCCCCCCAACAAAATAAATAAATAAATAAAAATGTGCTCATGAAAATTACATTAAAAAAAAAAAAAAGAACATAAGGATATATATAATTGAGATAAAAAATGCGAGATAGTTCATTAAAAGCAAGAACACATTCAAATGTCCAGACACCCAGTTATGTTTGAGTATTCGTCAAGACAAAATCCATGGTCGATGGACACATACTCATATGCTCAATGCCTCCCTCCCCATCTCCCCCCCCCCCCCCAAAAAAAAAAAAAAGAAGAACATAAGGATATATATAATTGAGATAAAAAATGCGAGATAGTTCATTAAAAGCAAGAACACATTCAAATGTCCAAAGGAACATATAGCACATTGCTACTAAATGGGGGAAAAAAACTTGAGCAAAAACATGATCAACCCAGACACCCAGTTATGTCTGAGTATTCATCAAGACAAATCCAGTTAGGAAAAATAGTACCTTGGTTATTCTCATGTTTTCAGGAAGCCTCAATGACCGACACTGCGACGGTTCGTTAAATTCAGTGAGCTTCCAAATCTTCGACTTGTCATTGGTTTCTTCAATTATTCTAGGTTTCACATCCCCCAAATTTCTGGTGTCCCCATTCTAGCAAAATTGATTACATGTCACTTGAACGTGATAGAATAATCATTAAGTTTTACTAAGGCCTATTAAACATAGAATAAACAAATATAATGTAACAGCAACAAAACACTAGTGAGACTGAATGATAATTGCTACTTCAAGTTATCCAAAAGTGTAAATATGATGAGGTCCAATAGATATAGAAAACCAAGCATGTCCTACAGACCATTCCAGCAATAGTAACCACAGAGGAAACTGTGTCTGCAAGCCCAGCACTAGTAGCAGAAGCAGCAGCTGAAATTGGGTTTATCGTAGGCTGCATCAGATAAGACGCATTAGGGAGGACTTATTCATATTAAGATGGTATATAACAAGAAGTTCTGATAATGAAGCAACCTTTGTCACTGTTTCAGAAGTCCTCAAGGCATCATAAGATAGATTTTCAAATGTGCGCAGCAGCCGAATACCATCAGTATTTGCCAATATTTTAATTACATTATCATTACCGGAAACAGCCAAGAGAGTTCCATCCTTGTTGAAGCGGATACGCGGGCTTGCCTTGTAAATAGGAAAGGCAAAAATGAGCATTTTAGTCCATACACTGTTTTCAAAATGTTTTACAATTTATTCTAGACGTAATTAACTTACTGGGAGGCCTCCATAAGCATCAGTGGTTGTCAAAAGTTGAACATTGTCCATGTCCCAGAATTTAATGGAGAAATCATCACCAGCAGCCAAAAATTGGTTTCTAGTTGTATCAAATTGTACAACACCCAAAGAACGTTTCCGAAATCCTTGGTAGGTCCTTTTCACAGCCCCTTCACTTTCGTTCCATTCAACAATATATGATTCTCCTTCTTTACTGGTCCCACACGAGAAGAGCCTGCAACCCCATCCACCAGGGAAACAATTTTAGAAGAAAAAAATTCAACCATGTACCAAAAAAATAACATATGACCAGTAGCACAAACACAATGGATCGAGCAAATCAACCTTGTGCCGTCAGCACTGTAAGCCATTGTTGTGCACCAGCGGCCAGGAGCATCATAATCAACCCGATATCCCAAATTATCATACAGCCATGCTTTTATCTTTCCATCCAGTGCTGTTGAAAATATAAACTGAAGCATAAAAGCACAGGCAGAACATCAGGAACAAGTAGAGACTGGAAGAAACATTCACAGGAAGGCAAAATAATTGTAAAAATTGACAGAAATTACCTGAATGTTTTCCTTGTAGTGAGGGCAAACAGAATAAACAGGAGCTTCATGACCTTCAAAAGTGTACTGCTTCACACCAGTAGCAGCATCCCACACCTGAACTACAAATTATTACAGAGGAATGGCAACTGTTCCACTACAAAAACAATCAAATATGTAATATGAAAAACCAACCTTGATGGTCTTGTCGTCACCACAAGTTATTACACAAAGTTGCTTATTGGGATGAGAGAATGCAAGATCATTTACTCCACCAACATGAGCATCAATCTAGATAAGAAAAATCAGTGTCACTTGCAAAAATAGCTTACTCAAATAGTACAGAGTGACAGGGAATAACAAAAGGCAGTTGTAGACTAAGAATAAGTTATACCTCCAGGTGCTGCCGTACATCATCGGCCCCATGATAAGAATATATTTGTACAATGTGCCTTGAGTATGCAACTCCTGTTATTGGAAGGGGAAAGATATTAATACTATTGCGCATCCTTAAAAACTTTAATTTTGGTTATAAGACATTCACACTGAAGCATTCTGATATGTTCAAGCTTACCAAATAATGAACCATCAGGGCTCCAAGTTACGCGGTTAACAGACAAACCAGGATCCTTAACTAGCGCTGACTGAATTCCATTAGGATAAGTTTAGATTTCAGATGTTCCAATAGTACAAGCATCAAGTGTACAGTGCAAACAAAGACTATCATTTTTTAACATATATATTTAAGGTACACACCTGCAGAGACATTGTACATGCACCAAGATCCCAAACTTTGAAGTTCTTTAAGACCAATCTTTCCCTAGAACCAACTTCCCACAACCCTATGTCCCCCACATTGGTTCCGACTGAAGCATCACATTGAGAATACTAAAGAGTCAATTCTCGGTTCAGATGGCCAAGCATTAAAAGGGCAGAAGCATCTAAACAAAACACAAAGTCATGAACTAAAATCTAATAAATGAAAAGTAATCTCCAAAAGACGCAGACCTAGAAGTAGAGTCTGTTGAACAGGATGAAAATCCATGCTCATAGGAGATGACCCCTGATTCAAAGTCCGTGTGACAGTCTTGGGCAAGTCATCAGGTGCATTAAAAGCCTGACTATGACCATGCCCTTGAAATGTTACTGGCAGCACATTAACACGCAGATTGACCTGCATGAAACGAACAAACATCAAGAAACTCTAAAAAAGGATATAGCTTGATTATAATAGCATCAATTCTCAAGTCAAGGGCTGAAACTATAACTGCAAAGGTGAATGCAGTGAGAGCCAAATTAAACTACCTCATCAGAAATGCCCATAGGCCTCGTCCTTTTGGAAACATGATCAGAATCCCCAGATGGATAATCTATAGAAGGGTTAGTTGGAGGAGTCCTGGGATACTTCAAAGCAGCTAATACAAGGAATGGAACACCTCAATGGTTAGGAAAATAAATATGTGCTACATATGAACTTAGCACCAGAAAATAGCAAAACTCAGAGCCCTATAGCAAAAAAATTGAAGGTACTACCTGGGATTGATGGAGCACCAAGACCAATAGCTCCTCCAGAAACTGCTGGATGAGTTACAGTAGAAGGATTGGACATCCAACCAGCTAGTGGAGTTGGAACAGGTGCTGGTGTAGGTTGAAAAGGCTGAACAAGTAGGCCCAAATACATTAGGCAAACCATACAACCACATTGAAGCAAAACTAATGACATAAACAACTAAGATATCCCACCCCATGAGCACCCAGAGGAGGAAAAACTCCAGCTTTCGGCACTGATCCTAGCAGTGGATTGTTTGTAGGCGATGGAGCACGTGCGCCATTTGGTTGTCCGCATGAGTGATCCAAAAAAAGAGTTTTTGTATCAGGATTTGGCCTTGGGTTTTTACAAAGTTGATGCTGCCAATTCAAGCTGCAAGTTACATAAGAATTCAGTTCTCTGTACCCAACAAGTGAAGTTTGAAGAATGTCTTGAATACAGGTTTTTCAAGAGTGATTAAAATGTACTCTGCCTCTATATCATGATATATCCCACAACCTGTGACTAAAAGAAACACAAGTGGTGACTTTGGCCAACCATGTAATTCAAATTAGTCCATTTAGTTTAACAGCACTTAAAAGGCACAAACCCTACTTTTATGTTGGATCTATCACCAAAATTGACAGCAAAAATATGAAACAGAATAAGCTCTAGGATGCTGAAGACAATCCCATACATGCAGCAAAATTGACATTTTACATGCCATGGAAGATGAAATGGGCTCAATTTCAAATGTTACTTAAACCACAAAAGTGGAATCATTTCATTTCCCTGAATAAATGTTTCTTACATCACTAAGGTAAGTCAAAGCTAAACCATTCGAACTGAATGAAATTGCATCTTGTGGAAGAAATTACCTTTGGTCAATGAGAGTCTGTAACCGTGAAGGTTTTAGATAAGGGAACTGCAATTTGTCATGGAATACGGGATTCGCTTCAATAAGCTTCTTGAGCTCAACCAACACAATTGATCTCGCAGACTTTGTATCTACATATTTGGAAAGTTTTTCGTTTTCCCTATAATACAACAAACCCGTTTTCCATATATTTACCACAACTAAAGTAAGATTTAGATAACTTTCTGTAAATATTATACCTGAAATTCTCTGATGTCAAAAGATGAGAGATTTCATTGAAAAGATCTTCATTAAATGTAGCCAAAACTTCAAGATCCTTTACGAGGATATCTATGGCCTCGGAATGATCATGCCTGTTAAAAATTTATATATTTCCATTCATTTACACAAGCTACCATAAAATTTATAATACAAACAATAAATCCTAATCAAAGTTATAATAAGAAAATGTAACATATCTAAAAATTGAAAGCTTACCTGTCCAATGCTTCAAGATACTTCTGCTTTCTTATTTCAAAAGACATCTTAATCAAATACTCATTATCCTCCACTTCGGTAAAACCAGAGACGTATTGCTCAACCTCATCCCAATTCCCATTATTCACCTCGTCCTCAAAGTGCCTCATGTTAAAGAAAAACCCAGATTCTTCCTCAAGCCTATGAATACAAAAAACCAAGTTGAGCCAAAATCAGCACACAATGAACCCATACCCCAAAATTAGAAACAAAAAAAAAATTTATAAAAAAAAAAAAAATCAACTCAAACTTCGATATTAAACTCACTTGTGAAGAGTCTCTTTGAACTCCTGCTCATTCAGAAACTGTAAGATCAAGAACACCAGCTCTCTGCTAAGAGACGACACCATACGTGGCCCATGTGCACCCAGGGGAGGAAAACCATTTGGTTGTCTACATGAGTGATCCACAAAAAGGGTCTCTATAACTGGATATGGGCTTGGGTATTTACAAAGTTGATGCTGCCAATTCAAGCTGCAATTTACGTAAGAAATTAACTCTGTGTACTCAACAAACATTATCGAAGTGCGTGACGAGGGTCGATGTCAACCTAAGATGATGAAGAGTAGAAATGTGAATATAGCAACTTCAAACCTGCTTTAAATGTACTCTAACCCTATATTATGATATATTCCATGACCTATTAATTGGAAGATACATTAGTGGTGCATTTGAGCAACAATATTACTTAAATTATTCCATTTATTTTTACAGCATTTAATGGCATAAACCCAACCTTTCACATTGGAGTTGCCATTATAACTGACAGAAAAAATATGAAACAGATTAATAAGTTCACAAATCTTGAAATTTTTTTTAGACGTGCAACAAAATACACATTCTATCTGCCATGGAAGATAAAATGGACTCAGTTCAAATGCTACTAAAAACACACATTGAAATTATTCCATTTCCGTGAATAATGAATAAAAGTTCCTCAGGTCACTTTAAAAGCTCAGTTCAAATGCCACTAAAAAGTAAAAACACACATTGAAATTATTCCATTTCCGTGAATAATGAATAAAAGTTCCTCAGGTCACTTTAAAGGTAAGTACACGGCTAAACCATTTAAATTGAATAAAATTGTATCTCTCAAAAATAAATAAATTACCCTTGGTTAATGAGAGTCCGTAACCGGGAACTTTTAAGATTAGGGAACTGCAATTTGTCATGGAAAATGGGATTTGTTTCAATAAGCTTCTTGAGATCAACAATCAAAATTGCTCTTGCAGACTCTATATCCCCATACTTGGAAAGTTGTTCATTTTCCCTACAATACAACAAACATTTTCTATAACATTAGCTATAATTAAATTTAAAATCAAGA
Organism: Liquidambar formosana; assembly: GCA_039720395.1. Taxonomy (NCBI): domain Eukaryota; kingdom Viridiplantae; phylum Streptophyta; class Magnoliopsida; order Saxifragales; family Altingiaceae; genus Liquidambar; species Liquidambar formosana. The sequence continues at coordinate 13,263,523 of CM077826.1, read as the reverse complement.
AACTTTATACAATATTATACGGTTATACCTGAAATTCTCCAATGTCAAAAGCTGAGAGAATTCATTGAAAAGCGCCTCATTATGTTTGGCAAAAACTGTAAGATCCTTAACGAGGATATCTTCGGCCTTGGACCGATCATGCCTATCAAAAACCAATATATTTCCATTCATTTACACAAACTACCATAGAACTTACAGTACACATAATAAATACTAATAAAAGTGATAATAAGAAACATATAATATTAATAAAAATTGAAAGCTTACTTGTCCAAAGCCTCAAGATACTTCTGCTTTCTTATTTCAAATAACGACTTCATCGAAAACAGATTATCGTCCACATTTGTAAAAGCAGAGAGGTATCTCTCAACCTCTTCCCAACTCCCATTATGCACCTCATCCTCAAAATACTTCAAGTTGAAGAAAAACCCAGATTCTTGCTCAAGCCTTGCCAAAAAAAAAAAAACCGATTAAGTTATGAGCCAAAATCAAAACATAATGACCAGCTACCCCAATAATTGAAATGAAAAAATATAATAGCGAAAAATTCAATATTAAAAACCCACTTGTGAACAGTCTCTTTGAATTTTTCCTCATCAAGACACTGTAAGATCAAGAACACTATTTCCCTAGTGCGCTGCGACATCGTAGCCTCCAAACCAACAAAAATCACCTAAAACACCACTATATCTGTTTTTTCCATTCCCCACCAACAAAAAAAAAAAAAAAAAAAAAAAAAATCACAAAATTAAAAAGGGTCAGCTCTAAAAACAACCTTTCAATTAAGATCAAAGAATAAAATCACCATAAAAATCATCAAACCATTACCATGACAATTGACTAGAGACCATTGAACTGATCATCAATACAACAAAGAGAATCTCATTTTACAAAATACATATATGAGTGAAAAATGGATTTTGTTGAAATGATCGAGAGACAAAGAGAAGGAAAAAGAAAGAGAATTGATGAGAACACACCCCTGTGAAGACAAACAGATACGGAGAGGTAGAGAGAGAGCGGAGAGACTCTCCTCTGACTTTAGTCTTCTCTCACTGTTCTTTCTCTTTGTCGCTCTTCTTTCATTTGCTACTTTATAGTAGGCTCATGCTTCCAACGCTTCGAAGGAACACGTCATCACTTGGAGCATTATACGGTACATGGCATTATACGATACGACAAGGCGTCGTGGATGTTCTCGCAATGCATGCTTCGGTCGGATATATCCTCGTATATAAACAATCTTTTGCAAAAATGATTAGGTGCATGTGTATTGTCCCCAACGGTTCCAATGGAGTTATACGGTTGGGAGTCATATGTGTAAGTAAAAGTCACATACAATTCCCAAAAATCATGTACAATTCTCAACGATACGATCTGTTCTAAACGATCTACATTCAATGATGTCCCTAGAGATTTTAACATAATTTATATTTAGATCGACATCTCATATATTGTTTAATACAAGTAAATAAATATATTTAATACAAGTAAATAAATATATTTGATAAACCTTTTCTTTTTAGTTATTTATTTATTATGATAGCTTAATGACATTAAATGAGAAATCTCAAATTCAAATTTATGAAAAAGTATTAATAGTCCAGTTTTTCTCCTTTACCAAGTCTCGTATCCCTTGATTAGAAGTATTAGCACCTATATATTTATTGATATTAAAAAGCATTAGAGATAAAAATAGGTTCTAATAATCAAAAGACCAAAAATAAAAATAATAATTTTACTTCTTGAGGTTTAATAGTTGTTTACATTGACCCTTTTTTTTGGAGGGGGGGGGTGGGGTCCATGCTATTATTTTACCTCTTGAGGTTTAATAGTTATTTACATTGACCCTTTTCGGGGAGGGGGTGTGGTGGGGTCCATGCCCATACTTATAGAGTTATAGTTATTTGCAATTGCAATGACCTTTTTTGCCCCCCGGGGGGTTGGGGTCCATGTTATTATTTTACTTCTTGAGGTTTAGTAGATATTTACATTGATCCTTTTGGGGGACGGGGGTGGTGGGGTCCATGCCCATACTTACAGTTATTTACATTGACCCTTTGTTTGTTTGCTTTTTTGTTTTTTTTTTTTTTGGGCGTGGGGGTGGGGGTTTCATGCCCATACTTTGTTATGACATGAGCTCTCCATGCGGCTCAATGATGGGTGCATTTAGAATCCCTTGTGTATAGCTATCATTTTCTCTTCTTTTCATTGCTTTCATTTTTCTTTTCCCCTTACATTTATCTCCTCTTTTCAAAAGTTGTAATCAAGTCATGCAATCTTATCCCGAAGTACTCAAGGTAACTTTTCTTCAATTTTCTTTGAGGATTTCAGTGTAATGATAATACTAAATCATAATTATAACTACAAAAATATATATATATTGGCACCCCAAAAAAGTCCTTCCACACTCTCCTTGTGGAAGGCATTTTTTTAAAAAAAAATTGCTAATCGTATTTCCCAAAAATTAAGAAATTTAAATTAATGATGATAAATTCGATTTTCATTTTGCTTTTTTTGTTTTGTTTTGTATTTTTTAAACATACTTAAACCAAAATTTGCACCTTACTGGCATTGTACCCTCCCTTAACTTTTTGTTAAAAGGAATAGAGTCAGTTCAATCCGATCTTTCCCTTTATGAGGAGTTGAAGATTTATGCATTATTTAATGCGATAGGAAAATGCTATTTGTATCCCAAAAAAAAAAACTTAAATTTAACATCCAAAATGATGTGACAATATAACAACTCATAAATTTAATTTTTAAATTTGAATTTGGATAGTGAATCAAAAATAGATCAAATATCAAGATGCTATATCAGTTGATCAGGATTTTGAAAATTTACAAAAAAATAAACATTGGAATATGTAGCATCCGTCAATGCGATATAATGAATTAATATTATATGCCTATCAAAAATGAAAAAAGAAAAAGAAATATAAATTGTCAGTAAAAAGACATTTGAATTATAGGTCTCAAAGTCTGTTAGAGTTTAGTCTCTATTTACCAAAAAAAATTAAAAACTGATTGGCTTTTTCTTTTCTTTCTTGACAATGGATAGATACTTTCCTTATCAATAAACTTATTACATTAACGAATGGGCATTAATGTTTTTCAATAAATTTGAATCCAAAATTGTTTATTTAAGTGATTCAATAAATAAAGAAATTGTCATTAAACAATCATGTCATATGCAGAGTAACAAAAAGGATAGAGTTTGTTAGACATCAATTTTTTTTCCTTTTTGGGTAATAGGGGTGACGTCAAATCAACCATAGGTAAACTCGTCAAATGAGAAAACCGAAATTTAATAAATGAGGAGAGTACGCAAAGTTATCTTACATCTAAAAAATAAAAATAATATTGCGTTTGTTAGACATAAAAAAAAAAGGGGGGATAAATTGCAGAAAATTACTCCTAAGTTTGGGATGCGTTTCACTTTGATACCCTCAAATTTAAAAAGTGTTAATTTGGTATTTAAAATTTTAGTTATGTTTCAATTAGGGTCCTGCTGTGATGAACCATCTGTTGACCAAATGGTAAACAGGTCAAATAATGTGCACATGACCTTATTTAGTTATTTTATACCCTCTTTGCCCTTTTATGTTAGGTAAGGCTTGTTTTACCCCCACTCTCATACGATCTGTCTTAATTTAACCCTATGACTATTTAACGGTCGTATTTTCTCCTAACTCATATATATATCATATTTGAAGCCCCATTCTCTCTCTCTCTCTCTCTCTCTCGTGTGAGAATTGAGCTTTGATCTTGGAGCAAGACGCACAAAAAGTGGAGCACAGGTTCTTCATTTCCACGGAATTATTTTTATTTTATTTCTTTATTCAATTATTTGTGTTTTATTTGTAGAAGTAAATTAATAATATTTGGGGAAAAAAAATCCATTTGGAATTTATTTATACTTGTTCCTTAATAAGAAAAGGTAGAAAACATTCTCAAACAATTGAGTGAAATAGGATTTGTTTCAAAACGAAATCACTTGTATGAAGGGTAATAATGTCATTTTATAATCATGGTTAATATTTTTTTATTGATTTTGAGTTAACAAAAATTTTGAGAATCAAATTTATATCTTTTAAACTTAAAAGATATCAAAGTGAAACGCAACCTCAGCTTGAATAGTTTTCTACAGCTTATCTTCTTCCTTTTTTTTATTTTTTATATTTTTTTTTAAGTAAATTGGGTGACATCAAATCACCCATTGATTAACAGGTCAAGTCAGAAACTGCTTTTTGACAATGTTTGTCAAACAAGCTTCAACTTTCAAATTGTCTTTTTCTAATTTGGAGGTATTGCATTCACGAGGATAGACTGCGGCTATGATGATGAGGGAGAAAACTCGGGTGAGATCGTCTCACCACCGTAGTTATGCGATCAATCACTCACGGTTATAGATTAATTTATTATAAGGTATAAAAATAAACTAATTTATAATTGTGAGTGATTGGTCTCACAACCACAGTGATAAGACGGTCTCATCTAAGTTCTTCTCAAATCTCAATGATGAGAGATGAGATCCTCTCCTTGTTTTTTTTTCATGCTTATTTTTTTCTTTTTGTCTTTTGTTTTTTCGTTTCCCTTTACTTATTTATTTTTTATTTTATGAAGAAAAATATTATTAAAAAATAATAACGAGTACAACAAAGAGTTTACACCTTAACAATCCATAAGATGAGAAAATAACAATCCAAAAATGTACCGTCTGGACAAGCATGGAAAACAAATAATACTTTACCTGAAAAAAAAGAAAAAAAATGAAAAAGAAACAGAAAAAGGACAAGAAAAAAAAAAGGTTTAGAATTATAGATTAGTCCAATTATGAGAGTCATTTTTAGTTAAGTTAATAGTCATTTACTATGAAGTTAGTAATCATTTGTATTTAACTAAAAATAATCACCAAGTTCTAACTATAATTATTTGCCCAATTTGTAACTCCCCCAAAATAGAGACAATGACAGGATCCGAATCTGCCGTTAAGGGAGTGCTCCATCCTTCTCCACATAAGCTCTTTAATTTTTCATGTTATTTGAAATCTATTGGTCATGATACATGTGACACCATCATCTATCCATATTATTATAGAAAACCAAAACATTATTTGGTCTCTCTCATGATTAAAGATAACACCCAATTTTAGACCAGGGAAAAACCCGTGCCAAACCTGTGCCTTTGTAAATCCAAATCAATTTAATTATCGACTGTCCCAAAACTCTCAAATTCAAAATTTAAAACAAGTCTAGAGAAAGATATCTTTTTTTCTCCTCTCGGTCCAAATATCCAATGATAAGTAAGAGTTTGAGAATGACATCCAAAACCAAAGTAAAAATATTCCGATTGGCCGCAACTCACAAGAAAATTCTCTCAAAAACTAGGGAAAAGAAATTGGCTGTTTTATCTGTCTTTCAAAAGACCAGAGTCCAAAAGAGAACATGGGATTTTGATAAAAACTAGGGCATCTTTGAAAGAAATCCGAACTGGTTTCACTGAAGATTTTGTACTCTGGACAATACCGACCTGGGCTGTCAAAATTTCTCCGAAAATCTGCATTTTTTGAATTCATTCTTAAAGCTAGTAATCAACTCACAAGCCACGATGAAGCAGTTCAATGATTATAATCATTCAATGTAAACAATGTTGTGCATTTCTTTGGTAAATGGGAAGAAAGAAGAGTGTAAAATCAACCTATTTAAACGCAAGTGTGCAAAGAAGACTAATTCCATAATGACAGTGATAGTGCCCTAGCAACAGGAAGATGGGTCACTAGGACACATTTGAAGGTCCTTTGGAAAAAATATTATCCCATTTTGTTTCCGCAGGCATTAGAATGCAACAATCCATCCACTAGTTCAAAGAAAATGGAGCCACCACTGCAAATGATAGATAAAAATTGAAACAAAATCATTAAAATGTCAAAACTGAATATGGGAAAGATCTAGGATCAGTTCATCCCACAATTTCTCCCCTGCCTACGTTACTACCTGCACAAAATTGCAGATCTATAAAAGCAGTAGGATCATAATTTATCAACAGTAGAACAGCAGACACTGTAAATTAATACGGTATGTATTTTATTGTACTGAAAATAATAATAATAATAATAATCATAACAAAGCATTTCCAATTAACATTGAAGAAAAACAGAAACTGATTATGCATTTGGTCCTTTTATTAGCCAATAAACGACGTAGCCATCACAGTACAGGATCCCACAAGGGTGAGCACTAAGGTCAGAAATAACAAAGTTGAAGCAAATAAGGTACGATTGAAACCACTGTAGTACAAATAATTTTGGATACATTAAATCTATTATCCTTTTAAGCATCCACTTTTGCTGCTGCAGATGCATAACTTACACTACTGTCTCTCATTGTTTTGCATTGGCTTGACTGCTCGTACTGAAGGAATTTAATCTTTATCTTGGTTGAACAATTCCTTAACATCTGATACCAATTGGCAGATTATAAAGAAAAGGTAAGTCATCTACACATTGATCTACCTTCACACTAAACAGAAGGAAAAAAGAGAGAGATGGGTAGGAGTAAAAAATTTCAACTATTGGAAGAAAAACTAAAAAATAATAAAGAAAAGGAAATTTACATGGAGAAAAACACTGATAGGATGACGACCGCAAATCGTGTTCCGATACTCAGAGAGGTACTTTTTGAATGCATCTGGACCTCCTGTCTCAATTATGTCCATGCCCATTCGATCCAAGGCCTCAATGGACTTGTATATGGCACCATGTTGCTGGTCATAGTGCATGTAGTTGAACCTAAGACAGAAATGTACTTTAAGCAATTTCAACATCTGAAGATAATAATATGCTGATCGGGTAGACTAATTGCCAAAGGGCACCAACATCTTGCATATGCTATCCAATGATACAGTTGTATAGCATTGCATCATATATAGTGCATAACTGCATACAAAGTGATGGATTCATGGGATATGATCATAAACCTAAAGTTTTAAGGTGTTGTCTGGCCGTCAACATAAAGGGAGTACATGAGGATATATATTTGGTGAAAGGAACAAGGCAGGAGATATAAGTTAAATTGATTGGCATATGATCTTGTAATAGCAAACGTATTCTCTAAAAAGAGAAATGAACAGGTGGTAACCTTCCTTAGAAGATCAGACAAGGTCAGAATCAGATACACGTTTCTTACCAGAAGGGTAGACCAAGCCACATATGAGGTTTGCACAGTGATTCATGAAGAGAGACTGACCACAGATTATTTAGTGTTATTAGACTCATATCTTGAGATATGAGAGAAATTTCTTTAGGCACAAATACTGCTATAAGGCACACCGCACACCAAAAAAAACCTTGAAGCAGTTGAGATGTGCAATTCTTACACACACAAGTGTGCATTTGAAGCAACACCCCCCCCCCCCCCCCCCCCCCCAAAAAAAAAAAAAAAAATGAAAAAAAAAGGACTAACCTATCTCAAGCCAGCCATGTGTTATGATATTGAAAATTGAATAGTGAAGAAACAATTTTTTTTTTTTTTAGTGCAATTAAAGTGAAGATGTTGAGATGGATCATGGATGAGTAATGGGACAAGAAAGAATGAAATTAGAAATGACTGCTTTTGTGAAAAGTTAGAGATAGCACCAGCTAAGGGCAACACTGAAGAAAATTAACCCGAAGGGGTAGCTCCGTTGGCAAGGGACTATGCCTCCAGAAGCAGAGGTCCTGAGTTTGATTCTTGCTAAACCCCTTGAGGCCACCCACACAAGCTCATGGGCCTTGGATTTACCTAGTCCATATAAGTTGTGGGGTCTTATATGGGCTCGGGTTTGCCCAAAGGGTTTCCTCGTCATAAATTTTTTTATTTAAAAAAAAAAAAAAAAAGCACTGAAGAAAATTTGCTACAACGGTTTGGTCATGTACAATGAAGAGATTAAATATTGATTACGGTATAGATGAGAATAAGGCATATCATTTAATACAGCTCTGGATGGATAGTGCAAAAAAGATACAGGCAACATACTATAAATAGCTCAGCCTCAAGACAAGGGCTTTATTGTTTTGAGTCCTTAGAGTGTATATATTGAGACTACATATTTGTTTTGTTACTACCCCAATCTAAGGAACGAATTTGTGCCTTCAAATGCTATATATATGTTCCAACAGGATGTCCACCCCCAAAGAACAAAATATTTTTGAATAGCATTTTTCCCAGAATTTATCCTTCTTGCAAACCATGGCTATATTGTAACAAAAAGCTCCTAAGAGACAGTTAGACAATGTACAATTTATAGCATCTGATCTTTTTTCCTTTTTTTTCCTCTTTTTTTTTTTGGGGGGGGGGGGGAGATAGGCAGCATCTGAAACTTCAGTCCTAGTCTACCTTCTCTCATGAGACTCACCACAGAACTGTAACATGAAAATGAAAAATAAACCTCATTACAAAAAATTAATACTGAACATCTTCTGCTTCACACACTCGAGAACTAAGAAACAAAGATGTGAACTGAGAAATGGTGGCATAATACTGGACTTCACTGTGCTTAATTGATACATGATTTACAAGAGAAACAGAACAGAGAGAAGTTAAGCAAGATTTTAGAATTCAGGCTTTCAAAAAGGTAAATATTTGATACTTAACTTCTAGCTCATATTAGGAAAAATAAAACATTAAGATCTGTGAGGACTTATGAAAGAAGAAATGTGAACTGAATCATGAAAACTGGAAACACAAATTATATCTGAACACTGAAAACAAAATTATATCTGAACACAAATGGGCATAAGGAACGAAAACAGAAAAAGGAAAACAAAACAAAAAAAAAAAAACAAAAAACAAAACATACCGAGATCCCCAATGACAGAAGTCTGAAGACACAGAAAAAAAGTTCACTGGGTCATCAACATATTTGGCTAGCATCCTTCCGTACATTGCTTCCTTTTCTGAATTAAGAGCGCCAACCAAAATGGGTACAATTTTTACTGAGTACCTATATTGGAGAATCAAATTAGCCCAATGAATAATAGGTAAGGTGGAGAAAAGAAGTTTAATGAATATGCAAGACTAAATACCCATGAAAGACTTTGGCAAGATATGGCAAGTGCATTTCCATGCTATGTTCTGCCTCATCTACTTTGAGATCCATAATTTCAAACTTTCCTGTAGCCCTTAGCTCCTCATTCACTGGTTCAGCAGAAGAACACATATATAGAAGTGAGTTTAGCTTCAAAACAAAGGGCCACACCATAAATAGAGATAAAACTGCACTACCTTCAAAATCAATTGGTAGGTCTCCAAGAGGCGTCCTGTAAACTGTGGCACTTGAAAGAGCACATTTAGGAGTGTAGTAGTGATGGGATGGACCAAGAAGAAACACACGGGAACTAAATGAATAAATTTTTCAGTGTATTAGCTACAGTCCAAGAAAAATTCATTGTATGTCTGTTGTTCTTTTAAGTTTTAACAATCATGAGCCAGCAGTCAAAGATTTGTACTAACTTACCTTAATTTCATAAAAACAAAATTTAGTTCTCCACCAATGATGCTGGTGTGGAGATTGTTGTATTTCAATTTAAGAAATAGAGTAAATAAAAAAAGTAAAAAGTACCAAATTTAATCTAAGATATAATATATATCTATTTGGTCCTGTGAGGACGTGTTAATATAAGTTATATTAGCACCATGCATCGAGGGTTGTACCCCTTGCATTGGCCCAATGTACCCCACAACCCACCAATGCATGGGATACAACCCCCAATGCATGGTGCTGATATAACTTATATCAACATGTCCTCACAGGACCAGTTTTGTGTGGGTGTGTGTGTGTGTGTGTATATCATGTTAAGGCCAGCCATGTGGTGCCTTTTTTTGTATTTTAAATTATTTTTATTTTCTTTTTATCTTTTTATTTTTTATTTTTGATAATTTTATTTTATCTTAAGAGACGACCCTGGTAACTTCCCATTGATTATCTTTTCTTTTACCTTATCTTTTGTTGTTTCCCACAGTTAAAAAAGATGCAATAAAAGATAAGGTAACTAGTAGAAAGTTACCAGAGTTGCGGCCTCTTAAGATAAAATCAACCCCAAAATATAAAAAAATAAAAAGATAAGATAAAATTATAAAAATTAAAACCATTGCTACGCAAAAGGCGCCACTTGGCTATGGAGGTAGAAGAAGACAGTTTCAAAACATGATGATAAGAAAACTGTTTAACAAATCATATATATATATATATATTAATTGAAAAATAAAAAAAGACATTACATGGCTGCACAAAAGGGCGCTACATGGCTATGGAGGTAGAAGAAGTTGGTTCCAAAATGTGATGATAGAAAACGGTTAAACCATTGTCTCATCATTTATAGGACAATCACCCTTTAACTATATCATTACACTTTTAAGCTCCTCAATTACACAAAAGGAAAGGTTCAATTAACTCTAAAACAAAATTTGAAGCCATATAATACAATAAAAACATAACGACTAAGTAGCAGACAGTCATTGACAAGTCTACTTCCGATAAAAGATTACTAGAGGTGGGGGTACAAGGAGAAAAATCAGCATAATATGGACAATGAGTTAAGACAACCCAATATCTTGAATATAAACAATAATACTAATAATAATAATAATGATAAGCATAATTAGAAAGAATAACGAACATGCTTGTCGGGTCAATGTTGCCAAATGCAAAGGCTGCTGCACGACCTGAATAAGAATAACCAGCATGCCTGTAGATTGAATGCCACCAGAAGCATGATGAATTACCTTTAGGGTTGAGCATGTCATAAATGCTAGATATAATCAGGATCCTAACTTACGGGGCAATCACGCCTCTTACATCAGGAGATTTAGGCAGGCCAGCTGCTGTGAGCCATTCATCAAGCTCTTCCCCTAATTCTTCAGCTAAAGAAATAAAAAGACAGTAGTATGAGCAAACTTTTCCAAAGTAAAAGTAATAGGTATAGTAGAAACGCGCTTCTTAATTTATACTTTATCTGATCAATATTTACTCTTGTAAAAATTCAGCGATAAAGAATATAAAACAAGTTCTACAAAAAGTTCAGCAAAGTCTCAAAAATATCTCCACTGACTCTACCATGCTAACATCTAACAACAGTAGTATATAGTTGATGCTCTTTTAACTTCCAATACATATAGCATGAAAATAAAAGGGGAGCATCTTTAAGGTAGCCAATATTTACTTGAAAAAACTTCAAAATTCTTTGAAAAAAGGTTCGACCATGTTCGGATAGTCTGACAGTGATCTAAATGCATTAAAATGAATGACTACTAAATGTATCATCACCACTGCTGTCATCCAAGCAACACAACCATCTTCTAAATAGCTGCATGGATCCACTCTATTTAGAGCCTCTGTTCTATTAGTTAGTGAACTTTTACATCATTTCCTACTACTCCCATCCATGTTCTCTTTCTTGTCCCCTATCCTTTGATTAGTTAATGAACTTCAACTCTTTTCCTACTAACTTTCGTCACATAGCTTGCTTTCATAATTGGCATAATAGAATGATTGTTTAAAACTTTACATTTAGTAGTCAAGAGGAAAAAAGAAAAGGTAAAGATCCAATGCTACAGCGGGCAAGATATAACAGGGATTTTGAAACTTGAAAATTGTATAAGAGAACATTTTAACATCACCGACCATGGTGATGCCCAACCCCATTTAGATCCAGCAGTGTTCTTGCACCATCAATCAAAAGTTACAATGGGGGTTAGCCATCTCAATCATTCTTCATATCTCAAACATGGATAAGATGAGAGGCAGAAGAGATCTAGGTGGGCCCAAGGGGCCCTGTGATAAAGCTAGCATTGCCAATGTTTCTCTTTGCCTTTGTCTCATATCATTGTCAGATCCCATTTATCCAGGAGTAGGTCCAAGTGCCATCAACATTCAAATTCCAAATAGGTAGCTACCACCACCTCAACCTGTGGTGCTATAGGAAGACAACTGTGGCATCTGGAAGTAAAAGTGTTAAAAGAGAGTTTTTATTTTTATTTTTTCCAAAATAAATAATTATACACACACACACATATACACTTGAATTTGGGAACTGAAGTTTCTGTTTCCTCATGAAGTGTCTTAAAACATAATATGTCACCCAAGATGGCAATGCCAAGCACTACAGAAGTGAATAATGTCATCAGCAAGCTAATGTCCATTTGGATTTTGAAGGAATACGAGAAAAGGAAAGACACTAGTATATTGTTTGGTTAGCATTTTGAAAGCACTTTTCATATTTTCTTGAGCAAAAACCAAAGAAAAATTTTCTTTCAAAAGCAATAAAAGTACTTCAAAAATGCTAACCAGATGATGCCTAAGAATTCAATCTCTTTTTGTCCCCTTTTTTTTCTTATGTTTCAAATGAGAGCCCAATGGGCCCTTGGGGAGTTGGGCTACACAATGGGGGTAGCCATAGTCATGGTATGCATATTGTGAAAAAGACATCCATAATAAAAATGAAACCCCAATTACCCTGTTTGATCTAGAATTGAAGTTACAAACATTCCTCCAATATCTAGAACTGAATATCCATCTCAGAATTTATAGTACATTGATTTCAGTACCTTTTTTTTTCTCGGTGTGAGCGATAAGTTCCACCAGCACAAACTCCACCTTTTACAGGCCCAAAAATTCTTTCCACAAAATAATACGTTAACATTTTGAATTATAGCTTCCTCATTATTTGGGACACGAGAAAACATAAACCTCCCCTCTACTGAGCCTAATATGGCGATACTTCACTTGATTCGCGTGAGTTTTCCAATTTTTTTCCCCCAAAATGAAAACAACATGAAACGTATTACACTGTCAAATTTCCTTTCTTTTCCTCTCAGTTTTCTCGGCGACCAAACAGAAGGCAAAATACAATAATACAATGGTATATTAAGCTACAATCAGTCACATTGAGCAACAAACATTAGGTACTAATGATCAAACTCAATGTATGTGTGTGAGTATGTATATATATCTCAATACTCCAGAGGGACAAGAATGATATTTAGGGCAATTGAATGGCACAGTGAGAATGTCTGCGAAGTGATCATTATAGGGGTGAATTTGAAACTTGGAAGTGAACTTACGGTTATCTGTGTACCAAGAACCAGCATGAGAAGCACTTCTGACGCTCTCCATTTGAGATTTGATGGAACTTTGGGAATCAGAGAAATATCAGACAGACCCCTAATCGAAGAAACCCTAGACTAGAAGTTTCTGGCAAGGAAAAAAGTGAAGCAGCATAGCAGTAGTGCCGACTGTTTCTTACTGCGTAAGTAATGGACCATGAGGAACGGGGAGAAGTGATGACACCAAGACAATAAAATTTAAATGACGTCGTTCATATCAGAACGGCACCGTTTCCAAATCAGTTCTAACAATCTCTTTTCTTTTTTCTTTTTTCTTTTTTTGGCCAATATAATAGATTTGAACCCGAGCACCCTCCGCAATAGCCACTAATCATCTAAAATTAATTAAATAATTTTATTCCCAATCAATACCTATTCATTAATTTGGGGGAACATATCATTATAAGTTCCTTTAATGATTTTGTAATTAAATAATTAAATAAATTTTAGATAAAGCCATTATTCAAAAAAACTAGCCTATCACATGCATGTAATATGATCAATTTTAGTTGCAAGGAAAGGAGAAGAACGTGTCACATGATCACTCTTTAGGAGGCATTTTGATGAATTCAATGATTTTTATTTTTTATTTATTTTTTTGGTCAAACAAAGGGTATTCTAAGGCATCGGGTCCAAACTAATCTCTTGTGATACACAAACTATTTACAAACCCATACATCTAATAACAAGGGAGTGAAAATTCGAATTTAAAACCTATGATTCTTGAGTCACGATTTTTTGTTATCTGCACTACTATTGCATGATTGAATTAACTAATTTAGAGTTGTAAATTGTCTCACCCCTATAATTAAAGCGGTAAATTGTAACTTATCCTAAATAATAATTATCACCATTATGATCAAATATTCATAAAAAAATATATTAATCACTTGAAACATCACAATAACACATGCTGTCATGCTTACATGGACACTGTGGATTGGAAGAAAAATTCATTAATAACCTTGTTGTCTTGTTAATGCTCTTAATCAATGCCCTTGTTGCTATTTTTGACATTTTTCTTTAGATTTAGTTTCGAGTTGAGAGAACTTGGCACGGTGTTGAGGTCCCATCACAGTTCGATGACAATTTGGACGGCCTAAATTGAAAGTTGAAAAAATTGTCTTTTAAAATCATTTTAGTAGCAACTCTGATCATTTCAATAGCAATTTTTTAAACTTATGATTTGGGCCGTCCAACCTGTCATCGAACGTTGGTAAGCGATCTAAGATGCCGAGCTCTCCTAACTCGGCATTGAATCCTAACTCGAGATAAGGTCAGCCTTTTCAATTTGGATTTGGAAACAAGCAACAGATGACTTGGCCGCCTTCAAATCTCTTGACTTCCAGAGCAAGGTCGACTTGAATGCAGAACCAATGTGGTCCGTAAACCACCTAATCATTTCTCAATACCCTATAAATGTAGCGAATCGCCATGCGCAAAAATTTACAACCCAATCGGCCAGTAGGATCTCCCTTCGTTGTCTCTCTTTCACTCCTCTTTTATTGGTTAAACAGAGAGACCCAGAGAGGGCTAACAGTTGACCCTGAGTTCTAGGATTTCAATCTCCCCCGCTGCCCCCTTTGATATTTCCCTTTCCATTGAAATAAAAGAAACCCACCAAACATTCATTCCATCTCTTCCTTTCCATTCGAAACTTCAACCCACAGATCACAATTCATGTAAGTTTTCTCATTCATTCTTCCTTCTCAGATCTATAAATAATCTCATATTGCTTATACATATATGCGCACATATATATAAGTCTTCTATTTAAGCATGGATAGCAATTATTCAGCTCTGCCCAGAAAAGCATTCGTAGAATTACCAATACATAATGATGATGATGTATCTTCACACAATCACTTTGCACCCCAAAACCCATTACCCTCTCACAGAACCCATATCAAATTGCTGCCTCTGGATGAAGAAGGGTATGTAGAATCAAAGAACATAGATGATTTTGATGATGATCTTCATGATTTTGATATTGACAATCACCCCCTTATTACCGGCGCCGCCAAGGCCGGTTCTGGTATATCCGGTGCCGTTTTTAACCTCACCACGTCGATTATTGGAGCTGGAATCATGGCTTTACCCGCAACCATGAAAGTGCTAGGATTGGTTTTGGGGTTTGTTTTGATAATTTTGATGGGTGTTTTGTCTGAGATTAGTGTCGAATTGTTGGTCCGGTTTTCTGTTCTTTGCAAGGCATCATCTTATGGGGAGGTTGTACAACATGCATTAGGTCGACCTGCAAGGGTTTTGTCAGAGATTTGTATAATTGTGAACAATGCTGGTGTTTTGGTTGTCTATTTGATCATTATGGGAGATGTCATGTCAGGTTCGGTTCATCATGTTGGGGTTTTTGATCAGTGGTTGGGAAATGGGGTTTGGGACCAGAGGAAGTTGGTAATATTGGTTGTTTTGGTGCTTTTTCTTGCACCTCTTTGTGCTTTACAAAAGATCGATTCATTGAGCTTGACTTCAGCTGCTTCAGTTGCTCTTGCGGTTGTATTTGTTGTAGTTTCTGTTGTTATTGCTTTTGTTAAGACTGTGGAAGGGAAAATTGAGGCTCCAAGAATGAGTCCTGATTTTGGGTCGAAGAAGGCTATTTTGGATTTGCTTGTGGTGATCCCAATCATGACAAATGCTTATGTTTGTCACTTTAATGTTCAACCTATCTACAATGAGCTTGAAGGGCGTTCCTCTCAAAAGATGAACCGGGTTGGGAGGATCACGACGGTTGTTTGTGTTGTGATTTATGCTTTGACAGCCATTTCGGGCTATCTACTTTTTGGGAATGATACAGAGTCTGATGTGCTGACCAATTTCGATAGGGACCTTGGGATCCGTTTCAGCTCAGCCCTGAACTATATTGTCCGGGTTGGGTACATTCTTCATCTGGTCCTTGTCTTCCCTGTTGTCCATTTCTCTCTCCGGCAAACAGTGGATGCCTTGGTGTTCGAGGGATCAGCTCCACTCTTGGAGAGTAGGAAGAGGTCTTTGGCCTTGACAGTGGTACTGTTGGGACTTATTTATTTTGGGTCTACTATGATTCCCAACATCTGGACAGCTTTCAAATTTACGGGGGCTACAACAGCGGTGTCATTGGGTTTCATATTCCCATCTCTCATTGCGTTAAGGTTAGGTCATGAAGGGGGTGGTTTGAGCCATGCAGAGAAGCTTTTGTCATGGTTGATGTTAATATTGGCCATGGTAGTCAGCATTGTTGGAGTAATTGGAAATGTTTATAGCATGAAAAGCCAATCCGAATGATCCTCTTCCTTCTTTTAATCAATATCAATTTGGTTTGGTTCAAACATATTGGTATAATTTGGCACTGGATAGACCCTTGACTAGTGATGTAGTGTATCACATTGTCGCAATTATGTTAGGATGAAGGCTGAAAGAAGTCAAAGATCTGAGGGTTGTGCTCTTTCATGGATTTATTTTCTTCGAAGCAACCATGACAGGCTGATGCAGCAGTTGAAGAATGCCAAAGGAATGTAGATCTTCATAGGGTTATAGGGGCATTACCAAGTGTCAGAAGTTTTGATTAATTACGTATCAGTGTGTAATGTAGTTTTCCTGAGCCCCATAATCTTTTCTTTCAATGAAAACAGGGGCTAATGTGAGCATGCGATGCGGCAATCATACTTCTGTTTAAATGATTATTGTCAGGACCTGTTTATCTTAACTTCCAAGAACCATTTTTTGGGACAAAGCCTTTTCGCATACATTTTCTTCTTCTCTGTTATTGCATAATGTAAATGGGTTTTATATTGCTTAAAGATTGTCTTGTCTTGAAATTTTCATTTTGTTTAAGATTGTATCATCTTTTTTATGAAGATAAGATTGTATCATTTTCAACCATTGTGATATTGTTGATCTTTATTCACATGCGAAGAAAGCTTTGAGACATTGGGATTATTCTCTTTAAATTTTTTTTTAAACAATATTTCAGTATTTTCCGGACTTCTAAAACCCTCTAATTGATTTGCTTTTGTTGCTGATGCTTTTTGGACATGCTGCACTTGAGTTTGTTCTCATCAATTGAAAAGCTTTGGTATTCTTCGTCAGTTGTAGAGTATATATGCTATTGTATTCTCTGTGATAACAAACTATTCTTGCAGATTCTCACAAAAATTATTTTCACACCTTCCTCTATAGCTTGCATTCCTAAGTTGTATCCAGAATATCACATGCACTCAACACAAGCCAACTGAAGTCCATGTGTTGAAAAACTGACCAATCCCTTACCCTACACAGCTACACCATTAAAGAACATGCTTGTCAAATTCAATGTGAATTTCCTCAATGTGCAGATTGATAATGCAGTAGGTTTGTGGTAATATCAGGTCAAATCACATAAGGGATTTCTACTTCATGTTATCTGTTCGCAAAGGGAACATAAATTGTAAACTTCATTCTTTTGAGATCGGAGAATGGGAGTGGGTCTTATACACTTATTTGTTGGATAATAGTTTATGAAAAGATTTTTAGGTAGAGTAAATTTGGCATAACACTAGTGCTGTTCAGACTTCTTGGTAATAGCATAATATAAATACAGAAAATAACAAGGGGGCCACTTTGATTAATCTGCCTTCTTTCTGATGAAACATTCACAGATTTACTTATTAAAAAAATAAAAGTATCTGAAAATATTTACTTTTGCTATTGGGATTTTCATTTTCTTTTTCTTTTCTTTTCTTTTTTTTTTTTTTGGCTGGGAAAACAAGAATTAAAAGCCAACAAACGTGTCAGATACAAGGAATAGAAACAGCAAAGCAAGCCCTCAAGCCAGGTTCAGGAACCGAATCCGCTGGGTGGAAGCCATAAATTCTCCTCTTCAAAGCCCATTGAGCCATCTTATGTGCTACACCATTCGCCAGCCTATTGACTTTGCGAGCAACACACGATTGAAAGTCACCCAAGCCCAATCTTATATACATAATATAAGGGTGTCCAAAAGAGTTTATATTATCAATAACCTTCAAAGCATCTCCTTCAAGAAGCACACAAGTTCAGCTACTTTAGAGGCTGCCATAATAACCAACCTAGCTGCTGATGCTTCAGCCATACCTGGATCTGAGTCTGGGAAGATTTCTGACCATAGACCCAGGATTTTTATGTCAGCATCTCTTGCCACACAAGCTGCACAGTAATCTGTGGATCCCACGGCTGCATATTTAATTATTGAGATGCAGTAACACCTGTCTTTCCCTGTTAGGCATAGCGTATCAGATTTGCAACTTTTAATGCTATAATCCATCCAGACCCTTAAATGCATGATTATCAAGAGTCACTTATGGATAAACAGTTCCTGCCCGCTAATTTAATTTGGTTCTTAACTCATACTGCTATCCAGCCTCGCTCACCAATAATCCCCACAAGAACACGAACCATCTTGGATATGGTGGAATCTATGGCCATCTCGAATAATTATCTTACGCTGGGTAGCCTTGGACATGAATTTCATAAAAGAGTGACAGTCAACACAAATTCGGAGATTCTTCATAATTTGAATAGGTGATCCTCTTGGTGTGCTCAAGATCCCATAGGCAATGGCCAGCTTCTCGCTGTGGTAGAGAAGCTCATTCTGTTTTTGCTCCTCCTCCACGTCATGAAGAACAAAGTTTGTGTCCGGCTCATAACCTGTTGTTCTGAAGCGTCCATAGAACTCATTTAGTGTCGAGTGGATCTCTTCAATCTGATCATGTGTCTTATCCCCCATAAGAAAACAGTGCAGCTGGTTCTTAATCTGAATCCAGCTAATTCCTGGTTCTTTGGTCACTCCCCTATCTTTCATCATTTTCCGTATTTCCCCTACTTTGTCCCACATGCCCTGAGATGCATATATATTTGATAACAAGACATAAGTCCCAGATTTCTGTGTCCCCATTTGGAAAAGCCTTTCAGCAACACTCTGGCCAAGTTTGATATTGCGATGGATCCTACAAGCAGCGAGTAGCGCTTCCCAAATCACAGAATCCGGTTCTACAGGCATGTTCTCAATGAGAGCTTCAGCTTCAGAAAGCTGTCCAGCCCTCCCAAGGAGATCAACCATACAAGTATAATGATGAACCAAAGGGGTGATCCCATAATTTTGGCTCATGGAATTGAAATAGGCCCACCCTTTATCTAATAACCCTGCATGGCTACAAGCACATAAAACTTCTAGAAAACTGACTTCATTTGGTACAACCCCTTCAGCTTCCATTTGATCAAAAATCTTGATGGCTTCTTTACCTAATCCATTTTGTGCACAGCCTGATAAAATTGCATTCCATGTGACTCTGTCCCGGTCATGCATTTCTTCAAAGACATGGAGGCCATCTAAACACCCACACTTGAAATACATTGTCATTAGAGAATTACAAACAAATAAACATGAATCAAATCCAAGTTTAAATATCAATGCATGAACTTGTTCCCCAAACTTGGTTGCGCCCAGACTAGCACAAGCACTGAAAATGCTAGTAACTGTTAATTGGTTTGGTTTCATCCCTCTGGCGAACATGTCAAGAAACAATTCCAATGCAATATCTCCATTTCCGGCTTGCACATAAGCTGATATAATCGCAGTCCAAGATACAACATCCCGTGTGGGCATCTTTTCAAAAGTGCTACGGGCATCATCCAACATATAATTATCTGAAAGCCCAGCAATGAGTGAGTTCCACGATACAGTGTCTCTCACTTTCATTGTACTGAAGACCTGAGAAACATCTTCCATGTTCTTACATTTTGCATACATGGAGATTAACCCATTTCCCACATATGAATTATATTGGCACCGTGTTTTAATAGTCAGGGAGTGTATTTGTCTACCCATCTCAACAGCTCCAATGTTGGCACAAGCAGAGAGAGAACTGGTGAAGCTGGAAGAACTTGGAACATTCCCTGATTGATGGAGCTCAGCGAACAACTCCAAAGCTTCATTGCTTTGTCCGTTCTGCACAAGCCCAGCAATCATGGCTGCCCAAGAAGCAGAATTCCTTACAGGCATACGATGAAATATAGCCTTTGCTTCTTCCAGCATTCCATTCTGGGCATACCCAGCTAGCATAGCATTCCAAGTAACCACATTCGGGTTTGGGATCTCATCAAATATAAGCCTGGCTTCTTGAATTCTTCCCCTCTGAGCATATGCAGTCATCATGGTTGTCTGTGTAGCAACAGTCAGTTCAGGGACTCTCTTATACAATGCAATTGCGTCATCCAATCTACCACACTGAGATAATGCAGAAATCATTGTTGTCCACGAGTACTCATTCTGTACTGGCATTGTCTCGAAAAATGTGAGAGCCGATGCTAAACACCCACTCCTCGTATAAGCATTCAATATTTCCGTCCCCACAACCACATCCCCTTCATACCCCGTTTTGATCGTAACTGTCCTCAAATTCCCAACCAATTTCAAATTATCCAAACCTGTAATAGCAGGAAGCACAACAACAAATATTGATTGGTCTGGCCTCATCCCACTCCTATGCATCATCAGGAAAACACCCCATGCTTCTCTATACTCGCTTATCTCGACATACCCAGAAATCATAACCATCCAGGATACTAAATTCCTCTCTCCCATCATATCAAAAAGTTCACGCGCTTCCCTCATCAAACCACAATGACAGTACCCAGTAACCATCGAATTCCATGACGAAACGTTTCTATCAGGCATTTCCTCAAACAACTTCCTGGCATACTTCAACTCACCATTTTGCACGTACCCACTGATCATAGCATTCCAAGAAACAACATTACGCTCCGGCATCGCTTCGAACACCCCCCAAGCTTCTTCAATACGCCCATGCTTCGCATACCCAGATAACATAGCGGTCCAAGTTCTTACGTTCTTCCCTGTAAACACATTGAAGAGTGACTGTGCCTCATCTAACCGACCATTCTGGGTGTACCCAGTGATCATAGAGTTCCAAGAGACTGAGTCTCTTTGGGACATGTCATCGAACAGTTGGCGTGCTTCGTCGACTCGTCCGACTCGCGCAAGCTCTTGGATTCTTTTGTTGCATTGAAAGAGATGGGTTTGAGGGGTGTGTTGAATTTGCAGAGCGAGCGTAACAAGAGAGCGAGAGTAGATGTATAAAGGATGACGAATCATTGGACATGTTTGTGACTATGTGTTTCTCAAAACCTTTTCATCTGATTACAGACTGAGCACAGAGAGAAAAGCAAATGGGGATGGGCGGTGGTGGACCCGATTAAACTTGGTATGTCGGGCAATCCAGTTTTGAGTCTTTGAGGTATAGATCGACCCGATTAAACAGGGCAGCTTTTGGTAATCCAATTTTGAACGGATTATGAAGGGAAGACCCGAAGAGTAGACTGGATATGATATCAGGCTATTGCCTACTTTCCGTAAATTAACACCAATAATAAATCTAGTTTGGGGCTGACCTCAAGGGGAAGCTTTGCGCTGGGGGAACAATTTTTGTTTTTTTCTTGGCTAAGTGGGGGGAACTCCAGAAAAATTTTTTTTGAAGGATTTATCTTAAAATGAATTTGAATGAGATTTTTACTCTGTATTAAACAAATCTCAAGCTAATATGAATGGAAGAAATATGATAATTTAAAGTATTGATGGGCATATAAAGTCAAGTAAAGTAATATTCGAGTTTAATTAGACAAAAATGCAGGCTCAAAAATACGTTTTAGCTTGAATCGCTTATCATAAAAGTGAGTGCGATCAAAATATTTTATTGAATGGATCTCGAACAAGCCAATCTAAGTTGATTGATCTTATTTGGGACTTTATGAAGTTTATCCTCGTGTAGTTGGTCAAGCTTGGACCTGAGCGGGAAAAAAAAAAATTCAATCCTTTTGAATTGGGCCATTTTACAAAGTTTGAGTCATCAACAAAACTGATGGTACCAAATCAAGTTTAGAAATTAATGAAACTCATGTGTTTCAACTTTTACTATCATTTTGACAGTGGCAGCCACTTTCTTGAATTACCCATTTACTATAACAGATTAATTCAATACCGATAATGCTATCAGCAAAACCCAATGAAACAATTCGATTTCCATGGGACATTCAAAAAAACCTTAAATGTAACCTTAATCTAGAGAATTTTTTTTGTACCACAGTTTTAGATGTCCTCAGAAGTATATCCATCACCTTAAAAGGTTAATTTTGAGCTTCATAAGCATGTTTGAACCATCCCTAATTAGAAAAGACCCAAATATTAGGGTTTTTTTTTTTTTTTTTTTCTTAAGATAAAACCTGAACCAGAGGGACGATAATTTCAGATGTGAGACTTTGATTTATACTTTAGTAACTGACAATGGCACAATGCAGACGACATGAACAAATTGTGGTCTCACTTTCCCACAGCCTTTTAAGAGGTCAAGACGTTCTCATCTCCATAGATAAGCTCAGTGGCCCATGCATGACGCATCCACCATCATTTTTTCTGAGAACCTCATTGACCATCATTGATTCACATTTAGAGCACGAATTCGAGGGATAACAATAGAGAAATTCCATCCCATCTGTTGGTGTAGTTTAGGAAATGCGTATGCTTCTATTCTGTTGGGAAAAAAATTACAAATCAATTTCAGATTGGTCCGGCTAAGAAAAAATAATTACAGCTAATAGTCATTCTTAGTTAAGTTAATAATAATCATTTTTAGTTACATTAATAATCATTTACATTAAGTTAATCATTTGTATTGAATTGTAATAATTTATCCTTAAATGGACCAATCTGTAATTCCCCTGTTTCAAAATGCAACTCATACTCCTGCTTTGTTCTCCTATTTCTGGTTGACTTTCACACTTTGTCTCGCATCGATTAGTTAAGACTTAAAGAGTAAGACCATACTTGTTATGTGTATTTCTACTTCCTCTTTTCTTTTCTTTTCTTTCCCCCCTTTTTATTTTTTATCTTTATTATTATTTATAATTCATATATTTAGAGTCCAGGCCCATAAATTTTGAAATGGTACTACAAAAATCAATCAGTTACGTGTTATGCGTTGTGATGTTAACTTCACAAGGGTGCAGATGCTGGATTCTAGCTGCGCGTTGTCAAATTCATTTGTAAAATTATACTTTTACCATTGCAAAGACCCTTATGTATGAAGCTCCCTTCAAACTAGGTATGCAAATGAATCAAGTTATTTGTGAACAACTTGTAAACAAGCTCAATAGCAACTCGTTTGCTTATTAACTGATACAATCCCAAATTCCTAATCTTCGAGTCTGGGCTTATTTAATATACAAACTAAAACCCCAACAAGTAACTCAATTGGCAAGGAATTACACCTCAGGAAGCGTAGGTTCTGAGTTCGACTTTTGCTAAACCTTTTAGGCTATCCACACAAAATTTCATGGTTCTTATGAGCCTTAAACTTACCTAATTCATATGGATTGTGGGAGTCTTATATGGTCTAAGCTTTGCTTGAAAGATTTTCTCATCATTAGGAAGAAAGAAGAAGAAGAAAAAAAAACAAAGTAAGCCCAAACTCGACTCTATAATGCTCGACTGCTAATCAACAAACTTTTATTCAGTTATAATCGCCACAACAAGTAACATCACCAGCTCCCTTAGCCATATGGATTTTTTTTTTTTACTTTCCAAGAAAAAATTGAAGAGGAGGGGTATTTTTTTCTTGGGGAAATTACAGATTGGTTAGTCATTCTTAGTTAAGTTAATAATCATTTACTATGAAATTAGTAGTCATTTGTGTTGATATGTAAATATTTGTCTGTAAGTAGACCAAACTATATAATTCCCCCTTTTTGTCTTTCCTAGAAAAGTTCTACAGTTTTACCTCATGCAGAAATATTTGTTTTTTTTGTTTTTTTTTTTGGGGAGATTTGGCCATTGGTCTATTATATGAAACTTATTTTTCAATTAGTCAAGCAACTTATTCTTTCAGTCATTTAATCCATTTGCCCATTTTTAGACAAAAATACCCCTTTCAAAACATAAAGCCACCGTCATTCAAGCATTCTCTCTCTTACCACTCTCTATTCTCCATATCTCTCTCTTCGTCGACCAACAAGCCCTCACCAAAAGACTATCATCAAGCTGGGCTTTCTTAGAAATGAAAGAGAGTTTTTGAAATTTGATTTGAGATTGGGACCAAAAAAAAAAAAAAAAAAAAAAAAGAAAAAGGAAATTTGATTTGAGATCTAAGAAAGGGCGGACCTTGGCAATGTGCGGAGACACTTTCCATTTAAGCAGTACAAGTGAGAAGGCAACTCAAGCTAAGTTTTCTTAGCAAAAAAAAAAAAAACTCAAGCTAAGTTCTAATCACTGACTCACGTCCACGCATCACTCATGAGATGACCATAGTGCCCAAGTCACACTATGGCAAGATTGACCCTAAAACCTTTGTTGGGGATAGGTGATCGATCCTCTGAGCTAGAATTAAGAAATCAAAGGAGAAAAAGAGCTTATGCAAATAGTTTTTTATTTTTATTTTTAAATATAAAAAGCGGGGATTTGGAGAATTTAAGAAATCAAATGAAGGTGTTAGCAAGTGAAGGCATTTCGACCACCGACTCAAGCCTAATTTCTCTTGTGAAGGTAGCCTTCTGCAGTTGCTTTTTTATATTTGAAAAAAAAAATAAAAAAAGTGGGGATCTAGGAGTATGTACTAAATCCCTATCTTAACAACAGTTAAATATTTTCTTATTTTTTTAAAAAAATTGCCCCTCACACTCATAAGATACTCATCATACAACACATGTTCTGTCTAGCAAATTGACGTAGTATCAGCCCAAAACTATTGGTCATGTTTGTTGCAGGCCATACATATAGCCTACTTCACTGATTTCATCTTTAATAATCGGAATAATTTCAAAATATTGTGAAACATTGTTGAACTTGAACTCTCCTAGAAATCACATAAATTCGATAGTCTTAGAATGTCTGTGGTCAGCTTTGGGCTGCCAAAGGCTCAACCTTACCAAAATTGATGAAAAAAAATAGAAAAGATTTCGAATATTTTAAGTGGTGTTGTTGATAATTGTAACATGGTTAGTAGCAGGGGCGATGCCACCTTAGGCTTAGGGGGGGCAGCCGCCTCCCTCATTTTCTTTTCAAAAATATTTTATAGCTTAATTTTTTAAAAAAATTTTACATTAACTTTCTGAAAAAATTTTCAAAATCCTTTATTTTTCTTTTTCACCCTCTCATTTTTTATTTTTTCCTTCCTATAAAAGCTTTAATCCATTTCCCAATCTCTCATTTTATACAATGTTTGGGGCCTCATGGGAGATAATTCCAAATGTATTGAATTGAAATATAACTTATCAATAGATTATAGAATTTTGTATTTTCTTTCACCTCAAAATTACAAAATTAAAATAAATAAAAAATTGAACTGGACCAAAGTTCGCCTCCCTTGAATCAAATTCCTAACTTTGCCCCTAGTCAGTAGGCATGACATCACATAAATTCGCTCTTGCTCCATCACATATATTATTTGGACTCATGTAATGTATTTAAAAAATAAAAATAAACCTGATATTTGGGTCTTTGCTAAGAAAGGGATCGTTTAAACATGCTTCTGAAACCAAAAAAAATATAAAATAATAATAATAATAATAAAAACATGCTTCTCAAGCTAAATTAAGTTGTGAAAATTAAACTTTTAGGCTCTATTTGGTTTGCGGATTTTAACAAGGAAAAAAAATAAAATAGAATGAATTGTACTTTTCTTTATTTGGTTGCAATGGAAAATTGAAAGAGAAAGAAGAATTAGTATAATTTTAGCTTGATATGATTTTATATTTTCCTTTCATTTTCTTTCCTCATTTTTTTTCCCTTCTTTTTTTTTTCCTTGATAGAATCCATGAACCAAATAGAGGGTTAAGGTATGCTTCTGAGGATACCTACCAAAAGAAAATCATGAAATTAAGTACCTAAAATGTGTTAAAATAAAAAAATAAAAAAAATCTAGACAAGACTCGGCACAACACAGCATCACAATCAAGTATCACATTTCAAGGTGGGATTAGATGTGTGTGTAGAGGAAATTATGGAAAACAAAAATTCATGAGAGACAAAAGGCCGGTTCTGTTGTGGAGAATTTTTTTGTGGTGCTACTGCTGCATGTCAATGTCCCAGTGAGAGGCGGACTGGCAATGCGATTCTATAGTGGAGACCCTTACTGATTAAACAGTGGAGCATGTGTTTTTCTTTTGCCCAGTTGCTCCATCACATTTCAAGGTGTGATCCCCAGCTGATCTGGCCGGTCCAATCTCCTACATGCGCTTCATCCATTGCCTGGGCTTCTTCCTCCTGAGGGGTGCCTAAAATTGAATTTCGATGCAGCGGTTGGAGCCAAATCATGGATGTGCCGTGGGTGTGGGGCATCACCATTTGGGGAATTAAGTTTATCGGAGTTTGGTCCCAAATTTCCCGAGGTATGAATCCTACCATGGCCGAAGCATATATGCACCAAGACTTGCTCTCAACATGCATGGCTCCTCCTAAAAAATTATGGTTGAAGGCGATTCTCTTGCTATAAAAAAATTATGGTTTTGGCCAATGACCCACCGTGGCAGTATGAAGCTATTAAAAATTTGGTTTTGACTTTTGACCCATAGCCCACCGTGGCAGTACGAATGAAGAAGTACTTAGAGCATCCACAATGATGCTGTTACCGGTCCTTTTAGTGTCAGCCTTTATATTTAAGAGGCAGATGATGCCTTTTGTTGCTCTAATGAGTATGCTAAGTTAGGCGTTAAACCTGTCAGATGTTAAACTCCCAGTAATGTGCTATGTTGGCACGTTATGAATTGTTAATCAATTTTTTTTTTTTAGTTTCTTGTGTTGACAGTTGATGCGATTGATACTTTCAGCAGTTA
This sequence comes from Liquidambar formosana, assembly GCA_039720395.1. Lineage (NCBI taxonomy): Eukaryota > Viridiplantae > Streptophyta > Magnoliopsida > Saxifragales > Altingiaceae > Liquidambar > Liquidambar formosana. The sequence continues at coordinate 13,236,530 of CM077826.1, read as the reverse complement.
AAGAAGGAGCTTAACAGCTCCATTGCAGTACGTCTTACTTTAAAGCAGTTGGTCTCTTTAGTCAAAACTAAAGTGTCCATATGTTGCTTTTTAATTGGTTAAATTACTTTAACATGTCAAAATTTTAACGCATCCATTGTGGATGCTCTTATATTGGATAAAAAACATAGCTTGAGGATGTCTCCGTCTGTTGAAGCTTCATTGCATAAAGTCCCAGGTTGCCCATGCAAACAACCCATAATCACTTTTAGATTGAATTTACAACCCATAAACACTTATGAACAAATCATCCAAACAGGTCCAAAAAGTTAGCATATACTCCCTCCGTCCCATAAATATAGATCATTTTTGCAACATTTTTGTCCCCAAATGTTGGTCCATTTTGAAAAGTTAAATCATCATATTTTCAAATTTTCTATAATACCCCTTATTATTCTAATAATTACTTTCAACACAAAGTTCTATAAAAAGTAGGAGAGGGTATTTTTGGACAAATAAAGTTTAATAAATGAAAAGTTAATGAAATAATGATTTCCCTTAAACTGTGTGTTTTGTCAACCATTGCCTATCTTTGTAGGATGGAGGGAATAAGTGATATTAAATTATCAAGAAGCTCATCCAAACAAGCCCATAGTGGCTTCATGCAATACTTTTTATAAATTCACTAGGTACATCTGTGAACATCCATAGCTATACTTCAAAATGTAGGGTTTAAAACAAAATTAAAAATTAAAAATGAAAGGTTCCATCCTTTCATATCTTCTTAGGCCTTTTTGGATGTCAAGTGTGGTGGGTTAACTTTATGGGCATTTAGACCATCCTTTGGTCTATGTCATATGTATAGGCCTTCTTCATTTGTCGGTATAATTAATTAAAAAAAAATGTAAGATAAAATCGTCATTCTACTTTAACAAAAAAAATAATTATTACCTTTCAAATATATTTTTTAAAATATTTTGTACCCTCCAGGTTTTTGTAATGTCATTGGCTCCTATGCCATAAATAGAAAAATGAAATACTCCCTAACACATTTAAGCTCAAGACTATTGCTATGTTTAAAAGGGAGAATTACATAATGCCTCGATTATGGGGAAATAACTACAAATCAGTACAATCAACTTGTAACTACGAATAGATGACTACTAACTTAACTAAGAATAACTAGGTTCTATAATTCACATTTTACATGCTACACAGGTTTAACATTATTAGGGACTTGGCGCTTTCGTTATAAGGACGATTCTCACTTTCATTCTTCTCTTGCGGCAACTTCCTGAAACAGGCAAATGGCCAGGCCAAGGCATCCAAATTGTAGCTTGAAACCTAGAAGCAAGAAAACTACTACTTCCAAAGCTCCTGACTCAATGCGCACAAACGAGAAAGGTTATGCATAAAAGAAAAGATCACTTCCAACTACTACATTGAAATGGACTTGAGATTCCTGCAAGAAAGAATTTGACCAAATAGAGAAGTTCCACACTGATCGGAAGGGTGGAGTCTAACATTTTGCATGCTACACAGATTTAACATTGTTAGGGACTTGGCGCTTTCGTTATGAGGACGATTCTCACTTTTATTCTTCTTGTAGACACCCCATATTGTCCCCATATTTTTATGAGTTCCCTGATGATGAGGTCCGTAAAGTTTGCTGCCAATTATAGGTTCCTTTTCTAATTAGTTGAGTGAGTGTATTGATTAGTACGTACAAATGGTTGTGTTACGTGCGTGCACACACGATCATAGCCCTTAAAAGTGAGTAAAATGGAAGGGATTGGGATGATGTGTACGCATGAATGGGATATGCGTACGCGTGACACCACTATACATACGCATAGTGTGGTTATGCGTACGCATGGCCCACTATGCGTACGCGTAACTTGTGCGGATAATTCAGAATTATGCGTACGCATTATACAGCCATGCGTACGTGCCGTTTGATCGTGCGTAGGCGTGGAAATCTTTATTTTTCTTATTTTTCGAGATGATCTCCCCAAATCGTGGGGAGGGAGATCGCAGCCTACCATTTAGGAACAAGAGGAGCGGCACTGAGTGGCTAGAGAAGCTCCTAGGGTTCCAAAGGTTAACCTAATCCTTCCCTATATATAGCTAAGTATAGGGTTTGGAGGGGGGATCTGACTTTGGAGTTTTGGGAGGCTAGGGAAATGAAAGAAAAAGAGAAAACTGAGAGAGAGAAAGAGAAAGAACCAGTAAGGATTGGCAGTGGACTTGAGGGGATGATCAATCTATATTTTGCAGTTGGTAAAATATTCCCCACTTGGCCTATTTAATTTATTTGCATATTGAAATGATCTGCTGATTATTCACATGTGTTTTAGGAATAGTTTTGATGATGATTTATGGTCAAATATGCATGCTTAGTACTGTGATCATGGGTTTAGGATTGGTTCAATTGTAAAGGAAATTGTTATTTCATTTCAGATCATGGCGCGCGCGCACATGAAATTGTGCACACGATTTGTTTGCTATGCGTACGCTTATAAATGCACGTACGCGTGAGAATAGGTTTAACCACTTATTTTGCAGAATAGTAAATCAAATGTGCGTACGCGTGTCACTATGCACGTACGTTTTGCTTTTGATGCGTACGCCAGTTAATCTATGTGCGCGTTTGTTTTGTAGTGCGTACGCACATTTGTTGCAGGGATGGAAAGTGGTACGCATACGCGTAATTCGCAGCACGCGCACGCATAAGGTCCCATGCGCACGCACAGCCTAGTGTGCGTACGCATGGTTCCTTGGTTATTTTTTCCCCTTCCTTCATTTTTACTTTATGGCTATTTCTTTATTATATCTTTTGTACTTCTTTTGCAGGATGCTTTGTAGGATAGGTATAGCTTGTTTATTATTTTTTATTTTATTTTATTTTATTTCTTTATGTTTTCTTTTCATTTCTTTATTATTCCTTTTTTTTATTTACTTTATTTAATTCTAGTATTTGCTGCATAATGTACATAACTGTCATAACGTGTGTGTATTTTAATTCTTTGCATGAATAGGGGTAATTTTAATTAAATTAAATAATTAAATATGATTAATAGACATAAAGTGGGGGCCGATCTACGGATCGGGCGCCATTGGGTGCCTAACGCCTTCCCAGTGGCGTACCCTAACTCTTAACCTACTTTGGTAATGACGAGTTAGATCATTGCAAGGGGTCAGTTTGATTCCCGGGTTTTCCTGGGTGGCGACTCCTCTCCGCGCTAGTCCTTTGAGGCTAGTGTGTATTCCCAAGCCGTGCGTGTTCGCGGGGCGCGGTGCTCACACTTCTTTTGTGGCAACTTCCTGAAACATGCAAATGGCCAAGCCAAGGCATCCAAATCGTAGCTTGAAACCTAGAGGCAAGAAAACTACTACTTCCAAAGCTCTTGACCCAATGTGCACAAATGAGAAGGGTGATGCACAAAAGAAAAGATCACTTCCAGCTACTACATTGAAATGGACTTGAGATTCCTGCAAGAAAGAATTTGACCAGATGGAGAAGTTCCACATTGATCGAAAGGGCGAAGTCTAACATTTTACATGGGGACTAAGCGCTTTTGTTATGAAAATGATTCTCACTTTCATTCTTTTCTTGTGGCAACTTCCTGAAACATGCAAATGGCCAAGCCAAGGCATCCAAATCCTAGCTTGAAACCTAGAAGCAAGAAAACTGCTACTTCCAAAGCTCTTGACACAATACGCACAAATGAGAAGGGTGATGCACAAAAGAAAAAATCACTTCTAACTCCTATATTAAAATGGACTTGCGATTCTTGCAAGAAAGAATTTGACTAGATGGAGAAGTTCCACACTGATTGGAAGAGCGGAGTTTGTGCAGAGATTGCAGCCGCTAAGGATGCAATGGTTGCAGCACTGTAAGTAATTTCAATTACTCAACAAACTTAATTAGTTCTAATAAGATTTCATTTTACAATGTAAAAGAATCTATTAATTTTTCTAGGGTTGCGACAAATGCACCTCCAAACCCATAGGCAACTGGAAGAAGGTAAGGAAATTTTTATTACATTAGTATTTTTGTGAATTGGATAGAAATCATGACAGAACACTGATCTGCAAATCAAATCTTTTTTATTTCAAAGTTATATTTTAAATTAAAACACCAATCTACAAAATCAAAGAGAAAGAGATCACTTTACCTTCCTCTCATTTTCACTTCGATCCATTTAAAAGATATCAAGTTCAATTCTACCTCTAATACCATGCTAACAGTCAGTAGCTGTGAGACAGAACGTAGTGTCTGATGATTAATGGTAATTTCTATTCCCACATCCAACATTTTGAATCAGGTGCTATGGTAGCAAAGAATCTCTCTGTTGATGGTTTACAAGTTTTTGATAATTTATCGATATACATGGCTATGGAGATAGGTACAAAGGCTTCACTCGTATGCATTAAAATTGATTTTACAATATCAACTATAGTGATAACTCTAACATTATAAATTATTCTAATTCAAGGTGATGGATTTATGTCTTCAACCTCATGTAAAATTTATTGAATTGTTTAATTTCAAATTACACAACCAAACAAGATTTTAAAGAACTCTTACAATTCTTAAGAACTTGGAATGCTTTGGCCAAATAGGGTCATCCTCCTTATGTAGGCTCCTAGGGAGGATTATATAATACAATCAATGGCAATGATATTTACATGTGACAAGGATCCAATGGTTGGGAGAGCTCTAAAACAATTTCTAGAAGCTTCCCATCTCCTAACAAATAATATTCTAGACTTATTTATTTACTTATGGGTAAAAAGAAATTATCATGGGGTCTTCTTAGAAAAATAAATCTATGAATAATAACATACAATATGTGGCATTGCAGAAATAGATACTAAATGATATTTGTTTGGACATTTTCATATTTCTAAATTAATACGAGAAATAGCGTTTTCCAATGATTTCATATTTACTAATCATAATAATTTAAAAGTATTGTGAAACATAGTTGAACTTAAACTCTCCTAGACATGACATTCATTGGTCTTAGAATGTTTGTGGTCAGCTTTGGACTGCCAAAGGCTCAACCCTACCCAAATTGTTTAAAAAAAATAAAAAGCTTCGAATATTTATAGTGGTATTGATGATAATTGTAACATAGTTAGTAGGGATCGCTAGCGGGTGGGATTATGACGGAGGAATATTTATAGTCGTGTTGATGATTATTGTAACATAGTTAGTGGGGATCACTATAGTGAAAATGCACTACAGGCAAAAAGTGACTGCTCCAATAGTTTAAGTGGAGTCAAAGTGAGATAATTGCTTTTCCACAAGTTCTTATTTTATTTTAATTCCTTTTTTTCCCTATTTGTTTTGGTTCCAGTTTTGGCTAGGGGTGTTCATGGTTTAGGTTAAAATCGAAAACCAATCCCACCGAATTAAAGTTGGTTTGGTTTTTCTTTCCTTAAGTTTGGTTTTGGATCCAATTTTAGAAAACCGAACTAAATTGGTTTGGTTTTGATTTCCATTTTTTAAAAACCCAACCAAACCGAAAAATATAATAGTTATATATAATTATATATATACTTAAAATTATAATTATTATAATTATATAGTTGTATATCATATACTAAAGTTTAGTTTGCAAATTTCTTATTCAAATCAGGGTAAAAAAAGTAATACCGTAGTAAGAATACAAAACCTACTGAGTTAATAATCAAACTAAAATTTGCTACTTGGCTCTCAACCTCTCGCTCTCAACTCCTCACTTCTTGCTTTCTGTTCCATTTTGTTAGGGGTAAACAATTATCTATGTTGATTTGTTGTACTTGATAATGCTTATTCAATAATTTCTTATCTTTTACAAACAAAAAAAGGAACGACAACCAGACTGAGTTACAGATCGTTTTTCCAATCCGATTCCAGTTTAGATTTTAAAGGACCGAATCAGTTTGGTCAGATCCAGATTTCCTCCTGACCCGAATTGGCCCAAACCAAGTTGCAGTCCTAATTTTTCGTCTTTACATAAGATTTTTAGATTAATTTAGTTATTTCATGAATTATTTCTTAATTAAAGATAATCTTGGCATTTTTGTGAGTTTTATGCATGACATCATCTATTTTCATTAGTTTGACTAATGGCCAATGGATAAAAGGGGGTGAGTGTTAAATTCATTAAACCTTGAAGGAGGTCAATGCAATTTTTTAAATGTCAAGGAATGTCAATGTTATTTTATCAAAGCTTACGGGAAGGTCAGTGTAATTTTCCTCTTTTTTTTTTTCTTTTTTTTCCCAATTGAAACACCCTATAGCAAGAGGGTGGGGTTAGGGCAAACCCTTACCAAGGTTATTAATCAAAATGAAAAAGATTTAACATTGTTAGGGCTTCGTTTATTCTCGCTTGAGTTCTTCCCTTGCGGCAATGGCCAAACCAAGGCATAACTGCAACTTCAAACCTTGAGCCAAGAAAACTGTTGCCGCCAGAACTCTAGAGCCAACACGCAACAACGAGAAGGGGGATCCGCAAAAGAAGAGAATGCTTCCTGCAACTAAGCTGAACTGGTTTTGCGATACGTGCAAAAAGGAGTATGACCAGATCGAGAAGCTCCAAACCCATCGGAGGGGCAGAGTCTGTACAGATATAGTGGCCGCTGCAGCACTGAACTGAAAGAAGGTAAGTTCTTATTTTAAAGAATACAAGCAAAAGTTACCTTAGTTTTGGTCATGTGTCCATAATCAACATAAATCAAGGAAGAATGATGAAAATCCCTGGAAGATAATTAGAACAACAAAGATTCTTAGAAATCTTCATGATGACTTGGACATCTTCCAATCAATAGCCGTGAGATAGAGCGTGGTGTTTGATGATTAATGGTAATTTCTATTCCCACATCCAACTTTTTCAATAAGGTGCTGTGGTAGCAAATAATCTTTGTTGATCGTTTACAAGTTTTGATTATTTATCGATATACATGGCTGTGGAGATAGGGCTAAAGGCTTAACTCATGCATGAAGTCTTAACTAAGCTAGCTTTCACATGAATTCATTAAAATTGATTCTACAATATCAACTATAGTGATAACTCTAACATTTTAAAATATTCTAATTCAAGGTGATGGATTTATGTTTTCAACCTCATGTAAAATTTATTGAATTGTTTAATTTCAAATTGCACAACCCAACAAGATTTTAAAGAACTCTTACAGTTCTTAAGAACTTGGAATGCTTTGGCCAAATTGGGTCATCCTCCTTATATAGGCTCCTAGGGAGGATTATATAATACAATCAATGGCAATGATATTTACATGTAACAAGGATCCAACAGTTGGGAGAGTTCTATAACAATTTCTAGAAGCTTCCCATCTCCTAACAAATAATATTCTAGACTTATTTATTTACTTATTGGTAAAAAGAAATTATCATGGAGTCTTCCTGGAAAAATAAATCTATGAATAATAACATACAATATGTGGCATTGCAGAAATAGATACTAAATGATATTTATTTGGACATTTTCATATTTCTAAATTAATATGAGAAATGCACTGTTTCATTCGTAGCCGGCCACAATGTGGCGCACCATGATGATATATCCAAAGTATCTCAGAGAGAGGTAAGGAATAACAATTAAAATCATAATGTTCCAAAGGCGACTAGTAACACATGACAGATATAGTGTTTTTCAATGATTTCATATTTAATAATCGTAATAATTTAAAAGTATTGTGAAACATAGTTGAAATTAAACTCTCCTAGACATGACATACATTCGTTGTCTTAGAATGTTTGTGGTCAGCTTTGGGCTGCCAAAGGCTCAACCCTACCCAAATTGATGAAAAAAATAAGAAGCTTCAAATATTTATAGTGGTGTTGATGATAATTGTAACATAGTTAGTAGGGATCGCAAGTGAGCAGGATTATGACTGGAGCCCCTCCCCCAATTTAGTTTCATTGAGAATTATCTCATCCCAACCCCATCCCAAACCCCCAACGAGTTTGATATTAAATTCTCATTCCCACCTAAAATAAATTTGAAAATCCTGTTTGTGCCCTGTCCCATTTATACTTAGCGGGATGAGAAACAAAAATTAGTGAAAAACATATTTACTACCAAATTAAAAAAGACAAATTGGACTAATTAAAATAAGGCAATTAATATAAATTTAAAAATTGTTTACATCATGCCACCAAATATATTTCATAAATTATTCATAAAATCCATCACCAAGAGTCATAACCATCATCATGCAATTTCTAAAAAGCAAAAAAACTTTCACATCAAATGAACGCCACTCCGTGGTACAATCTCTTTAAAATTAAGTCTCTAATTGGAGCAAGTTGGGATGGGTTTTGAAAGAAAATCCCAACTCCGTCAACTCTAGCAAGTTTTTAAAAAATTTATTAAACCTTCTCCTACCCATCAAGTGGTATCCCAAACCCTTCCTAATAGAGGGTGGGACCGAGTGGGCTCTTGTAAAAAAAAAATTTTTAAAAAAATATACCATTGCCATCCCTAATAGTTAGCTTATTAATGTCACGATTAAACGTATTTTAATAGACGAATAATAGAAACTACGTTAAATACATAAACTAAACTTTACTAATAAAAAAAGAGTTTTTCTGTCCAAATATATTTCATAAATTATTACTTTGCCTTCTGAAATTGTTTCCAAACCTCTCCATAATAGGATTGGGCCCAGGTCGAGCCATGTCTGGTCTCGGCCGTGAGTTTGAAGAAAATCTGACTAGATTGGTATACAGACTTTGAGGTGGGCTGGAAACTTGAAGAGTGTATTGTCATTTGTCAGTTCTTGTACGTTTGGTCTGTCCAAACTTCTTTGTTCCATTTTTTTTTTTTTTTTTTTTTTTTGGGGGGGGGGGGGGGGGGGGGTGGAACTTGAATACTTCCATTGTATTTTTGATGAAATTCCATTGTATTTTTGATAAAATTAAAGCTAGAAATCCATCATTTTAAATTAGGAAATTTGAGCCATAGATTGCCAAAACTAACAGTCCAAAATCAATTCTAAGAATTAATAAAATGTTGCTATTTGAAGTTTTCACTAGACGAAAGAAGCTATTTTGTTGAATTTACTCATTCACAAGAATTTATGTGTTGACAGAAATATCAATTCAATTTTTATAAGACATCCAAAAAGGTACTCTCTATATAAATGGCATGAGAATATGTAATGGATAATGTAATTGCTCCATAGCAAATCCCTTGACTCTGAACTGGAAATGTGAAGGAATAAAAGGTAGATGCATGTCTTTGGAGACGAGAATGACTTTGTGAGAAAGTGAACCGCAATTTCGTAACTTGTCCATTTTTAGTTTCTGAAGTAGAAATCACGCTATTGAAGTCTCACAAAGCATCACAATCAAGTATCACAATTTTTTTTTTGGCTAAGAATCAAATATCACATAGGTTTCTGTGGATTTAGAAGATCCGGCAAGCTAGCAAGTGTAATAAAATGATTGGTCCAAACCAATCACGTGACTCACGTGCCCCAAGTTGCAGGACAATTATGTCTCTTCCTGTGGGCATAGGATGTTCTTAGTTAATTATTCACCTTTTTTAAGGGAACTAGACAAGGGGCATAGATGTTCTCACCTAATCAGTTAGTTCCCTTTTTTTAATTTCAAGCGTGGGGTTTATCTTAGCATTAAAAAAAAAAATTAAAAATTAAAAAAATATCAAATCATATATAACTAGGTAATGATCTTTACGCGATTTTCAGTTAAACAAAGATGAATTAGGTGTGGGAAGATGATGCCTCTCACTAGTAAACTCTCTATTATATTCAATTGTAATGGCCACAACAAGCAACATCACTGCCAAACCCAAGTCAGTAAGCATGACTACATGATGTTTATGGGTTGGTTTAATATTTTTAATAGAAAAATCTTAGTCTTATAATTCATATCTTCTTCAACACCATGCGTTGCATGTGCATGACAAAAGATTGGAAGATACGGTGATTTTGGTCCATCCAATTTAACTAAGATTGATGGAAAGCACCTCAGATGGTCCTAAACATGCATCCGAATACCTTTAACAAGAAATTGTATTTACCCAAAAAAAAAATAAATAAATAAAAAAGAATTGTTGATATTTCCATCTTGTGCAGAAGATTTATTTTCAGAAATATTGTTATAAGTTTAATTCATAGTTAGATTTTTTTATTTTCCCCATTTTTTTCATTCTCGTTGGGTAGTTTTATTGATCTTGAATGAGTGCACATTCTTGTGAATTTGCTGTTTTACATAAAATTGAAAGTACATATCCATCATCTTAATTGAAAATTTGAAATGGGTCGAGATTCAAACAAGACAAGGATCATCGCCATAAACAGGTGCCATTCTCTTGATCGAATTGCCCCATTCATAATGATGAATTTGTTCAAAAAATTATATGCAAAAGCACAATGAAATAATTCGGTCTCCACGCGACATCCAAAGCATCCATAAGCTACAAACATTATCGGACACATAATTAAGGCGCAATACCCAACAGGGTTGGAATTAACTTGGACAGATGGGGATTTTGAAATTGAATCAAGTGGATTAGAAAGCTCACTTTCACTCTTTGTTTGTACCCAAAATTCCAAAATAAGAAAAAGGGTTTTACCCCACACCAAAAATTGTTTTTTTCCACACGGAAATTGCTTTAGTGGTCTCATTTGAACCCGTGATTCACTTCAAGACCAAAACGCAATTGATGGGGGCCATGTGGATACAGTAGAGATTGAGATACAAACAGAATAATATCTTAAAGCATATTTCAAAAACAACATTTGTCATTAGTACTAGCCTCAATCAAAATGTTTGTGACAAGCATTGATGAGACAAACAAGAAGCTGCCTGATTGCTGTGGAGACATAGCATGCATATTGCTTACTCTTACATATTGGTTAGTATTAATCATCTTTTAGACCCGCTGCATTAGTCATTAAAATGGTAGTTAAAGGACATACAAAGGTGGCCAATGGCTGTTAACTGTGATCATTTGGGTGTTCTCACACTCCATGATTGTGCTCTCTGATATGCCTGTTTAGGGGTTTTGGAAGAGTTAGTGATGAATTCATGGTGTGTTTTCAACTATATATATGAAGAATTACAGGTTGGTCCAGCTACAGGCAAATAATTACAGTTCATAGTAATTTTTAGTTACATTAGTAGTAATTTGTACCGATATGTAATTATTTGTCTATAGCCAAAACCAATATATATGTAATTCCCCCATTTAATATTTCTTTTTTTTTTTTTTAATTCTAAAGAATCGTTGAACCGATTTGTTTAAATTAAATCAATTGGTAGGTAGTTTCATTACGTACTATAGTTATAATAATTTTGTCTGTCGTTACAGAATAATGCCCCAAGATGACAACAATTCAACTCTTATTAGATATCATCATATTGTATTTAGCAGTTAGGGTATTTTAAACTAGAAATTTGGTGGTGATGATAGCCAAAACAGCAAAACGTAATAAAATAAATATCAAGTCAAACTCAACTCAAAATATTACATATATTCTAAGCCTCCAAGCCTCCCCCATTTGCATTTGCCCACCTAAAGTAGATTCTCAGTTATATATGGAAAAAAAAGCATTCTACAATGTGTACCAAAAAATGAAGATTTTTTTTTTTTTTTTTGTTTCTTTTTAAGTAAAGAAAAAGTTTCCTCACATTACTTTTTCAAATGGGTCATTTCCATAAAGTTTGACTAATCAAAATTCGACCACCGTCCGAAGAATTGATGTCTCGAGGATCATTAATTCTCCAAATTAAGTGAAAATATATGACTTGAACTAAAGCTGGCCAATAAATTAGGCCTAGAATTAATAGAAAAATCCAATCAGACGGTTCAAATTGTTTGGTGGTACCGTAAAAGAGGGGTTGCTTTAGAATTAACCTAGCCTTAATCATATACACATATCAGAAGGATTGAAGTTTGAAATTTTGAGTCCATTGATCCCACTTCCCCCACAACTATATACATAAACACATGGCTAGGTAGTGGGTGAGACCCACACATTACCCTTTTGCCAAGGCGTGATTGATGGCAATATATTTTCCACAGCGTGAATCCTTATGGCTCACTCCTAAAGAATTTGATCACACTTGGCCTATTTTGGAGGGAATGTATGGCCTTGCAGACCCCACACTCTTTATCTTTTTCTTTTGTCACTCTCAAGTTTCAACCACCGTCCAATTTCCAAAAGAAAGCAAAGCATTAAAAAGTCTAAGTTACCCAGCAACCTCACTACCCTCTTTACCTCATTTCTCCCCATTCTACTTTATATATATATACATATATATCTCTCAAGCTAAAGCCATCCAACACACACACACATTCATGTCAGACATAGCCATGGATTGGTTCTCCTGGCTATCAAAAACTGGCCTTGAGCCTTCCCTTGTTTACGAGTATGGCCTCGCTTTTGCCCACAATGAGCTTGAAGAAGATGACATAGCTTATTTCAACCATGAGTTCCTCCAAAGCATGGGCATCTCAATAGCCAAACACAGGCTGGAGATTCTCAAGCTAGCAAGGAAAGAGAAGGGAGGTGGCCTGCGTCCCATGTCGAGGCTTCTAGTCGCAATCAAGAGGACAAAGAGATATGTGGCGAAGTATGTTCGAACGTGGATTCATCGTGAAGACTCGGCTCTTGTGGTTGTGCCAAGGCCTAGTTATTATGGTTCTAGATGGAGGGGAGCCATGTTGAAGAGGAACAAGAGGCTGATGGTGGCTAAGCAAGGGAGGTTGATGCTCACAAATGGGAGTCCTATGGTAGTGGCTACGCCTCGCGTTGACAGTTTTTCAAGCCCCATGATTTACGATCTCCGTAATGACGAAAAGGTGAACGGCGACGACGATGGATACTGGTTGACGGGCGTTGAAGAGATCAGGTGGGATACCATGTTTCAGAATTTGAAACCCACATGAAGGTTTCTGTGTATTTTTTATTTTATTTTTTTCTGAATATTAAATTTATGGTGAGAGATGTGTTTTTATGGTTCTTCCACCAGAGAGTTTTGGTTGTGTGTTTCTGAAGAATTGCCTTTCCTCCTTTTTCTTTAGTGGTGGGTCATGTAGAAGACCCATTTTAGCACAAGGGTCTGTTTCAGTAATGAGATTGTTTCCCCAACTTTTGTATGTAACCTATCTTTATCTCTGATTGGAAAGAAAGCACCAAGTACTAGTGTCTTTGTGAAGAGAATCACCGCACTAGGCTTGCTAAAATTTATTGACTAGAAATTTTATCTTTTTATTGTGGAAGTGGGGTTATTCTGGACAAGATATTCTTACAATCATTATGAGGATTCTAAATGTGGGGTACAACACCCAGATGCTTTACATCCAACCTGAATGGCATCTTTATCCTTGGGCAGTGAAGATACAGAACTCATTTCAACTTCAGTAAAAAGGAAAACGAAGTAGAGCTGAATTTATTTGGACTTTTTTGATATATTGAGACCTATTTGGTATATTCATTTTCAGTTTTTTGCTGATGCATTGTCCAGTCCATGAGAAACTGTAGGAAACCAAACAGAAATTAATCACTCGATCCATTTTCACAGCACAATATTTGATTGGAACCATTAACGAAAGAAAAGTTGTTATAAACTTCAAACATAAACTCCGTGGTGTAAGAAATGAGATTTTCTACAAATGGAATGCTAATAAATTCTCATTCATATGCTATGGAAAACAAAAGGGAATATATATATATAAATTCCTTCTTGTTCAAATAAAAATGAGGAAGTTGAACACATGGTTCTCTATCATTCATTTTGGAAGAGTATAACCGCTCTTATTAATTCAGCTTCATGAGATGCAACTCTGTTGATACACGAAGCATCATCCCTCGAAGTCTAATACAACAATTTGAATCTGAGAATTTAATCATAAACCTGTTAGCCTAAATGGTATTAACCCCCATTTTGATGATAACAATACATAATAAGATGTTTAAAAACTAATGAACATTTAAGTGGCTAATCAAGACAGGTATCAAGGCTATAAAATGCATCAAAGAATCAAAGATCAAACTGCAAAAGTAAACACAACGTTCATAGCTCAAGAGCAAATGAAATCAGAGCAAATTGAATCTATCCATCGTTCAAGAATGATCAAGCTTTGTTTCAAGTATATATGTGAAAATTTTAGGATTTAATTGTAAGATTAATTTCAATTATTGCTCACACAAGTTTAAAGGGCTTAGGACTATGCATATCTGGCAAAAATAAAGGCCTAAAAAGACTAGTCATGCCACTTAAGTTTAATGCCAAATTGATTAATTTTTATGTTTGAAAACAGAGATTTTCAAACAGCTGAAACTATGTTTCAGACGGCTGAAAATGCTATTCCAGCAGGCTAAAATTAGTCAGCAAGCTGAAAATAGGCTTACCTGAAAATTCAGCTCTCTGAAATTTTCAGACGGCTCTTTGAGCCGGCTGAAAGATCTTTGAGACAGTTGAAAATGAACTTTGAGACGGCTAAAAGTCCTTATACTTGATTCCTAGTTTTCACCCTCTCTGGAATTTTCAGCAATCTTCTTCAGATAGCTGAATAGGAAGTTTTAGATGGCTGAAAGACATTTCAGCCGACTGAAAGACTCGAGCTGAGTCATAACGGCTAGTTTTTTAACAGACTTTTGAAGCATTAAATGCCCACTAAACCTTCTTTCCAGGCATTTATTGCTACAGAACGATTATATTAGATTCCTTGGGTATAAATACAAGCTTTGAACTCATTTATGAGCATTCATTAAGTTAAAAACAAGATTATCAATTACAAGTCCTAATTTCTCTTGTGAGCATTCATTGAGATTCAATCAATAGCTGAGTGTGCATTCAATTTCTGTGTATCTACTCTTTTAAGAGAGCTTCCTAGAGCACAAAAACAAACTTCAAACATCTTATATCAAAAGGTTGTGTAAACCCTTACTTTGTAAGTACTTGAGAAGTGTTTTCAGACAAGTGTTGGTAAAGAACATTTGGATTGTAAAGATTTGCTGCTCCACCTTGAAGGAGAGTGATAGTAGATTGATGAATCCTCAAGCGAACTCTTGAGACGAAAACGTAAGCGGGAGACCAAATCTCGTTAACATCGTTTGCATTCTCTTCCTCTTAATCTCTTTATTATTACTTGTTCTTATATTTGTGTTTACTTGCAATAATTTGATTTTAAGTTTGCAATTAGTTGTAATTTGGCCAATAACCTTATTCACCCCCTCTCTAGGGTTATATATTTGAGACAACAAAACCCCCAAAAAAAAAAAAAAAAAAAAAAAAAAAACCTTCATGGTTACAACATAACATATCAATCTGCCTTTAAACAGCCCGCAACTAAGGAAATCCTTACTCGAGAAAAATGCAGCTCAGCAAGTTCGCAGCGCATAAAACCTATATAGTGAATGCAATGCAGGAATTTTGCTCAAGGGCCGAATAATTTATTGCAGTGTGCCTCTACAAGATAGGCATACCTCAAATTTTTGAATTTCAATAAGATTATAGTCTTCAATCATCAGCGGTTCGAACTTTGAGGTAGACGGAAAGAACCCCCAGCATAAAGCATTTGGTATACTGATCTCAATCTAATTGTCAGAATTATGCTCAAGATGGTGCCCAGTCCACAGACACCGGCTAGAACTAGGAATGTGAGACGAAAGCAATTGGCACCCAAGCAGGATGACCCTCCTTGCTTAGCGGCTTCTGCATCATATACATAACCAGCAAGAAGACCTGAGAAGAGTAGTGCACCAACAGGATTGCCTAGCTGCATGAAGTTGAAAATTATACCAAAATGTTTCAAGCCAAAAAGCTCTGAGGCAGTAGGAACCATTATAGAAAACTGAACTCCATAACAGATCCCAAGCAAAGCAGTTGCAGCATAAAGAGTACCACTGAGAGCTGATGCATATAGAAGAAATGTTATGATCATGATTATTTGGCTGCATGTCATCCAAAATGTCCGGGGAAGTGTTTTCAACCTGCAATGAACAGAATCTCATTTCAAGTCAGTATTATGCTTCATAAAACACTAAGAAAATCTTTCCAGAACACACATATCTGAGGTACAGCATTTATTCCTAAGTTTTTTCAGAAAACCTAAAACATGAATTTGGTTGGGAAAAGCAATGCATGCATCTATGAAAACTCCATCCTTCCTGCCCAAAATCATGAATGTTAAAAGCAAAAAGGACATATTACCAATCAGGATTATTCAGGGAACTTAAGAATTTCACTATAATTCTAGAATTATTAAATTTTATAAGGTCAAATCATGTTCCTTGCGCCTAATGAAAAATTTGGGAGAAAAGTTTGGGATTTTTTCTACAAAATGAAAAAAAAAAAGAATTTAAAAAAAATAATCATGTTTATGCATAGTACATGACTTATTAAAACAGAGCCAAAGCAGTGATTACCTGACAAAGTGTTCAGAAACAACACCACCACCAAGACGGCCCAAAAAATTGCAAAAGCTGAAAAGAGATAACAATATTGTCGTATCATCCACACCCAGTGCAATCCCAATCTGTGCCAAATTATTGAGGACAGTCACCCCAGAACCGACCCCAAGAAAGTATACCAACCAAAGAAGCCAGAAATCAGCCTTGACAAAAGCTTCACGAAACTTGAAATCCTCCCCCCTTCTGGGTCTCCTTTTCTTCTTCACTGCCCCCTCCCCCTCAGCCAGAAGAGTCTCTATGTCTGAAGCATCTTCACTCTCATGAAAACTTCCAAGGTTAGTTGCTGATGAAAATGGAGTCAACAAAGGCTCTGTTTGATTTGAATCGCCTTCTCCCAGGACCAAATTGTCTGAAGAACCAACCGGTGGGCCAAGTTTCTTTGTATTTGCAGGGAAAAAAGTCATTTTGATGGGTATCACAAGAGGAGACATCAGAAGAATAACCATGATAGCAACCAATGTATAGGAAATGGCATTACTTAGAGAAACCATGTCACTTATTACTGTAGTTGTGAGAAGATAGATTGCGAGAGTAAGACTTGCAGCTTGGGTGAAAATAAAATGGACGTGTTCTGAAGAGTCTTCTCCAGAAGCTGGAGTACAAGCCCGAATAAAGTACATCATGGCAAGACATATTATGGGAATCCCAATTGTGAGGAACATCAATAGTTTCGAGGCAGACTGGCTAAGCACCATACTGTATACCTCTGTATATACTGCAGCACTAATCCCAACATAACCTTTGAGAATGCCAGCTACAGTGCCCCTACTGAGAGGGAAGTTCCTCATGTTGGTAACAAGCACAGCTGTGCCAAACCATGCACTGCTATTAGTGGCAACACAGAGTGCAATCCACAGCTGCCATAGGATCAAATATCTGACTAATAAGCACACATGCTAAAATAGAAACAAGTACATCACATACGCAACCCTAAATGCAACCAAACAATCAAGACAGTATGCAGTGCTAAAATGGAAAACAAAAATTAATTTTGATGATAACAGAAAAACAAACTCAATAGAAAATGGTAACATTTCAAACAAATATTTAGTCATTATAATAAATATGGCCATTTACTAGATGCATATTTACATAATTGATCCAAAAACAACCATTAGAAAGATCTCTTCATACTCAAAGGAATCTAACAACAGGATGAAGTTTTGCTTAGGACTCCGGAGTAATTAACCAATGCGGACCAGTAAGGCTCCAGGGACTTACTCCCAATTTAAAACTGTCAACTCACAACCAAGTTATTTCTGATTTTGCTGGGTGTCGATAAATATAGAAATGATTTCAAAATGATCCCTCCCCATGGCTTTACGTAATGCTTCTGATATGCCTGGGTAGCTCAGAGGCTTGCACACATAAGGTGCAAGAAAAGATTGGCAAATAGTATTTATATAGCTAGAGAAATGCTTTAGTCATGGGAATGTAGTGATTGGCAACAGTGCAACAGAAGGTAGTGACACTTTAACAAACTCAATGTCAAAAGAACAAGAAGACTTTAAATAAAAATAAATTAAATTAAAACCAAACACGCAAAACCTAGCAGGCTAATTAAAACAAAAGTACCAATTTGGTGGTGACTAAGGAAGGATCTATAAACATAAATAAGAACAAATGTTACATAAGATTGATGTGGGGTCAATTTGGGTTAAAGAGTCATTCACGCTCTTCCCGATTGCTGAGCTGTAATCTAAAGTACAAAATATATAAATAAAAAGCTTCTGGCAAAAGGAAAAAATTCAGCAAATCAAAATAAAACAATAACAATCAAGTCGCAGGAGAATAATGACATGCATTCTGTCACACTTCTGGTGCATGCATATTGATCATGCCTACTGTTAGAACAACCAGTGAACCCCAAAAGCTTAAACTGTCAGAGAATGGGTCAACATTCCAAATTTCCAACAATGTATATCAATCTAAACACACCCCTCACCTGCAGCCCCATTTTGCAAGTGCAGAGGCAGATAGATAAATAACAGATAAAGTGATTGGGGAACATATATATGAAGGTAACAAGACCTGAACCCAAGACCTCCCAGAAACCAAAGCTATGATACCATGTTAAAACAACCACTTAACCCCAAAAGCTTAAGCTGTTAGAGATGGGGCCAACAATGTATATCAAGCAGATACCTATCTTGTCATCCACCAAGAGACCTCAATTGCTTAGGCTTTTGTGGGTCTATCACCCTTCTGATCTTTTGATTTCGCTCCTTACAAGACCAAACCTTTGACTATTTAAGTGCCTCCACTTCCTTGCCCCCAACCAAGGCCCTGCTCCTGCTTCATGTTTCTGTATTTCAATCTGTAATCCTCAAAAGGAACAAACTTATGCTTGGAAAAATAGAATAATTGTGCACAAGTGGTAAGCAACATCCCTGTATGCTTCTTGGTAATTTTTATACAAACAGCACTGCTGACACCAAGACGGATGTCAAGGAAGTTTGTCTTCTTAACTAAAGACAGACACTACACACTAGAGGTTTTTTGAAGCACTGTCTAAATAGGTGGGACCATAAATTAAATTACAAGCTAATCTATTTCACTTGATTTCAAGAAAAGAGTAAGACATGATTTTCCAAATTAGAGTAGGCCTACATCTTCTGATCCAATCTATAAAAGAGAATATTGGTGGCCTCCCTTTTTTTTTTTTTTTGAAATTTTTAAACAGCAAGTATATTGATAACAAAAAGAAGAAAAAAAATACAAAGAAATGACGAGAAGTTAGGAGCCAAAGAGAATACAGATCTTGTTCTCCAAAGAGAAAAACCCTCTCTTACCTATAGCCATTGGTAAATGAGTGAAAAAGATCAACAGAAGCAACCTTTCTTTCTTTGATTAGCCTCTCTCTCTATCTCTCTTCTGCTGTTTCCTTGTTTTTTCCCTTTAGTTCTCTCATGCTTCGTTCATCACTTACATGGGGACAAATAGGTTGACCATAGTGAGAGAACAACAATAATCGTTTGACAAATGGTTTCTAATTTTTGCATGATGTGCAAATCAATCGTGTTCTTTGTCATGTGTTTCAATCTTTGATTCCATATTGGAGCTTAACACTCAATTTAGTGAAGCTAACTTATCTACTTAAAATGCAAAGTTTTTCACTTACTAAGTTACTAGAACTAACAATAGCATGGTCTTAATTAGAACAAATAAAAGTGAAAGTAACAACCAATCAAAGAATATTTTAGAAGTAAAAATAAAAGGTAAGTATGTGCCGATCCAACTGGGATCTCACCTCTCCAAGTCTTCAACAAGGTCCCCATGGAATTAATCATTTTATTTGTAGTTACAATCAGAAATTAATAGTTTGAGAGATTCTGAAATAGAATTTAATATTTAAAATAATGAGAATTAATGGAACAATTTGTTGGACGAGATTCTCGCTGGCAAAGGAAAAAAAGGGTGTTTTTTGACTCATTAATACCCAAAGATTTTAGGTCTTTGAAACTGAATGTGCCTGACATGGTATAAAATAAAATCATATAATAACATCAGCTTAAAAGAATTAGAAAATTAAGAATATTAAGTTGATTAAATCCTTAAATGTTGAAGAAATTTTATAGGTGTGGAAAGCTAAAGCAGAGGATATTTCAACAAAACAATGCATGGTAACGCCAATCTAGAGATGTCAGAGTCACGAGAACCAAATAATAATAAAAATAAAAATCCATGGAAGACTTAGATGGAATACATACAGCACAATATACTCAGGAGTGGTAATGCCAAGGATGCAAGTCATTATAAATCTTGATACAAATAGTTAGTTTGATCTATTCTCGCTTAATATTTTCTAAATACGTAGGAAAGCATCCAAAATCTTTAGTTCAGAATTTCTTTGAATGCATTTAAAATCAAGTTGTCATAGAAATAGGTAAACTTGCATATCTGAGGGTGAAGGATCATCAGAGTTCTAACTGTTCTTTCTCCATATTCTAATCACATCGTTCCCTTCACTTCTGCTTGTTGCTCTCAGCTCTCTTGCTCAAGTCACTGCCTGATTTCAAAGATCATTGTATCAAACTCAATATAGGGATCTCAACCACCCTCTAACTTCATCACATTCAAAAGCAATAGATTTTCCAACCTAAATCAGTGCTTGTATCAAATACTGAACGGCAAGTTCCTTTTTAGCATGGATCACCTACATGATTTTTGGCATGGATCGAATACATCTCAGATTAACTTGATTTTTGGCATAGATCACCTACATGAGAAGGCTATCTAATCCAATGGTTGGTTTCAAAAAATCCAAGTCGTGGGTAAGAGTTTTGGAATGCACTTGACGCAAAGTTGCATCAAGTGCACTTGATATTAAAAGGACTCTCTCTCTCTCTCTCTATATATATATATATGTGTGTGTGTGTGTGTGTGTGTGTGTGTGTGTGTGTGTGTGTGTCAAAAGTATTCAATCATAACATATACAGATGTTCTCTGTGGCTCGTTACCATTCTTCTTCCTTATCGCTATCAGAGATATAATTCAAAGATAACATATACAGGCTACATTAAAAGGATTCTTGGATAATCTATGTCAATTTCCAAGTTATAAAGAAAATATAAACTCACCATCCTATATAATCAAAATAATTCTTTAAGCATTACTGGAGATAAAAGAAGTCGAGAGCAAAGCCCAGACGTTATATGAGATCTAGATTGGAGAATGGTTAACACTCAAATTTCTAGCTCAAGGATTAAGAGCAGGAGACGCATCCACCACACAAGGGTTAAAGAACTAAAATTTTGGACAGAGCAAAAAACTGTTAATGATAAAATACTCCTATGTGTAATAACTCCATATCCCTTGTGTTTATCATCAAAACAGAGGAAACATTGTTTGTAATCCGTCTAAGTGTCCAGCCAAAAGCACAACTATAGGACATCTTTTTGCACAAAGCCATAATTTTAATTTCCTCAAAATTGGAGGTTGTCTTAGTTATTGTGCATTGCTTTCAGTTTCGAAAACAGAATCCCACATTTTGGGGTTTTCATTCCTCAAGGACCGATCATATGGTGATGGGATTTTCCTTCAATACTACCAAGTACCAACAAGGAGAAACCAGAATTGAGGAGTTTGCATAAAAGGAAGGATGCACTTAAGGTTGTATAGAACTTCAAAGCCAGACACAGCCTATCTTAATTAACAAAATCAGAAAATCATTGTGATTAGATACAATGAAATCTCCAACAGTGATTCTAGTCAATAGTCTCAGCATTCATTTCAAGCTGAAAATAATACAACAGTCAACAGACAAAAATGAAAAGAGGTAAGATTTCGCTGATTTAATAGTAAACTATTGAGTCCAAAAGAAAGCTAAGATACACAGAAAACTAGTATAATCGCCCAAAATATGCAAGTATGCTATAATCCATTGATACGAATCATAATCTGATGAAAATATAACCAAGACTCCATTTGCAGCCAACCCCAGTTCAAAATCACAGGAACACAATCCCCTGGAAATCAAGTCCACATGTGGGTATGCAAAAAAAAAACTGATCTAAATGGGGATCAAATCCACAAGTGGGTATGCTCTAAATAAACAGATAGAAAAGTGCAATCAGTAGCCAGTAGTTTGGCAATCAAATCCATTAGTGGGAATGCAAAATCTCTGCTACAGAGATAGAGAGAAAGAGGTTCTTACCAGCCAATAAGGCAAGTTGGTAAGAGTCTGGCTAACAGCAAGCCAGAGAACACCATACCCCAAGAAACAAGCACAAGCACCAACCGAGAGAATAACCCAAGGAGGGAACTTGTTGCAGGCAATACCAGGAATGATACCCATGTTCTCTCCTATATCATTTGCCACTCCGAGTATTGTCACCTGTTGCTGGCTGAAACCCATTACCGATTTCAAAGAGGAAGAGTAGAGTGGGAAGTTGTAGGCGTTCCCTGCAGATATCTGAACCCACACGGCTGCTCCAAGTCCCACCCATGGTGGTCTGCTTCCTGCTTTCAGAACTGCCATTGATTGGGTTATACAGTTTACTCTCTCTATATAGGCATCGATTTCTATGAACAATGCCAGAAGTCAAAAGACAAAGATACAAACATATGTATAAAAAGGGAAAGTGTGAGATTGGGGATATGTGCAGAGTGATACGTGAGGAAATTGAGTGGAAGACTGTTAGAGAGTTGAAGGGTTGGAGGTGAATTTACACGAGAAACGACGCTGAATTTTGGCACGTGCCCAGTGGTCCCGAGTTCCAGTCCTCTACTCTTGACCTTTGGTTGCGTGTATCTTTAGCTCCTTAACTCCCTGTTCATGTGAGGAGCTGGTTCCTGTCTTCTGCATTCCTGATGAAACCCCACTCGCCTCCCGTTATATGTCCAGTTAATTAACAATAATTATTTTTGTGTACGTGTTTCCTGTCATATTTATGGGATTATCAAAACCCATATGTCAATATCTACCTGTGAATAAAAATACGTGTTTATCTATTTATACTAACTAGATATGGATACACGTGCGTTGCACATGAATATTATTTAAATAAAAAAATTTATAAATTTATATATTGAACGTGAAAATCTAATTATTTGTTACTTTTGTATTAATTTAACTTAGTAGAATAAACGCTTAACATAATAGGTCAAAATTCTTTCAATTGTTAGGAGTTATGGAAGGAATAAGAAGTTAGCTAGAACACATGCATAATAGTGGAGGCTGTATAGAATTTATGAAGTGAACATAAATTGTGTTATCTTTTTTCCTTCTTTTTTGCTAGAAAATAAACATTCTTAATTGGTTAAATATGGGAGGCAAATAAATATTTAAAATTTAAAATAATGATCTAATGGTCAATCAAAAGTGTTTCTAAAGTATAAACTTTTATTGGTAGTATAGATATAATATAATTTAATATGTGATACAAGAGCATCTTTGAGGGAGGTAGCAAAAAAAAAAAAAAAAAAGTAACAAATCTGTCTTTTGCTACCTTACGTAGGCTGTGACAATTTGTTACTTCAATTTGAGATGTGCATTCCAAAGGGAAGTAGCAAACATAATTATTTTATTTTTATTTTCTATATTTTATATTTTTGATGCTTTTAAATATTATTTAAGTTATTTTTTTAATAAGTGAAATTGATCTCTCATAATATAGTTTTTCTTACTTTTTCTAAAAAAAAATTCTCAATTTTATTTTTATATGGTATCATCATCTACATTTTTTTTTTGTTTACTTAGAGATTGAAAAGAGAGTAAAGATCGAGATTTTCATTTTATTTTTTTCCTCATTTCTTTTATTTTTTCCCTTTTTCTTTTTCCCCCACCCTTCCCATCAACAACCAAATTCAAGCAAAATAATAATAATAATTATCATATACATATATGACCCATTCCAACAATTTCCACGTTACAATCAAAACACATTCAAGGGATTTCCTAATCTACCCAAAATCCTCGAAAACAACCACCCCCAACCACAAACAAATTCAGCATTATATGAATTCTCACAAAATTTCAAGAAATACATAATAAAAGTATAAAACACTCACGCAACAGCCTCTTAAGATCTGGTATCGTCTCCATGATGTAGATATTTGGTTTGTGACTGCGCTGGGAAGTAGGTGTGCCTCTAACAGGCCATTCTCGTTTGCTAGAGAATAAGAGGAAGAGGGAGATATGAAGTCAACGTATTTTAGGATTATATGTATAGTATTAAATGGAGTATTTGATTTAGGGTTTCCTTTGAATTCTTATTTGTGTTTTATATATTAAGGTATGTGTTTTAGAATATATTAAGGTATGTGTTTTAAAATTATAGTTTCTATATTACTATATTTCCTATATATGCAGAAGGGTGGGTAGTTGTGTATTTAAAAATTAAAATAAGGGTATATTAGTCAATCAAAAGTTTTTCTTACATTCATCTTTTTATAGGTAGTATAGATCCTTTGAATTCTTATTTGTGTTTTATATATTAAGGTATGTGTTTTAGAATATATTAAGGTATGTGTTTTAGAATTATAGTTTCTATATTACTATATTTCCTATATATGCAGAAGGGTGGGTAGTTGTGTATTTAAAAATTAAAATAAAGGTATATTAGTCAATCAAAAGTTTTTCTTACATTCATCTTTTTATAGGTAGTATAGATTAGTTGGTGCACACGTGTATTGTACGTGATTTTTTGTATTTTTTATTTTGAGAAAAAATTATCGTATTTTGTAAAGAAACACTTATCAAATAAAGTAAAAAAATATTGTTAATGGAAAAATAATAATTCAAAATCCCACTATTAATGGAAAAAATAGAATTCAAAATTATTTAAATGATATATATTAAGGTTTAAGGTTTTATACGAATTTGATTTCCTATTTATGTGGTTTTACGAATTAAAGTAAGAAACACTTACCAAATAAAGTAAAAAATGTTGTTAATGGAGAAAGAAGAATTCAGAATCCCACTGTTAATGGAGAAAGTAGAATTCAAAATTATATAGATGTTGGCCCTAAAATTATATGACCAAGGGCATATCCAAGATTTTGATAATAACAAAGTATCGATGTCGGTACTAATGGTTTATATGTCAGATAATGATCAAAGCTAGGTACTCAAGGATGAAATATATCAAGCAGAAGCAAGGATTGATTGTCTCAAAGCATATCCATGACATGGTACATCAAGGATGATCAAGTATAGCACCACATAAGTATAGAAAGCATGCAAAAGACCTACAAACTCTCAATACCAAGCTAGCATCGTCAATGAAGATACTTGAATAGCTATGAGTGAGGTTTTAGGATCTTAATGTACTTGATTACTCATATAATCGCTACATTGACCTAGATGGACTTTAGGACCCTTGGGTAAACAAATTTCATCAATTGGTTAAGGCTTAAGTTGATACAAATGAACTTGATTGATTTAAACTTATGATAAATTCATTATAGTTCATTTCTGCCCATTTTAGTCGACTCATTCTTTAAATCAGTTGATTCATTTGGCTAGTAAAAGTCTCCTATTTTGTCTTTTGATTTTGCCTAAATCAGTCCACTGAATTGATTATTCAGTCGACTAATTTTGCGATTTCAAAGCTCCAACGACTAGTTTTTAAAAGGTTGTTGAAACATTTAATGCCACCAAACGGCTATTTCCCAGCATTTATTGCACCAAACAATTATATTATTCATATTGCCTATATAAACAATGATTCAAATGCATTTATGTCTACCAATACAAGAGCATTCATTATTTTAGCCCTAAATTCATTAAGAGTATTCATTGAGCAATCAATTAGAAGTGAGCTAAGCTATTAATCTCTATGTTATTCACTCTTGAAGAGAGTTTTCTTTGTACAGAATCTCATATCTAAAAACTTGTAATCAAGGGTTGGTGATAACCCCATTCTTAGCACTTGAGGAAGTGTTGATGAGCAAGTGCTAGTTGAAGGCACTTGATTTGTAAAGGTTTGCTACTCTACCTTGAAGGAGAGTGATAGTGAATTGGTGAATCCTCAAGCGAACTCTTGAGGCAAGGACATTGGCGGGAAGGCCGAACCTCGTTAAATCTTGTGTTTGCATTCTCTATCTCATTCTCTTTATTGCTTATTATTGAAATCTCTCTTATCTGCAATAATTTGAATTTTAGATTATAATCATTGTTTTAATTGGCTATAAATTCTATTCACCCCCCTTCTAGGGTTGTATTCTTGGGATAACAGTAGATGATATATATTAAGGTTTAAGGTTTTATACAAATTTGATTTCCTATTTATGTAGTTTTACGAATTAAAGTATACGAATTATAGTATACTTTGAATTCCTATTTATATTTATGTGTTTTATATTCTTATTTCCTCTTTATGTGTTTTATATTTTATATTCCTATTTCCTCTTCCAATCAATGTACCATGTATAAGGGTAGTGATGTATTTAAAATATAAAATAAGGGTATATTGGTCAATCAAAGCTTTTCTGACATTCAGCCTTTTATAGGTAGTATAGATAGATATAGATATAGATATAGATATAGATATAGCAAAGGGTTAGACTTTTGGTTGGATGTATGGGATGAAATACTAAAAGATCTTTATCAGTTTTTAAGATAAGAGACTAAGGTTAAAGTGGTCACTTAAGATAATGGAAGTGATTTCTTTCCATCATAACTTCCTTCCTATCCTCTTTCTCCTTAACCATCTAATACCAATTTTGATTTTCAATTTTAATTTTTTATCTCAATATTTTTATTCTAAATAAAATTTTTTTTTTTTTTTTTTTTTGATAACCGATCTTAGAATTTGTATTAATGGAAACAATGTTGTAAATCAACAAGAAAAGTGTCCCTAACAAAGTCCGGGACTTCCTCTATCCAAACACAAAAATCCTCAACATCCTGAGCATACCTTGCGAGACTATGTGCTACTGCATTACCTTCACGACGGATATGAGAAAAAGACACCATAGCAAAGGAACTAGCTGATTCAATTAGAATATCCTCAATGATGAGACCAAGAGGAGTAAGCAGGACCGAAGTAGCTGTGAGAGCATTAATAACCTCTAAACTATCTCCTTCTACCTCTACGGAACGCAATCCCAAATCGCGGGTGAGACCCATAGCGAAACGGACCGCCATGGCTTCCACCACTACTATAGGGTAGATGCCCAAAATTTTTTTGGACCCTGCAGCAATAACTTGTCCCGTACAGTCTCGCACCACCATCCCCAAACCAACGCAATGATGATCCCCAAAAAGAGCCCCATCAACATTGATTTTGAATACCCCGGCCCTCGAAGGCTGCCACAAAACCGTTGGCCTCAACCCTGGACTCACCGGACAATCCACAACCTCAGAAAAATCCCTCCATAGCCTTGCCGCTCTGTTAACAACCCCACTAGGCTCCTCCTTAACCCCATCAAAAACTAGGCGATTCCGCCCATACCAAATCGCCCACATAATCATCAAAGCTTGTGAAAACAACTCCTTACCCAAGTGCTGTTTAGTCTCACCCAACCATACCCCAAATTATGAGAACAGTGCACAATCCCCCCACCATGCCAGGCCACTGCAACTCCAAACTATGTTGGCAAAACTACAATCCCTAAGGACATGACAAATTGACTCTTCTTCCCGACCACAAAAGGGACACAAAGGCTCGACAGGGACTTTCCTTTTAGCAAGATTTGCTCGAGTCTGAAGAATACCATTAAAGGCTCGCCACACAAAATGTTTAATTTTGTTGGGAATAGGTTAATGCCATATAAGTGCACTCACCTCGCCGCCAGGAACAGAGCTAGAACTCTCTCCATATGAATTAGCATGTCCTCTCCGTATAGTGCCCATCTCCATCATGTAGGCACTCCGAACTGTGTAAACGCCTTTAGGGTGATAGTGCCACATTAATCTATCTTCAGGAAGCCTATGACTAAGAGGGATTTGGCAAATAACTGCAGCTTCATGAAGCAAAAAAATGCTCTATACTAGATCTTTCCTCCATTCCTTCTTCTCAGCATCTATTAGTTCACTGACCCGTGCATTTTTTGTGAGTACAGTAGTTGGCGAAACAACCCTGAATGTAGTAGGCGTGGGTAGCCATTTCTCCTTCCAGATGCCAACTGATTTTCCATCCTCTATTCGCCACCAGACACCTCTACCCAAGACACCTTTTGCTCCCCAAATACTTTGCCATGAATAACTCGGATTTAGGCCTAACCGAGATTCAAAGAAATCACAGCGAGGAAAATATTTTGCCTTCAGCAATCTAGCTACCAACGAATTCCCATTGGTGACTAACCGCCAAGCTTGCTTAGCAAGCAAAGCATTATTAAAGATACCAAAATCCCGAAAGCCTAGTCCACCATCTTTCTTTGAATAGCATAAGCGGTCCCAACGTAACCAGTGTAATTTCCGTTCATTAGCTTTTTGTCCCCACCAAAAATTGCTTATCATTGCCTTAAATTCTTCACAAAGAGACAAGGGCAGTTTAAAGCAACTCATCGCATAGGTAGGAATAGCTTGTGCAACTGCCTTAATGAGTATCTCTTTGCCTGCTTTTGATAACAATTTTTCTTTCCAACCTTGCAACTTCTTCCATACCCTTTCCCTGAGCACACTAAATACTTCCCTCTTGGACTTGCCGATAAGAGTTGGAAGTCCCAGATATTTTCCATGGTTATCCTCACGAGAAATTTTCAAAATGCTTCTAATGGAGGCCCGCTGGTCATGCTTGGTATTCCTACTGAAAAAAATGGAGGATTTGTCCAAATTAATTTGTTGGCCAGACACCTCTTCATATTTGTAGAGAACTTCCATAATTGCTCTGCACTCCACATCCGTAGCCTTGCCAAAAAGGAGGCTATCATCAGCAAAAAAAAGATAAGATATCTTCAGGCTCCTTCTACAAATAGAAATCCCAGACAACCTGTTCTCCCTCTCCGCCTTAGTTAGCAATGCGGTCAGACCCTCTGCAACAAGTAAAAAGAGATAAGGCGAAAGAGGATCCCTTTGCCTCAGCCCCCTAAAAGGATGAAAATAGCCACATTGGTTACCATTAAAAATAACCGAGTATGATACAGAGCTAACACAAGACATAATCAGCCGTATCCATGTTCTAGAAAAGCCGAGCTTCTCCATAATCTTTTCGAGAAAACCCCATTCCACCCTGTCATAAGCCTTACTCATATCAAGCTTTAAGGCAAAAAAACCATCCCTTCCATTCTTTTTGTTTTTCAGAAAATGCATCAATTCAAAGGCTACTAAGACATTGTCCGTGATGAGACGACCAGGCACAAAAGCACTTTGACACTCTGAAATAACCTGAGGTAATATGGTTTTAAGACGATTGGCTAGGACTTTAGCGATTATCTTATAAACCACATTACAAAGACTGATTGGTCGAAACTGGGTTATATGCTCAAGACTATCCGTTTTAGCTATCAAAACAATATGAGTGTAATTAAAATTTTTAAGCATTGTACCTCCCCTGAGAAAAGACAGCGTAGCACTGGTAACGTCTGGCCCAATAATATGCCAATACTTTTGAAAAAAGAGAGCTGACATACCATCAGGGCCAGGAGCTTTACTGGGGTGCATTTGGAAAAGTGCATTGCGAATCTCATGAGGTTGAAACTCCTGCGTAAGAGCCATATTCATCTCCTCAGTGACACGCTTGTCAATCCCCTTAAAAACAGTATCCGTGATAAGAGGGTTGGATGATGAGAAAATGTTTTGAAAATAATTCACCACCATCCCTTCAATTCGATCCTCATCTTCGTGCCACTGCCCCTGATCATCCTTTAATCCCCTAATCACATTTTTCTTCTGTCGCTGGGACGCTCTAGCATGGAAAAAAGCAGTGTTACGATCACCCTCCTTCAGCCAAGCAACACGGGAGCGCTGGCGCCACATAACCTCCTCCCGAGCAAGAAGTTCATCCATCAGAGACATAATGTGCCTTTCCTCAGCAATGGCTGGGGTAGTGGCCAGTCCCTGTTTGATAGCTCTGAGTTGCTCACGCAAGTCTTTGAGCTGTCTGTGAACATTGCCAAAGTTAGATTTGTTCCATGTTGACAATTGCATTCTAGTTGTTTTGATTTTCTTATTAACGCAATACATTGCAGACCCTGAAACCGTGCTAGACCAACCCTCTTTAACAATCTGCTTGCAATCATCAGAACGGGTCCACATAGCCTCAAACCGAAAGGGTTTCTTTTTCCTTGCAACCCCTATGGCCAAACCAGCCGTATCCACTATAATAGGAAGGTGATCTGAAGCGCTACATACCAAGTGTTCTACGTTGGCAAGAGGAAACAGGTTGCTCCAATCCGTGGAAACTAGAGCCCTGTCAAGCCTTTCTTTTGTACAGTCCATCCCAGCCCTATTATTGCACCATGTAAATTTGGGACCGCAAAAACCCAAATCTCTGAAATTACACCTGGACACCACCTGACGAAAATCCCTCATTTGCCACTCAGCTCTTGGTACTCTACCCCATTTTTCCCCTGCTTCAAGGATCTCGTTGAAATCCCCCAAACACAACCAGAGAAGTGCTGAATGAGAATGGAGATGTAACGACCCGAAATGGGGACCGTTAGTTATATAGTAAGAAAATCAATTTTAAAGCCAATTTTGGTGGATGTTTAATAAAAATAATTCTTTTGAAAACATTTTTAGAAAATCCGACATGGTCCCGTTTGTAAATAGGACATACCAAGTTATCGACTAATCATAAAACCTGTAGAAAACCCATTTGTAATCATTTCAACCATCCACACACTATTCCAAAAATAAATAAAACTACAAGCTGTATCGTAATCACATGGGTCTCATCCACATCTACATCCACTACTTATCCTTTTTATTACAGGCCATGAATTAAAATTAATACATGCCTAGGCTCAAAGCCGAAATAAAATACAATGATCTTCTATATGAATGCACGCATGTTGATGTGCTTCCCAACCCCAGGTCAAGCTTTATTTTGAAAATATGACCTGCAAGAAAAACTGTGGGGGTATGAGCTACACGCTCAGTAGGAAAACATTTTCCCAAAATAATCCAAGGTTTTAAAAACCATAATTTATATACTTTTCCAAAGCCCTGCAAAACCATTGATTAGTTTGCGATATAATTTTTCAGTTAATAAAACTGATACAAGTATAACGAAATAACTGCGGAAGTTAAATCATTAAATACCAACACCCCTTTTTCTTTTTAAAGAGGTAAGAAATAACTCAAGTTATTTGTTATCAAAATCATCATTTTCTGATCTCATATCACGGCCTTATAAGCCAATAACCAACATCCGCCATATCTGGCAATCCATAACATCAGTCTTTCAAACTGATAAATCCTCCCCAAGTCATGCGGGGCCCTCGCGCGCGGAATAAGAGGAAACACAGCAAGACATCCCTATCTGGGACCGCAGTAACATCAAGAGGAAACACGGCAAGACATCCCTATCTGGGACCGCAGTAACCTCTATTCGGGCACATAGCCTAGGACTAAAGGATAGGAAAACACGGCAAGACGTCCCGTTCCTTTGGGACCGCAGTAATCCTGTCTCCAGTAGCCCTCATCACCATATCATCATCACTTTTTCTTTTCATTTATTAATTTCCATAATTCTCACATAATCCGGAAAATTATATATAAATCTTCCAAAAACCACATGATAGGTTTGTACTATGAAAACCATATAAAATAACTTCATAAATCATGATAATCATTTTCCAACCATTTTCAATATAATGGTTTCAAATCAGATATATAAAAATGACCCTCAATATTCCAACCACACAAAATAGTCCAATAGGTTTAAAAACCAACCCATTTAAACCCTTAAACATATAAGAGTTTCATAAATAACAAGAATATAACAAAAAGGGGGTATGTAAACCAACCCATTGTACCCCAAATCATGTGAGGGTTTGAAATGTAACATGCATATGACCAAATAGGGTATAATACAAAATCCTAGATTTTCCAAAATTTATCAAAACCCATAAAATATGACCACATGCATGATGTTTATGCAAAGCATGTCAAATACATGTATTTTTATATGATTTAAACCCAAAACCTCCATGCATCAATGGTTTAAGATGAGAAAATGCCCCTACCTCAAAAATAGAGTGAAGAAATCCAAATCCACAACCATACGTGTGTAGATCAAGCCAAAATACGCTAGATCCGAGCTTGTCGACGTCGGATCGAGGCTACCGCGCTCCGGCGAGCCACCGTCGAGCCTCTCCCTTTTTCTCCTTCTCTTCCTCTCTCTCTTTCTCTCTTAACTGGAAAGATGGGTAAGAACCCTCTAGAAGATGGGTTTATAAATGGGGTATAAGTGAGGGGTATGATGGTCTTTTTACCCCATTAAAATCTAGCCCAAAAACTGAAATCCGTGCGTTATAGTCGGCTATAATGAGTTATAGTCGACTAAAACTCTCCAAATTAAGTATTGTAACATTCTGCCTGACAATATAGCCGACTATAACTTATTATAGTCAACTAAATTTCTCAGCATGCACAAAAGAGGTTCTGCCTGATAATATAGTCGACTATAAGTCACTATAGTCAACTAAATTATTCAACAAGCATAAAAATAAATTCTGCCTAGTAATATAGTCGGCTATAAGTTACTGTAGTCAACTATATTGCTCAACATACACAAAAAGAAGTGTTAGGCTCACGAAAACCTACCTTAGCACATCCTAACCCAAAATTCTCATAAATCAAGCTTTGGGTCCTCACAGGAGAGTCTCAAGCAATTCCCATGAGGATTTCCGCAAAGACACTTCTGGGTGACAATAAAAGCTAGTAATTCGCCATATCGCGATTCCTGTATCCATAATGCTAGCATCAATGTGATGGCTTGAATAAGTCAGAACCTCCACCTCCATACCCGATCTCCATAATAATGCCAACCCACCTGCTCTATTATTAGCATCAATAATCAAACCATTAGAAAAACCCAAACTGAATTTTACCCTTTCCATCTCTCTTTTATGAAGCTTAGTTTCCATCAAGAAAACTAAGTTGGGAACTTTCCATTTCACCAGATCGTGAAGGGCGCGAACTGTGCGAGGGTTCCCAAGCCCCTGACAGTTGAAGCTTAGAGTTTTCATGGTTCCCGGCGGGACTGGGAACCAGCCACCGCCGATGTATGATCTGTACCAGACTGGTACCCATCCCTCTGTGTCTCGTGTCCAGCTTTCTTCCCCTTGTTCCCTGCATCATCAGACCCATCATTGCCTTCCGTGAATATCCCTTCACTCACCTTACACTTCCACACAGTTGTGCTCACTGATTGATCCCGTTCCCTCATACAGACATCACGCGCCTTACGTTTCCAATTCATAACCCTAACACCAGCAGCTTCGTTAGGTGAGGGCTCCGGTAGCGGTGCCTTAAAGGTGAGACTTTTTTTGGTAAAATTAATAGTACCCCGCTGATTGGGAGAACTACTTATTTGAGCGTTAATACTACCCGAATGGGGCCCTCCCAGTTGGGCTGCACTAAATGAGTTAGAAGCCTCACCATTGGGTAGGCCACCAGAGTCTACAAGAACCAATGGGCTAGGTAACAAAGCCCCTGCCAAAGCACTTAACCCCATATTGGGCCCACCCGTAGAGATAGGTGATATTGGATCAGATCGCCCTCCATCATTCTCGCCTAGAATCTCCATCGTCTCCCGCATTTTAGAACTAGTGTCCTTAACAGTCGCCTTAAACTTCTCCCTTTCAAATTCAAAATCTTTCTTTTTCAATCTAGTAGATCCTGTAGCAGTATTCCGAGCAAGATTGCAGCCTGAAAAAATGCTAAAATTCACCTCCTTCTCTGCCCCCCAAATCCTGCTACAGTCTGTCAATGACGGTGGTGCAGCCACTTCATCGTCGCCACCGCGTAAGATTTCGGGAGGGCTACCCGCTGGCGACCTCCCCTCCGGTTCTTGGACAGTCCCTTCAACAGAACGGGATGAGGAACCACCAGCCTTCTGAGTTTTTAATGTTCTGACAGAGTCTGGTGCTCTCAACCAGATGCCATATTGCAATGCCTCAGCGGGCTGCTCGTCTCACCCATCAAAACGTTTGACACAATCTTTCTCTGTATGACCAAGCAACCCACAAAAATAGCAAAAAGTGGGTAACCGTTCATATTTAATGGATGCCCACATAGCTTTCCCTCCCAACTTCACTATGACACCTCGTTTCAGAGGTTTTCGCACCGGAATACAGACGCGAAGACGCATAAACTTGTCCCAACAAATCCCACCTTCACCATGTTCCATCTCAAGGAAACCACCCATCTTATCCCCTATCAGTTGTTCAACTTCTTTCGTCATACAGCCTATCGGTAGGTTGTAGATCTGTACCCAAAACGAAGCAGTATCCATAACAATGTCAGAAGGTTGGATATCCCCCTCAACCTCCTTTAAAAGTACCAACGATTTGTCAAAGCTCCACGGGCCCCTATCCAAAACTTTGCGCCGATCAAGAGGGTGGTGGAACTGGAATAGAAATAAATTCTTACTCAGATCCATGATTGTCAGGCCTTTCGCTGGTCGCCATATCATTCTCAATGTCGACTTCATGGCTTCAAGACAACCACTCCCATGAGAGAACTCGGAGAGAGAAAAAAATCCTACTGTACTAGGGGAGGAGGGTTTGAGAAGGTTTGGAACTTATTATTCTAAATAAATTTAAACTTTTGTTAGTATTATTTTTTGGGAGATCTTTGTTTATTTGTTTTTTTTTTTTTCTAATTTTTTAACACACTCAACAAGTGTGCAAGGAATCAAGTATCGGCCATAAAAATATAGTAGAAATGAGTAAAAACTGCTCAAATTGGCTTGTTAAATTAAGGAGCTCAAAAATAAACCTTGAGTTCGTCTTGTTTATCTTATTAACGAGTCATTTATCAAGTCACTTAGTTATTTAAAAGAATAATGGGCTTATTGTGAAAGAAATACTTCGCTCAAACCTGGCTTGATATGTTAATGAGCTTAAAAATAAAACTTGAGGTTGGCTCATTTATCTTACAAGTGATCTCAAAATGAGATCTTGAACTAAGCCCAAATGGCTTGGATCATTTTACAACAATAGGAAAGACAATACATCAAAATTTAGGTCCCAAAAAAAAAAAAAAAAAAAAAAAAAAGACATATACGTTAAAATATGGATCAAATTTTAACCATTTTTTTAATATAAATTTCTTTTTGTTATGATGCATCTGCCCTTCCAATGATGCCACATTAGTGCAATGACATGATAATACTGTGATACGCAATCTCATATGATATAGGAAAGTTTTCGAAACGTTATAACAAGTTGTAATTTCATCATTATTTTATAAGTCCATTTTTTTTATAAAAAAATAAATAAGAAATAAATTAAGTTATCTTTGAACAAATCACAAGTTGATCTATTTCAAAATTGGATATTATTTAATGGAGTGGCCCGAAGCCATTTCAATTTCAAAACTTTTGGCAGTGTTTCAATTTGTGTACTTAAAGCTCATCAAGTCTCAAAGAAAAAAAAATGTTCATCAATTAAATAGAATCCAATAA
The DNA here is from genome assembly GCA_039720395.1 of Liquidambar formosana. NCBI lineage: Eukaryota > Viridiplantae > Streptophyta > Magnoliopsida > Saxifragales > Altingiaceae > Liquidambar > Liquidambar formosana. The sequence continues at coordinate 13,201,068 of CM077826.1, read as the reverse complement.
ACCTTATCCTCACTAGGCATTCGGATATGCTCGACAGATTGTCGGTGCCTAAATGTGGGTCTAAGTGTAGTGGAGCTAAATTTAACTTATTGTAACATATTCCCATCCCATGTATGGCCCCGCACCCCACCAAAAAAATTATGCTGATTTTTGGGAACCAAGGGATTTCTATGGTATCCATACGAAAAATTTCTTACGGTAATTTATACTGACTGAATCATATTCTCATCCCGTTTAATGCAACAGAGGTTCTTAATGGTTAAAATGTTTATTTAAATAATAGATTTTTAAAAACCTTTCTTCTATAAAATTGTTTAAAATGATATTTTCTAATAAACAACGCGACTAATTTTTATGATAACATTTTGTATTTTTCTTAAAATCTAAAAAAACATAAATTAAGAAATGAAAAATAAGTTTTTAGGTGCTAATAAGGGCTTTTTCTTTTTCTTTTTTTGGGTTTTGTTAACTTTAAATTCCCTAACTTAAACTATAGCAGTTAGTGGGCCTTAAACTAACCGGGCTCAATCTAGCTCCATCTCCAAACAATCATGACCGAATGACTATGCAATAGGGTTCCACCCATGTAGTGGCAGTCACAGGTTCACGAAATCAAAAGCCCAGATTATCTTATCTTTATCACAGAGTCACAGACATGGGAAAGGAACATGATTAGGAAGATGGCCATGGCAGCGATGGCGCTGTTGAGGTGGGGCTGAGACCGTTGATCGAAGTGGCATCGTTGCGACTTCCTTGCCTTGTAATCATTTGTTTGCATTTGGATGCAGTATATTTAGGAGGAATTTGGGGTTAGAATGGAATTTAAAATTCTGTGAGAGCATTTTAATCTTGTTTAGGAAATCGAAAGTTGGATTTATGAAACTACGACCATGTAATAAATTAAGAATATAGAATAGTAAACTGTCAAAATAATACATACTCTTTTTTCTTTTTTTATCAGTGAAAATAATACGTATTTTAAAGTATAGTTAGATTAGCCGTCACGTCCCAATAAAGACAATGGGATTTGCGGTGATCTTGACTTCAACTTTGCTTATATAATTACATACGTGTGTTTACTCCTAACACTAGGCCGAAAAAATAAAAAAATAAAAAAAGAGGTTAGAAAAATAAATCGGGCCTATTCTTTAATGGCTAGGCCCAGCTCAATTTCCTTGACCCTCGAACATTCAAGGCTGGCGTACGAAGGTTAGAACCCAAAAGGCCACAGATAAGAGACTCTAGGGCCTTGCGGTGGAAATCCCCTTCACATCATTCCTAAGCAAGATCTTTTGATCATCAAGATTCAAGCAAGGCAAAATGATAAAGCCATGATTTTCAAGCCAATCTGCATAAAAATTCCCCCCCTGCAACATATGCAACAAACGGTAGCTCCTTCTTTGTAAGAATCAAAGCCACAGATGGTTTCGACAAATACCTGTCTACAACCCTCCCTCCAAGCCGAAATCGAGACTCAGTTAAATGGGCTAACACGTTATAAGGATCGGGCTAGACAACCATTGCCAAGCCCACATTCATGCCCACCTGCAGGGCCAAATTGGGCCTAAGATTTTTCAAATTAATTTTTAAAAATTTTCTAAAATTATGTTTAAAAAAAATAAAATAAAAAAAAGATTCATAATAAGAGGGATGCGGGCGCCCTTTTCAGAGGCGGACTCAATTTTAATACCATTATATCATTCCATGATTAAAATGGTTTTAAACCATGGCATGTGCCTTCAATTCAAGAGTTTGTCCAGGGTGAGGCCTGTCCGGACAGGCTTATTTGAAAATTTAAAAATTTCACCAGGCTTGGGTCGACGCCCATGATTGATTCGAAATCCAGAAAAGTTAGTGTGAGGGCACCCTTATAGGTGTATTGATAAACTCCCTGCTTATTTGAGGATACATATTATAAGAATCTAAAAATATACAGCACACCATTTGATAAGGAAACCCTTCAAGAGTTCTATATACAAACTTTCAATTTTATGTTTTTTTGTTTTTTTTTTTTTTTTAAGAAACAAAAAAATAACATAATTTGATCATAAATGTGATCGAAATTTGATATTCTGTCTCATCAAATAATATTTTACTCAAATTCTATTATGAATTTGTCGATATGGATGAATTAATTTTAATATATTTTTAATAAAATTAATATTAACTTGATAAATTCAATATAATAGATACAATTAAGATTGCAACAAATTGAGATCAATCAAGCTTTGGAATGTGACTTTCGTTCATTTAAGAACTTGGTTATTTAAGATCGAGCTGAACTTATTATGAGTCGAGTCGAGTTTGATTTACTATAGTCTTATAAACTAAAACTTATTAAATATGTATTTAAAATACAAGTTAGGGTAAATTGTAGAAAATCCCCTTGAAGTATGAGAGGGTTAGCAGATAACCCTCCTTTTGTTTACGAGCTATCGAGACTCACTAACAAACTTACTCATGAACATCATTATAAACTCTTAATTAACCTATTTGCAAGCTCAACTGAACCAAACCCTTATCAAACTTGTTTATAAAATATTAACAAGTAGATTGATTCGTTTACAACCCTAAACCTGTGTTTGGTAGGGGGGATTTGGGGAGGGATGGAAAGGAGGGGGAGGGAAGAGGGGACAGATGGGGATGAGGAGGCGTGTTTTGTAGGAGGGGAGGGGGGAGGGAAGGAAAGGGGAGGGAAAGCCTAAATCTATTCTTTTGCACTTTTTGGAATCCTCCCACTTTTGGGCGGAAAAGTGAGTGAATTGGGAGAGAAAGACCAACTTCTTCTAAAAAGACAAATTTATCCCTACATCACAGTATTATATACATGCTAACCGATGACACTTTTTAAATCACTAGTTGGTACACACATGCGTTGCACGTGAATATTTTTGTATTATAAAATAAATATTTCATTAATGGTATACGAATTTATGCTAAAGTGGACCATATAAATTGTCTTTTAAAGAAGAGATTTTTGTGATGGGAAAAAAAAAAAATCAGTGCCAAAACTAATAAATTAATTAAATGTGTCATCAATAACTTAAATAAATATAAAAAATATATGTAAATTTCAATTGTACATTTACCTATCAAAATGATATTTCTTATGGCTCTGTCCGTGTATATATATATATATATATATATATATATATATATGTCTATTTTTGTAAGAAAAAAGTTAAATAGTTTAACCCTTTTTTTGGAACTTGTTTGGCAACTATATAACCTAGTTATGTACTTATTTCAAAGAGTAATAATTTTTTAAAAAAATTATTTCATAAATAAATTGAACAAATAACATCGTGTTTAAATTCAAAAAATAAGAAATAAATTAAAATAAATGTCATCCAACTCATTGAAAATATTATTCTATGAGTGGGGAAGTTAGGTTTTTTTTTATAAAATTTTTTTATAATATAAAAAATTAAATGAAATTATGATAAGTATATTTATTTTTAAAATTTTCTCAATGAAAAATGTGCTTACTAAAACATGGGAATCCTCCGGGTTGTCCTTTGTTGAGATGATGCTCTATTGACCGGATAAGGTAGAATTTTTAACATCGTTACATATAGGATTTGGTTTTCTTAATGCCAGTTTTTGATAGTCTAGGAGCCTCATTCAGTTTTATTATATTATATTTTAATAAAAGGTTCCATGTGAGAAAACAAACCAACTCCAAAAATATATAATTAAATAAAAAGTAAGGTATCCTCATAAAATATTTGTGAATCACGATTTGTCAAAAACTTACACCAAAAAAATAAAATAAAAAAATAACCAAAAGTAATAATATCTAATAGAACTAAAATAGAACCCTACTGCGTTTGTAAGGAATCTTGTAGGTAGGGCATTCAGTAAGAATAGAGGTAGGAGAATCAAAGTTACAGAAATATATGAAGTACTTGACCCACATGGAAAACAGTATTTTCTATAGCAATTAGAACAAACCCTAAAACCCTAGATTTCGAAAAAGAAAAGAATATGAGGGCTCTATTAAAATAGGTTGAAGTTACTGTTAATGGAGAAAGTAGAATTTAGAATCTCATTGTTAATGAATAGATGATATATGTTACGAAATAGAGTTAACTTACAATTCTGGGTTTTATTTATTTATACAAATTATAGTTTTCTTAGAATTCTTATTTATGTATATGTTTTATATTTCTATATTTCCTATATATGTAGAAGGGTAATTGTGCATTTAAAATTTAAAATAAGGGTATATTAGTCAATCAAAAGTTTTTCTCACATTCAACTTTTTATAGGTAATATATCTATATATATATATGGGCACACGTGCGTTGCACATGAATATTATTTAAATAAAAAAATTTATAAATTCTATATATATATATATATATATATATAGATATATAATGAAGATGAAAATCTAATTATTTGTTACTTTTGTGTTAATTTAACTTATTAAAATAAACGCTCAACACAATAGGTCAATATTCCTTCAATTGTTAGGAGTTATGGTAGGAATAAAAAGTCAGGTAGAACACATGCATAGTAGTGAAGGCTGTATAGAATTTATGAAGTGAACATAAATTGTGTTATCTTTTTTCCTTATTTTTTGCTAGAAAATAAACATTCTTAATTGGTTAAATATAAAACATTCTTAATTAGTTAAATATGGGAGGCAAATAAATATTTAAAATTTAAAATAAAGATATATTGGTCAATCAAAAGTGTTTCTAAAGTATAAACTTTTATAGGTAGTATAGATATAATATAATTTAATATGTGATACAAGAGCATATTTGAGGGAGGTACCAAAAAAAAAAAAAAAAAAAAGTAACAAATCTGTCTTTTGCTACCTTATGTGGGCTGTGTCAATTTGCTACTTCAATTTGAGATGTGCATTCCAAAGGGAAGTAGCAAACATAATTATTTTATTTTTATTTTCTATATTTTATATTTTTGATGCTTTTAAATATTATTTAATTTATTTTTTTAATAAGTGAAATTGATCCCTCATAATATAGTTTTTCTTACTTTTTCTAAAAAAAAATTCTCAATTTTATTTTTATATGATATCATCATCTACATGTTTTTTTGTTCGCTTAGAGATTGAAAAGAGAGTGGAGATCGATATTTTCATTTTATTTTTTTCCTTTTTCTTTTCCCCCACCCTTCCCATCAACAACCAAATTCAAGCAAAATAATAATAATAATCATTATCATATACATATATGACCTATTCCAACAATTTCCATGTTACAATCAAAACACATTCAAAGGTTTTATTAGTCTACCCAAAATCCTCGAAAACAACCACCCCCGACCACAAACAAATTCAGCATTATATGAATTCTCACCAAATTCCAAGAAATACATAATAAAAGTATAAAACACTCACGCAACAGCCCTTTGAGATCCGGTATCGTCTCTATGATGTGGATATTTGGTTTGTGACTGCACTGGGAAGTAGGTGTGCCTCTAACAGCCATTCTCGTTTGCTAGAGAATGAGAGGAAGAGGGAGATACAAAGTCAACGTGCTTTAGGATTATATGTATAGTATTAAATGGAGTATTTGATTTAGGGTTTCCTTTGAATTCCTATTTGTGTTTTATATATTAAGGTATGTATTTTAGAATATATTAAGGTATATGCTTTAGAATTATTGCTTCCATATTACTATATTTCCTATATATGCAGAAGGGTGGGTAGTTATGTATTTAAAAATTAAAATAAGGGTATATTAGTCAATCAAAAGTTTTTCTTACATTCATCTTTTTATAGGTAGTATAGATTTAAAAGTAATATGGTAAAATTATTTTTCAATTCATTTTCCTTTTTTTAGTTTCCATTTTTTTACCAATCAAAAGAAATGGAAAAAATGTGTCTTTTCTTCCATTTTAGCAAACACACTGAAGGAAATAGGAATCTCTCCCTTAGGGATTGAAAGTTCCCTCTCTTTTTTTTCCTTCCACCTTTCTATCTCCTCTACCAAACATAGCATAAATATGATGAGAGCCACATGTTTTTAATTACTTATCAAAACATTTTCTAAAAAAAAAAAATTACCCTCATAGGAAGAGGCATGAAGCCGCGCTTATTGGATTCATTACTTAAACCACTCGTATCGAAACAAAATGAAAATTTAAAATAGGACCAGAAAAAAAGATAAAAATAAAAATAAATGAAAGGATAGGGATTGTTAACCTAGGTGTCAGGTTGTCAGAAAACCACGATGCCACTCTCAATGTCCCATATTGACAATGCAATCATGACACAACCATGGGAGATGTATCCTCTTTTGGAGCATTTCGATGCATTTCAGGTCTCTCCTCAATCGAGGTTTTTTTTATTTTTTCTTTTCTTTTAAGTGTGTGTCTGTTGGCGTTGGTGCTGGTGTTAGTGGGGACACCATAATTAAGGATTTTCTTTGATGCAATAATTAAATTATTTGTCTGTGACACTGGAGACTGGAGACTGTGAGTCCTTGATTCCTTCAATTTATGTTACGTTTTCCACCTACTCCTCTGGCGTCTACAGCCTATTTCGTGTTTTGTGGTGAATGGAAAAGCACAAAAAGAAAAATTAGAAAAAAATTTATTTTAAATTAGTTTAATTTGTTATTTTAGTTTTAGATTTTATAAAACTCGCGGGTAGCTCAAAATGTCAAAGAATATGCTTTTTCATTATTAGAAACATTGACTTTGTGGGTGGTTTGAACACCCTGGAAGGATTAATATCGACCTTAGAAGGATTAATATCGATCTAATGGATTGGGATACTCTTAAGAAAAAAAAAGGGAAAAAAAAGTTTTAAAACCTTATAAAATCATCTTGAATTATATTTAAAAATCAAGGAAATTTTTTTTTTCTCTCTTTAATTATATGTAAAAATTAAATGCCTCTCCACCTTGCCCCACTCTACCCCACTCCAAAATTGATTTAAGATTGTAGAAAAATTCTTAAATAAGGTATTTCTTAAGAGGAAAGATTCAGTACTGAGTTGATAAAACTCAGCATGGTATCAAGGCGAGTTTGAACCTGAAAAATAGAAAAAGATGCAATGTATTTGAACCCAACATTACCTCATAATAAAAAATCTTATCCTCAAAGTTTAGTCCAAATAATTCTAATGGTTCCAAAATTTGAGCTTACAAGATATAAAAATTGGGTTGGGGAGAACCAACCGGTGGGTTAGGATGGGAATCCTATGTAGGAGGCAACTTTGGTTTTTAGAAGTAGCTTCACTTAGAACACCGATGAGGTGACAGGCTTTTAGCCAAAGTTTTTTAGAAGTCCAATCTAAAAGAATTACGGAGTACATGGGAATAACAATTCGTCATATAATATTTTTAATGTTAAAAATTAAAATTCTATTATGATGTGTTGATGAAAGATTTATAAGAAGAATTTGGATTAAGATGAGATTTCAACATCACCTGCATTTACTGTTGCGTCCATAATTTAACATTAAAATTCTAACTTTAACCAAATCATTCATCCAAACACATCATTAGTGAATATATGTTGGAAGAGAAATGCTAAGACAGTCACTAACATTTTGACTCCCGTCATTTTTCTCATATAAACAATACATACGCATTTTTTTAACTATTTGTCCTTTCTGGGTTTTTTTTTTTTTTTTTTTGAAAGAAAAAAATTAAAGATTATTTGTCTATCTTTTGAGGGCGTGGAGTTCACACAAATTGAATGGGCAAATACCATATAAAGCTCCATAATACATTCTACTCTCTCTTCCATCCCATTTTATTTGATAAATCTTTTTATTTTGAGATGTCCTAAAATATTTAATCACTTTTAAGAGTTGCACCAAAAAATGTATATTATTTTCCTAATATTTCGTTTTACTTCAGTTTATTTTTTCATCAATTGAAATGAGACGGAGGTGATTTTATAGCGAAGGACAAGTGTCCTGTCCATAAATAAAACGTCCTTCAATCACAACTAACAGTAGCATAGATGCATAATGGCTTTCTTTTAAAAAAAAAATAGTAATAATAATCATCATAACCTTTTTTTTTTTTTTTTGGGCTAAGAGTTAATAATCATCATACCTAGTATTGGAGCATGGAACTTGTTTTGTAGCCACCACACTGGGTGAAATTGAGTCCCTTTATACTAGGTATGATCATTCTAAAGTACTCCAAATCATAGTTTTGAGGTATTTAAAAGATGGCAATTCTTAATGACCTATAAATTTGAATCGACATGTATGATGTGAATAAATAGAATATCTAATTTAATAGTTAAATTAACGAAATATAATTCATATAATAAAATATTAACGAGTGTAAGAAAAAAATGTCTAACACAATATATTAACCGATCTCTCCCCTTAAACCATAGAGTGTATAGTATTTAGAGAAAAAGGCAACGATTAAAAAAAAAAACAGAAAAAGAGAGAGAATTTATTTAATAGAATGATAATATAGTTCATTTTTATTTGTCCTATTTGACGTGGAAGGAATTCAATTGAGTCTTTTATTATTCTTATTTTTCTCTTAGTGAATCAATTCCGTAAAAAAATAATAAGTTTCGAATTCGAACGTTCGTTACCTCATTACCGAATATATAGGCTTGTAAATAGTTTATGCATCATAAGGAATTTAATTTAGACTTAATAACTAAAGGAAAAAAGTTCAAATTTCCACCCCTTTGGACCAGATTTTAAAACATGGATTGAAATCCCATTAAATCCTTTTTAATTTCTTTTCTCTAATAAATCCCTTCATTCTAAACAAACACTATAAGGTTATGTTTGTCATGAGAGAATGAAGGAGGGAATGGAATGATGATTCCATTCTAAAAAAACAATATGAGTGTTTGATTGCACAAGAAAATGGAATGACTATTTCTTTATGAAGGTCTATTAATAACTATTTCTTTCCAAACCAAGAAGGATGATTATTCTCTAATTTCAAAGAGTAAAAGTCATTAAAAATGAGTTTTACCTTTACTTTTTCATTCCATTCTCACCTCTTACCAAACATTGAGATGAAATATTCATTCTCATTCCATTCCATCACCAAACGCAGCCTAATTGGGATTACAAATGAGTTACTTTCCATTCTCTTCAAATCTTCCCATTTCAAACACAGTGAACGGTTCTTTTAAGTGCATTGCCATGTGAGGGTGAAGAATTATTTTTTGCCTTTTTGCTTGGATTCGAGTTCTTGGATCCCCACTTGTGGGCGTGCCCCAGATTCACATTACTTGACCTTAGCGATTAGAGGTTGCCACCCAACCAGTTACCTTTTTGTGTTAAACCTTAGCGATTAGACATTGCCACCCACCCACACCCAGTAACTTTTTCCCGTCACCGGAAAAACACGTTTCTGCCACATACTTGATGGAAAATATTCGGGTATGTAGGAATGATAATGTGTTCAAAGGTAAGATGCACTCTCTTAACACAGCAGACAAAGAGTTGTTGAAGAACAGATCTTGCAGCTTGTGGCAAGGGTTTGCAAAACTGTAAGTCTTGTGATACCATGTGTGATTCCTCCAAACCACCTCTGTTTTGCACCCTTCTGAACCAGACATACATAACCCAAATGGCAGTAGACCGGTGGGTTCCTTTGAGTTATACCCATGAGCCGGTTCAGTTCATCTTGACTCCTTGAGACAAACTTCCCTGGGTTTTGGACCCCTTCAAAGCTGCCTCACTCATGGTGCTTGCTTTTTCATTAGAAGGGTTAAACTTTCTCCATTTTTTCTTTCTGTCATTTGGATTTTTGGAGATCTCAGGGGACCAGAATTTGACCCTCTATTTTTTGTTTTTAGTTTTTAATATCAGAATTTGAACCCCTCTAAATACGCCCACCATGTCCTTATTTTCATTGGGAAGACATATATGGCTGTTATACCCAATAATTCTCCACCATGTCCAACCCCTCATCACCATCTCTGGCTCCCCTCCAGGCCATTGATCTATTGGCAAACCCCAATTTATGTCATTTGGTGATGTCAATATCGGATTTTACAATTTCACAATTTACGTTTAGATCCTTCTACTGCATTTTGTTATTGCCAAATCCGTGAGTGAAGAGTCCAGACCCCAGCAGCTACCTCCATTGTCCATACCCTGCAGATCAGCAATCAAATTTAACACCTTTATTTGGATTTGCTCTGATTCTGGACAACTTCCAAATATATTATAATCCCTTAATTAAGACCACTTTTCACTTTTCCAACTGTAAAGCGTCTAGCATAATTTCAAGGTCTCCATCGTTCTCCAATCCACACCGAAGCATATACTCCATCCTGCAATCAAACAAAGAACCAAAAAATAACATAAAATCCAACCAAATTAAACCAAATAAATAAACAACCAAATAAAAAGAGAAACACATACATCACCTCCAAAAAGAAATTTTTGAATCCAATCCACAAGCATAACGAACGTACACACCTCAAGTCACTTATCGCCACGAAAATCTGTATGCCGATGACGTGGGAAATGCCAAGACGTAAAATCATCACACTGCGAAGCACCACAAACATACACAACCACTCATCACAATCCCATTAACCTTGCCAAATCCTCAAGGGCCAAGACATTAAAATATATATATATATGTATGTATGTCATAAATTCTGTGATTAGTCTCAAAACTCTCAATTTTAATTTGTTAAAATTTAATCGGTTTTAATGGAATATATATCAATGTACGAATATTCCTTCAATATAGTTCTCAAAGGCCACAAAGCCCTGCTTCTGTTACTGCTTTAGGATTTTACTCTCGGAATTACAAAAAAAGGTATAACTCGTGAGTCGACTCGGTCCTTTAACGGCCCGATCCGTCTAATCTCGTCGGAACTCGAAGCTTCGCCGTCGGCGGTTGCCGGAAAAACTGACAGAAGAGATGTACAGAAAGAAGGAACACCGTAGAGGCCTCAAAGGTCTTCGGCTTTGGACATGATCGAGAGCCGGCTCGGCCTTGGCTGGAAAGCGGATCGTCTCCTCTGCTGATGCGAAGACGGCCTAATCAAAGCCGACAAGGCTCTCCTCATCAAATCTCCCTCCACGCCGCCAATCCTCACCAACGAGTTCGTCATCGCCGATCTTCTCGCGTTCAACCGATTCGACGGGTACGACCCCGCATGATGACCACTACTACTGCTACTACTCGCATTCTTATGCAAACTACACCGGAACGAGCCGGGATGCGTCGTCGGCGAGCACATACAAGTCTTCTTCTGGTTGCCAAAAGCACTGTTCCCCTGCTTTTTCACCACCTGATTCCTCTGAGACACAGACATCGAACGGCCGGGGGACGTAGGCCGGTCGATCGAGAACCGTACGGAAGACGACGATTGGGGTGGTCCGTACATATTGACACGAGTGGGGGAAGAAGATCTGGTGAAAAAGCTCGTGGAACGAGACGAAAAGCTGGAGCTCGAGGATGCGAAAGCTGACGAAGACGATGAGTAGATCGACGGCGAACAGAACCTTCCAGAAGGAGTTGTCGATCTCTGAAAGCCGTTCGAACGGTAGGCAACTGGTCCGCTCGACTTTGTTCTAGAAGAGGTAGCCATTGTTGAACCAGTAGAGAGAGAGTGTGTAGAGAGAGAGAGAGAGAGAGAGAGAGAGAATATATGTATTTTTTTAATATATTTTCTTTCCTAAAGCGCCGTTTGGCTCTCTAGTTCGGCAAACCTAGCTCTGCTCAAGGATGGCTTATATAGGGGTTTGAAGAGGGAGCTGATTGTAATTAGCTTGGTTTTTGGAGGGTATTTTAATAATGAGTAGGTATTGAACATGGCAGACCGGCCGTTGGTTAGGGTTTTCAATTCAGATCCAATGGGTTTGGAGAGGCTGAAAGCTATGGGCTGTGTTGAAAGCTTTTTTCCTTTTGTTCACGCGCCTTAGAGGGGTAGTGGCCACGCTGTGACATAAATTTCGGACTATGATTGTGAGCGTGATTTACACGTGATAAGTGTGAGTTGCTCTAATATTTTGGTGAAAATGGTAAAGGCGCCGAATTTGGCGCCTTGTGTCAGTATGTTTTGGGGGCGCGTCACTGCAATGCCACGTATAAGAGTTTGTATTGTAGGCCTGGATTGTGAGGGAATTACATAGATACACCCGTGCCTGGTCATTTGTCACTTGTCAGAGCTAAGGATTTTCCCATCATGACGAAACTACCCTCCATGACTATATGAGAACTAAAATAAAGACTGGCTCCAAACGAAAAGACTACACTACTATTCAAATTTTGAAAATACGTCCAATAGCTTCCCCACAGGATAGGCTCCCTCCTAGAATAACGTGAGGCCCACTATTACAACCCCTCATCTTTACACTAGTTCCACTAGTTCCATTCCTTCTATCCCCTCTAAACTTGTTCAGTTACCCCACTCACTTTCTCAGATCCCGTCTTTGGCCCACGGTTCTGTTACCCAAGTGGCTGAAGTGGCTCCCTCTAGAATTACACCTATTGTTGACCTTATCAGCTCTCACCATCTTATTGACTCTGCTTCCCCTATTTCCATCCCTGTTAGCAACCCCAAACCACTTAAAAGAAAAGCTATTTTCCAACCCCGTCTTACTCACACTGAGAAAAAAATACATCTCTCTCCTGTGCTTCCCCTTCCTGAGCCTATTGGTCGTCCAAACTTTTTTAATAGCCCTCCTCACTCTCCTCTCCCCCTGTTCTTGCCTTTTTCTAATTCTTATGCTTCCCCCCCTTCCTACTCTAGTTCTCGTAAAGTTAGACTCAAGAAGTTGGCCAGATGTTCGAATGCTCTCCACTCTGGGAATGGGAGTAAGGTATCTGTTCTGGGGTCCGATTTGGTTAGTGATGATCTGCTTGTGGCAACATCTACGGTTGCTCTTTCTTCTGAGGCGGTGGGTTCAGTCCTGCCCCCTCCGTCGCAATGATTATCTTATCTTGGAATTGTCGTGGGCTTGCCCGGCCTGCGGCAATTCGTTCTCTCCGGGCAATGGTTCGTGATCAGCAACCTGATGTTCTCTTCTTAATTGAAACTAAAATTTTAGATGCGAAATTGAAGTGCTTTCTGTCTAGTTTGGGTTTTTATAATTTTGTCTCTGTCCCTCCCATTCGGCAAGCTGGTGGAATTTGTCTTGGTTGGCGAAATGGGATTGAGATTGAAGTTACTGTTTTCAACAACTTTCTCGTTAATGCTCTAGTGTTTTCTTCTCCACCCTCGACTCCGTGGATGCTCACAGGGGTTTATGGCCCTCCGTATTGGCATTGCAAAGAGTCCTTTTTGTCTCAGCTGCATTCTTTGGCCACTTCTTTTACTGGCCCTTGGCTCTGTTTTGGTGATTTTAATTGTATTCTTGCTCAATCTGAAAAGAAAGGTGGTCGACCTTTTGCTTGTTCCTCGTCGGGGGGCCTTGGTGGTATTATGGATGACTTTGGTTTAATTGATTTGGGGTTTGCTGGTAATCCATTCACTTGGAACAATAATAGAAGTAATGCGGCGAATATCCAAGAACGGCTTGATAGAGGCATCGCTAATTCTAGTTGGAGGTTGCTCTTTCCTCATGCCTCGGTTCTCCACCTTCCTGCCACTTCGTCTGATCACTCTCCCCTCATCATTGATTCGATTGGCAATGGTAACTTGGTTAAAAGGCCATTCAAATTTCAAGCCATGTGGGTTCGTGACAGGTCTAGCTCTCTCGTTGTAGAGCATGCTTGGAAATCTGGTTGCTTGGGTTCTCCTTCCTTCAGGCTTTGCCATAAGATCAAGTGTTCTCGGAAAGCTCTCTCTAGTTGGAATCATGACCATTTTGGGTGTGTTCATAAAAAGATCAAAGATATCAAGGATAAAATCGATAAGTTGCAACAGTTAGCTCCCTCTTCGGCCTGTATTGATGCTGTAGCTAGCCTTAAAGTTGACCTTGATGAATTTTACAAGCGAGAAGAGATTCTTTGGAGGCAAAATTCTCGTGTCAAATGGCTTAAGGAAGGTGACCGAAACACTAAATTCTTCCATATTTCCTCTGTTATTAGAGGGAGGCGGAATTCCATTGACTTTCTCAAGGATGATTCGGGTCAGTGGGTGTCCAACCGGCTAGTCATTGGGGAGTGCTTCAACCGGCAGCTTCAGGAACTATTTACCTCCTCTCGTCCCTCTGTCCCTGTTGGTCTTGAAGGGCTTCTACCTCGGTGTATTTCTGAAGCGGAGAATGAGTCACTTTGCCTTATTCCTGATGAAGCTGAGATTCGGAATGTCATTTTCCATATGGGCTCTTGTAAAGCTCCTGGTCCTGATGGTATGTCTGCTCTGTTTTATAAGCATTATTGGTCTATTATCAAAGGTGATGTTATTGCCACTGTTAGGAGTTTCTTTTTGGGAGGATTCATGTTAAGGCAATTGAACCACTCTAACCTTGCTTTAATTCCTAAAACCTCTTCTGCTTATCAGGTTAAGCATTTTCGACCTATTAGTCTGTGTAATGTTATATACAAATGTATTGCAAAAATTCTTTCTAATAGATTGCAACCTCTTTTGAGCAACCTCATATCACCTCTTCAAGCTGCCTTCGTCCCTGGACGCTGCATCTCTGATAACTCCATTATGGTTCATGAAATCCTGCATGCTATGAAGAATAAAGCTGGTAAAGGTGGGCTGATGGCTATCAAGGTTGACATGGAACGTGCATATGACAAGATTGAGTGGTCTTTTCTTTTGGAGGTCCTAAGGTGTTTTGGCTTCAGTAGTACTTGGGTTAACTGGATTAATCAATGCATCTCTACTACTTCCTTCTCCACTATTGTTAATGGAGGACCGATTGGTTTATTTTCTCCTCATCGAGGGCTTAGGCAAGGCGATCCCTTATCTCCCTTCTTGTTCATTTTGTGTTCTGAGGTCCTATCACGATTGCTTTTGCGTGCTGAAGATCGTGGTGATATTCATGGTATTAAGATTTGCAGAGGGAGTCCTGCTATCTCCCATGTTCTTTTTGCTGATGATTTGTTTTTATTTAGTAGAGCCAATGTTGATGAAGCTAGTGCCATTATTGACTGTCTGAATACATATGAGGCTTGGTCTGGACAAACCATCAATAAGGATAAGTCTCGAGTTCACTTTAGTAAGAATTTTAGAGGTCAAGCAGCTGCCACCTTGTGCTCCACACTTCATTTGAGCAAAGCCTCCCCCAACTCCAAATACTTGGGTCTTCCTTTGTTCTTTGGCCATTCCAAATCGAATTCCTTCGGGGCTATTGTTGAAAAAGTTCAGAATCGCATTTGTGGTTGGAAGGCAAAAACCTTGTCTCAAGCAGGGAGATCGACCCTCATTAGATCGGTAGCTTCTGCTCTTCCTAATTATTCAATGTCTACTTTTCTTTTGCCAAAAAAAGTTTGTCAGGAGCTGGATGCCAGGTTTCGTGATTTTTGGTGGGGTTTTTCTAATTCTAATAGCAAAGGTTTGTATCTTAAATCTTGGGAGTCGCTTTGTTGCCCGAAAAGTGCTGGTGGGTTGGGTTTCAGAAAATCGTTTAATATGAATCAAGCTTTATTGGCCAAGTTGGGGTGGAAATTTTGTGTGGAGAATGATAGCATCTGGGCTCGTATGCTTCGAGCCAAATATTGCTGCCCCACTCAGTTCTTGCATGCCCAAGCTTCCTCTGAAGATTCCTGGCTTTGGAAAGGGCTTCTCAAGTGTAACACTCTTCTCTCCAAAGGTATGTGCTTTTTGGTTGGTGATGGCTCTAACATTGATATTTGGAAGGATCCTTGGGTTCCTTTTTATCCTGGTTTTCGCCCCATTCCTAGGGGTGAGCGTGAACTTGGTTTGAATTTGGTATCTGATTTTATTATTAAGCCTAATTGGGTGTGGGATTTAGCCAAGCTTAATCTGGTCTTTGAACCTGTGGCTGTGGATGGCATTCTACGTATTCAGATTTCACCCAATCTTTCTCTTGATCGTTGGGCTTGGATCCCTAACCCCAAAGGTGATTTTTCTGTGAAATCAGCTTATCTTACTAGTCTCCAAGATCGTCCTATTGGCTTCAATCCTTGCTCTAAAGATATTTGGAATGCTTTATGGAACGCTAAGATTCATGATCGTTTCAAGCATTTTCTTTGGAAAGTTATGTGGGATATTTTACCAGTCCGTGAGGTTATTGGTCGTAGATTCCCAATTGAAGATTCTTTGTGCCCTCTTTGTCATGCTGCTGTGGAATCTTCTCACCACCTTTTTATGGAGTGCAAAGTTGCTGAGATTCTATGGATGAACTCTACCTGGTCCCTTAGGTTGACTGCTTTTAGTCACTTGAATTTGATAGAGTGGCTATGCTTGATCCTCACCAATGGACCTGGCCTTCGATTACCTCAGTTTGAAGCTCATCGCTTCCTCATCTTTGCAGTTGTTTTGATGGATCTATTATGGTTCGCCCGTAATAAATTGATATTTGACAACGAAGTGCTTGATCCAAAATCTCTTCTCCTTCAGATTGATAAAGTGGCTGCAGAACATTTCATTGCTTGGAGCAAGGACTCTTCACTCCCACGATCTCCTTCCTCCTCTTTTTGGTCTCCTCCACCTCCTTGTTGGGTGAAAGTGAATTTTGATGTTGCCATTAGAGATTCCTTCTCAGTTCTTGGAGTTGTGGCACGAGATTTTTCAGGTACTTTTCTTTTTGCTTGGACTGCTCAAGAAGGCACTTTGGACCCTCAGATGGCGGAAGCTAAGGCAGCCTGTCTTGCTTTGTCGTCAGCTAAAGAGTGCGCGTTTGATAATATTGTTTTGGAAGGGGATGCTTCTCTTGTGCTTGAGCCCATTCGTACTTGTGATGCCCAATCCCCCTGGCTTATTGCTTCACTTATTATGGATGCTAGAATTTTGTTAGCTTATTTTAATATGTCTGTTGTTAATTGTATTCCTAGAAGGGCCAATTCTGCTGCCCATGAACTGTCCCACTGGGCAGCCCACTGTCAACGCTTTGGTTCAATACCTATCTCCGATTTACCTCGCTCTGTCTTGTTTGAGGAAGGGGAGATTGGGAATGAACCTGAGCTTTCTACTTAATCTACAATTATTTGCTTATCAAAAAAAAAAAGGCTCCCTCCTAGACCAACCCAAAAAAAGGGAAATCAAAGGGGTGCTCCATCCATCAGTAAGTAAAATCATAGCTTGATCTCAACCTCATCAACCTCATCGAAGGTTATTGGTTCTAATTTATGAATAAGATTCATTTTTTGAAACTTGAATTATTATTATTACTTTTTTTTTTTTTGGCCAATTATTAACTACTTGAGCTCCTACACTTTTATCATTATATCCTCAAAGCCTAGTCTCATTTTAATGTATAATATATTACTATTTTATATTTCAAAAATATTGATTTCTTAAGTAGTAGTAATTAAGAATGATTATGATAATTCAAAAATATGAAAAGATAAAAGAAGACACCATACGCCGTTTAGTTGCTTTCAATAATAGTATAAAGTTATAAATGCAAATTCTCCAAAGATAAGAAAAGATGCAAAAATAAAAAACATTGCACATGTTATTGAGAATGATGTATGATGTATGGACTGCATAAGGATGATATGTAAAGCATGATTTTATATTTTCAATTTTGTGGGTCTTTGAAAAAATATGTTCTTTAAGTTGGTTTAGTGGCATTTCTTCCTCCATAAAAGTGGAAGGGTTTTTGGGAGTTTTAGATTTGACCACCTTTAGCTGTGGGTATCTCCACCCAGCCAAAAATAAATAAAATAAATAAATTGGGCATATGTCATTGCGCCACAGTTTCCTAGTCTCTTTGTTTTTTTTCTTTCCTTATTTTTTGATAAACTAGATAACATAAAAGCACTAAACAGCAAAATCTTTTATAACATGAGAGTAAGAAACACCACTAACATCAACATTGAGCTGTTCATACAACCAAATAGGCGTTTTATAAAAAATGGTACAGTTAAAACTAAACATTCCTCCCTTCCAAGCTGGGATATCAGCACACTTCCTTACTCTCACCCATTAGAGAAAAGAAATACAATTCTAAGACAACCCAATTTTTTTGGGATGCTGTTAAGAAAAATTTAAGTAGAAATTCATTGATTTATTAACTATACCATTTTAATCTCCGAGGAAATCTTGATCAAGGTAAGTTTGGGTGGGGTTGGTATAGGATTTAATTCTTATTTTTGGTTGAACTAATAAAATCATTTACTTAATAGAATTGGGGGAGTTTGGGCATACATGGAAATTAAAGGAGTATTTATTTTCATAACAAAATTGTTAAGTAATTTAATTATGTCTTCTTCTTTTTTCTCAAAACTGAAATATGTTTATAAATTTTACTCTTACAATAATCAATAATTCATATTTCTCTAAACCCACCAATATATTAAATATTCTTAATGAATGTCATGCTTGACAGATATTAAGTTCATTGAAAATTAGGAGTTATCCCATTCATAAAGTGCCCCATTGTATAATTTTATTTTCAAAGAAAATATTACTCTCTTCTTCTTCTTTTATTTTTATTTTTCTCTTTTTTCTTTTTTTCGCTACGTGTAAGATGGGAAGAGAGGAAAACCATAAGAATACACATCAACATGATTGATCAATAAAAATGATGAAATAGCATGTAAGACTGATAGACACACCTATAAAATAGATATTTTCTTATATAAAATCAATGAAAAATTTAGCATGTATATGT
This sequence comes from Liquidambar formosana, assembly GCA_039720395.1. Lineage (NCBI taxonomy): Eukaryota > Viridiplantae > Streptophyta > Magnoliopsida > Saxifragales > Altingiaceae > Liquidambar > Liquidambar formosana. The sequence goes on along the minus strand of CM077826.1, from coordinate 13,182,431 downwards.
GAGGAATATCTAATATTGTAATAGATTTATTAACATATAGATCCTACAAAAATATATTAATGAGTATAAGAGTAAAAATCACTAAGTATAATTTGATACAACCTCTTATTTTAAATACCGTTTTTTGCGTCAATTTCATTTAAAGTGTCATGAATTTTTGTCATAGACATGTAACTACTACTATCATTGTGATCAAGTGGCATGGTACAGTGGGAGAACGCAACATTGAGTTTTATGAGGATTTTTTAGCACAATTTGTTGTAAAATAGTCTCTAAAAACGTATTTTGCTTATGAGTTATGTTATCACTTTGCATTCATACATTCATGCGTAACATAAATTATGTCATTTGCATCTTTGCTTGAGATTCAGTATGTCCATGTAATGAAATGAACAAACTATAACCCATTAGGATAGCACGGATGGCAAAAAATCACGCCCCTTCACTATCAATTGCATGGGCTTTTGAGTGAGCTAGCTATGTGTTGTGTGGTACTAATTTGAATTCAAACCTCGCTAAGAGTAGACTTTTGGGATATCCATGATAAACAAACTATTTTGGCAAATGAAAATAATTAATCAAAGATGACTTAAATATGATGTAGGGGGGGGGGGGGGGGGAATTCTCAATATCAAATAAGAACAACTTTCAAAATCTTCGGATGGCTTGGGATACCCCTCATTTGGCCCTAAAAAAAGGGAAATAAAAAAAGTCTCCAAGTGATCTAATCATTATAATCTACCACTAAGAATGTAATAAATCTAGTTACAATGCTAATTTTTGTACACAAATATTATTTCTGCATCATTATTGACTTTCCATGTGAGATTTGAGAATATAGGAAAACTTACCTCTGAAGGGTACAAGTTTCTTATATGATAATTAACTTGAAGAAAAAGGTAAATCAATAATTATAAAAAATAAATAAATAACATCTCCATTAATTTCTTTGCCAAGATAAGATAGAATTATTTCCTCTAGGACCTTATTGAATTGACAGCAATGAGTAGGTTACATGTAAAAAGCACATCAGTGGTTGTCGTGTCCTACTCATTTTCAAGTTGGGCAAGACTTTGAAAACAACTTATGCCCTAATAATTCCATTTATAAATGGTAGATGACTAGACAAACCATGAATTGATGAATTTTTGGGAGGTCTATTGTCAATTAAAGTAATTTTTTTAAATAATTATAAAAAAAAAACAAAAAGAAAAAACAAAAGGGTAAAGCGACAGTAACATGCCCAAATCTGTCATTACTATAAAAGATATAAAATTATTTTCACTTCTTAAAGTTATCATTTTGATTCTCCCCTTTCTCTCTTTTGCCATGTTAGGCCACGGAAGTGGGAGACTGTTGTGCCATTTTCTAACGTGATTACGACGAAGAAAAAACTGTCCCCCAACTTATCAAAAAAGGAAGAAAAAAAAAAACACGATGTCTCCTCTCCCCGCACATGATAATGAAACTGACATGAAGACAACACTTTCATCAAACAAGGGTACTTATGTAAACACAGAGATAATTGTGGTTTTGTATATAGAATTCTAAGATGATGAGTATGTAATCATGGTTGTATTGGTACATATCCTTTATTAGGAAGATAATTACAATTCTCAAGACACATATCTGATTGGCTTAAGGTCCATACCAGTAGAGCGAGATAACATGGATGTGGTGAGGGGCATTAATGGTTGGGAGGGTAACTTCTCTACTCTTGGCCTTATCTTTGAAGATGTAAGGGAGGGTAGTAAGTAGTTCAATTTGCTCTCTATCCATCATGTGTATAGAGAGGGTAATGGAGTGGCACATGTCATTGCGAAATTTGCATGTTCGGTGGACTCTTTCTATGCGTGGTTGGAGGAGGTACTAGAATTTATTTGAGACTAAGTCCAAACTGATATTTCTTTTATGTTCTTTTAATGAATTTCTATTATCAAAAAAAAAGAAAAAAAGAAAAAAAGAAGACACATATTTGATATCCTCACATAGACTCTTAGGAGAATCTCAAGTTCAAGACTTTATTAGCTATAAAATATGATTTAATCATATGTGATATCCATGTTTGATATTGTTTTCTTATTAGATAGTGTTTGATAAGAATTTTTTGTTGACATTAATTGGTGCATGTAGCGCTACTTCAGGCATACAATCAAAGATCAGATGAACAACGACATCAAATTTTCACATTGAGTTTGTCTCTCTGACTTATATTAACAAAAAATATGTTAATATAAACTCACAAGCATTGATAAAAATTTATAACATAAAAAAAGTTGGATGAGAAAAAACATCAACTTCTGATTGACCGCATATGCCAACTACATGACACTTTTTTTTTATCAAAATACAAGGAATTCATCAACGTACTCATATGATCCCATAGTAATAGAAGAGAGAATTGTAGATGATGAGTAGTTTATTTCAGTTGATATTAATATTTTTTTTTGACCTTTTTTTTTTTTTTTTTTTTTCATGGCAAAGAAGACCAACCATTATTTAATATTAATCATAACAGAAGTGATCTCGAAATAAAATTGTAATCACACAAATATTTCTTTTTTTTAATATATATTTGTATGAGATATAATTGAGTGTGGACCATTTAGATTATCCAAAACAAATTATAAGATTAAAAATCATGCAAAACTTTCATGCACATATAACTATTTATCACATACGAATTGGAATCATACCCATGTGATCTGTATCTAATCATTCTCGATAATTAAACGGAGGATTATCCCTGTATGTATAAATTTAATATAAAGAAAAATCATATATGTGGGCGCAGCACATGAACCTCGTAAATTTCAAATGATGCCTTACCTACTAGGACGTTGGGCGAACGGCAAGTTATTTTATGCAACGAGCCTAACGGCCTCCCAAGTCCCAACAAATACCAGGAAGCCGTTGGTGGGTTACGAAATTTTTTTGTCCTTATGCGCACATTGTTTTCGTAACCACGGGCTGGAAACGGAACACGTGTCTCCAGGTGTTGGGAAGCCTTTGGGCCGCTTTGGCGAACGAAGCTGTCATTTTTTGTGGTTTAGTAAATCTGGCTAGCTGTAGACCATTTTGACCTTATGTACCGGCCTTGCCATTGTCTTGCTTGCCACTGGATGCCAAGTGGCATACCACGTGTCATTCGTATTGTTTGTTGTTACATGCGTGGATGATATATTTGGTATTCTCAATCCTATCCAAATCCAGGGGCAAGATAGGATCAAATCTTTATTGGGATAAGACAGCCTTTGAGAGGTCATTGGATCATAGAGGATAGAGCCAAACCCCAACTTGCCCAGGTGCATCATCGGTTAGTTTATTTATTATTTATTTTTTTAAAGCCGAACGAAAGGACTAAAGCATTATCATCATTAGTTAATTTATTACTAACAAATTACAATTAATAATTGATAACTATTTTTTTAGCAACCAACTTGGTTTTATGGTGTCTCTTTGGAGACATCCCACAAAAAATTTGGAACTTGGTTTCATGATTTAGAATTAATAATTCGCTTACTTAACAGTTAATAAGTTTGTTATAAAAATAAAAAAAAATTAATGAGTTATATATCCACAAAAATTAGCAGTAATAATCAAATAATTTTCTCACATGACCCTTAAAACTTGATGAGGGCCGGTCTTATCAATGTGGAGATTACTTCTAGTTTGTACTTTTTATTGAATAGCGCTATATGTATCAACTTATTTTTATATCTTCATAAAACACTTTTTTTCTTTATTTTATTTATAAATTTTAAGGTAGTTGTGGTAGAGCCACATTATATATATATTTCTCAAATTACCAGTAATAATCAAAGAACGAATGAGAAATCGAACCTTAAAGCTAAGATTTTTTAAATCTCAACTCACTCGGATATTATCGCTAAATATCTATGGTATTTTTCAAAAGTTGTATATACACCACAGTAACCATAAAATGGTAAAAGTCCTAGGCAGCTTGGATAAGGCTTCTTTTTGTTTGCTTCAAACAATTCTAATGCAACTCATCCGACACGAAGGCCCAACAAAGGGACCCAATAGAACTTATCCTTCATAGTAGGTCGGCAACAACACAAGTCAGAGTCGGTTTGGGATGGTATATACAACAATCTAATGTAAGAACTGTCTTAATTGTTTGACTTGGAACCAATTTGCTAATTCTAACTGTTCAAATAAATCCATTTTAATTTACATAACATTGAAGATATAAATTTATCTTCTTGTACGAGACCAATCAAAAAGAAGGCAATTATCATCACAATGTGAATGAGAAGTAAAAATAAATGCACTTCATGAATTTCTAAAAACTAACTTTATAACATTAATGTCATGAACTTGTGATGTTCTCACATTTTTCAATGGTTTATTTCAAAACGATGGATTTGTACCTTTAATACTATATAAATTACATTAAACACATTTGAACAATTATACAGGCTATCAATGTATTATTCGAACGACCGATCGTTATCTTTTTTGAATGATGAAGTCATATGCAAACTTGATTTTGAATTACAACCAATTTTTTTTTAAAATCCAAACATAGTTTTATTTGAGTTGATCAAACCTTTGTTGGGATATTGGGACAGCCTTTGAGAGGTCATTGGTTCATAGAGGATAGAGCCAAACCCATCTTGCCCATGTGCAACATTAGTTAATTTATTTATTTTTAATTTTTAAAACCAAAAGAAAAAACTTAAGCATCATCATCTTATTACTAACAAATTACAATTAATAATTGATAAAATTTTTTTTTTTTGAGCAAACAACTCGGTTTTATGTCTCTCTGGGGACATCCCATAAAAAAATTGGAACTAGGTTTCATGATTTATAATTAATAATTTGATTACTTAACAATTAATAAGTTTGTTATAAAAAGAAAAAATCAATAAGTTATATATCCAAAAAAATTAGCAGTAACAATCAAACAATTTTCTCACATATGACTTATCTTAATGGTAGGCATTTTTCTGTAAAACCCTTAGAACTTGATAAGGGCCGGCCTTGTCAATGTCAAGATTACTTCGTAGTTTGTACTTTTTATTGAATAGAGCTATATGCGTCAACTTATTTCTAAATCAACTCATGTGATAGATTTAATAGAGCACTTTCTTCTTTATTTTATTTATAAATTTTAAGTTGACTATGGTAGAGCCACATTATATATATATCTGTCACAAATTACCAATAATAATCAAAGAGGGAATGAGAAATCGAAACAAGACATTCTTCTTGTAATTAAGAGAAAGGTCTCATAAATTGACCCTTAAACTTAAGATTATCTAAATCTCAACTCACTCAGATATTATCGCTAAGCCCCATGCGTATATATCGATGGGGATTTTTAAGAAGTTGTATATACACCATAGTGACCATAAAATGGTAAAAGTTCTAGGTAGTTTGGATAAGGCTTCTTTTTGTTTGCTTCAAATAGGCACCTCGATTTTATATAATATTAATACAACTCATCCGACGTGAAGGCCCCAAGACTCTTATCTTGTAACTAACAAAGGGGCCTAATAGAAATTACTCTTCATGGTAGGTCGGCAATTACACAAATTAGAGTCGGTTTGGGATCATATATACAACAACTTGATGTAAGAACTGTCTTAATTTTTTTGACCTGGAACCGACTTGCTAATTCTAACTGTTCAAACGATATAAATTTATTTTTTTGTGACAGACAAAATATTGTTTCTCTTATCATGTGATTTCGTTTGCCGAAAGGAAGAGAACCAGCATTTTCTTAAATTTACCTATTTCCTTCAGAATTAAGAAGAGCCTTATTTAAAGGAAAACGCTACATGCAGCAACTTTATGCCCCATCTTTTATCTAGACTCTCTCATCTTCATTGGGGTAGGGTGGGCAAAAAGTGCACTTATGTGATGTCATCCATACGGGTTTGAGCTCCACCCATTTGTGCAAAATTAAGGTAAAAGTTTGGGCATGGATTGATGCATGCAGCATTACTCTTCCATGCCATGAAGTCTGATTTAGAAAGGATTGTTTTGCTAACCTGTGCACGATTGGCATAAAAAATTGGTTTTTCTCTCCCACAATTCAGTTTGCTTGAAATCAAGGAAATAGATCTGCAACAATGAATTTATGACAGCCTTGAAGAGATTAAGGGGACTTCAGGGCATATACTCCGTAATTGTAGAGATAGTTGGCTTCACAAAGAAGCAATTAAGTGTATTTAATCGTGAGAGATTCGGCATTTCCTAGGAAGATCGGCTAGAGTCACAGTTTTACCAGGTGTTCCTAAAACAAAGGAATCAAAGTCCTAAAACGTAGGAAAAGCATTATGGGGCTTCACCAAGGATTCTACTCATAATTTTTAGGACCAAAAAAAAAAAGTATTTATAATATTTTATTTTTATTTTTATTTTTAATAATATATATATATATATATATATATTTTTTTATGTGTGTGTGTGTTTTTTTTTTTTTTTTTTTTTTTGAAAAAGGACCATATACAATAAATTCTCAGTTACATATTGAGGAAATTCATCTTTTATATCAAGAGGCTGCTTTAGGGTTTGGAAAATCATAAAATCCGATCAGTTGAAAAACTGGTTGGCTGGGTTTTAATTTGACCTTTTTTTTTTTTTTTTTCCGGTAAGAAGCCTACATGCCAGATGAAATTTTAACAAAAACATGAATGAAAAAGGTACATTTCTTAAAATCAACATTTACCCAGTTTTTCAAAAAATCAAATACTCCGTAGTATGGTAGCAGAGTGGACACTGCACCCAACCTAGTTCATGTCTGCAGATATCCAATCAATTTATGCCATATGAACACCCTCTCTCTCTCTCTCTCTCTCTCTCTCTGTGGCACGAGAAATGTGGACCCCCTTGCAGTCACACCAGCCAGAGAATTGAATAGGCAAACTGGCCCACCACACATGCAACAAGGTTGGTTTTGCTGGCCAAAAAAATCCACAATGGACCTCCCCTACCCTGTAACACAAGGGCAGAACCTTCAATGGTCGGCCGTGGTGGACCAAGACCGCTGTCATGTGGGCTCATTCAGAACTAGAAACTCCTAACGGGGTTGGGTCAGACATGCCACTAAATCATTGATGACCCATCTCCATCCTCTCCCATTCTCCCAACCCAATTTCTTCATGAGACTTTTTTTGTACAACATTGACGGCGGTTTCATCTCGTGGCCTCACTCATTAGAAAAGAGTCAAACAGCCGTTTTTCCAATGAAGCTTCGTAGGGCTCTTAATGGTTTCGACTTTGCGGGTGCCGGTCTTTTCTTGCAAAGGGACTATGAATTATAATATCATCTTATTATTGTTTGAACAAAAAATTGGGCACTCCATTCAAATGTGTTCCAATTTTTTGTCTGGAATTATATTTGGTTGAAGACGGAAAAACACCCTGGAGTTCACGCTAATACGCATTTTAAATAAATATTATTCAATTAGGTCCTCGTGATTATTAAAATAAAGTTGAACAAGTTAACATTTTTTTTTTTTAAATTTTTGAGAAAAAAACTTGTTAAGATTCTTGGAAGATACTCTTTCCTGTTCAAGGGCAATCTTTTTTTTTTTTTTTTTTTTGGGTGTGGTGGGGGGTTGGGTAGGGGGAAGAGGGAAAAAAAAAAGAGTAAGGACGCGTTTGGACACCCATGGATTTTGATTTTATTATTGTTATTTTTTTTTATAGCACCAAACAAATGGTATCTCAAACCATACACCCATAGAAATTGAATGGCTCCTTTAATGTTTGCATAGGATTTTAAGTAATAAATACATTAATTAAAATGGTTGCATTTTAGGAAATAGGAGTTTCCACTACAAATGATAATATAAGTTTAATATTGGAATTCTTAAAATGCTACCATATCAAATTTTCAATATCATTTGGGAGGATAGCTGTCATTTTCTGTAATGAATTATTCATAGGGATGAATTTTCTTTCATATAAAGTAATACATAAAATACAGTAAGTGCAACTCAATTTTCAAGCATGCCCTATTGTTTTTGGTTTTTTTTGGGTCAAAACCCAATGTTTTCCCAAAATTTTTAACCAAGGACTAATCACAGTTCGCAGAAAGAGAGAATCACTGGTCAAGCGATTTTTTTACCAATATATTAAGATTTAAACTCAGAATCTTTCACTTCTACTTAACCAATCAGCTTGAGACCTATCTCCTTTACCAACTATTGTTTTTGTTTGGTCTGGTTTTGTAGTTTACTCTCGTGTTTATATTTTTATGGTGAGATATGAAGATTCCTACACAATGTGGGGCTGCATGAAGATGGGAAGTTGATGGGCCTGGTCTCACATGGGTGGCTTCCTGATGTCAAAGTTGATGCACAGCTTTGTTTGAAATATCAACTGTTGATCCATCACATCAAGTAATGTTGATTTTTTTGACTTCCATGGTCAGAGGTTCCAGCCTTGTATGAGTGGTAGACACTTTGCGCATCTTGAAAGAGTCTTAGCTCTTGAAGGAACAGTGACGTTCAGCATTTCTTTCAACGATATTTATTTGGGCCTTGGGCTGTGCCTCGTCAAAATTTAACTGTGATGGCTTAAGCCAGAGCCATAGTGTCCTTCAATTTTTCTTTTATATATTATAATAATAATAATAATAATACAAGGGAAGATTGCAAGAACATCATACAAATCTCTTATTTTGTGAAAATTATTAAAAAAATACTTTCATGACAATTTATGATTACTTCTACAATAACGGACATCTAAACACACGAAAAAAAAGTTACTTTCCCAAAAAAAATAAAACTCACGGATAGTTTTATAAAAATTTGTGGGCCTCACACGTTGGCCATGTGTCGACTCTCTATAGTCATGCTAGTGAGACTCCATATTAAAGAGTTAGCAAATTGAACTCAACCTCCACTTACAAAGAGAGAGTACCACCTAAACTATAAGAGTTGCAACAACCGTACTTTAAATTTGTAAACTTTAAGGCATATTATTATATTCCCAATCTTTATTTATTTATTTTTTAAATAAAATTTTTTTAAAAACCCTCTATTTGAAGTTGATAAAGTTTTTGAAATTAAGAAGGAAAGAAAAAAAAAATGAATACTAGCTCATAGCTAGATCCTTCCATTCCATTATGGCATTATCTTAGACTGTGGGATCAATGTTTCAAACCCTCACGGCCTTACCTCCCCTTTTTCGCTTTCATTTTATTTTATTTTTTGCTCAGGAGTAGAGCCCAATGGGCATTATGTTACATGAGGTAGCCCATCTCCCTTCTTGTATCTCCCCTACCTAGAGTTCCAAGAATCGAATCCAAAACCATCACCTCATGAGAAGTGGAGAGGTACCACTAGGCCATGAGGGCCTATTTCCTTACATCTTCCTTCTGAAAATGGGAGAGATACTAACATGGTTACAAGGCCGGTGAAAGTTCTCCTTCAACTTGTTAATCTCAAATCCAAAGTAGTCTCAACTTAAAGTTGGTAAACCAACCGTGGACAGGGCTTGGCTCAGACATACGCTTGTAATCTTGGTGGGCCTTGGCTCAGATCAGACCAAACTCGCTGGGCTTTCTTTTTGAATACCGATGTACTAATCAGTTCATTTTGTGCTACCAATTAAAAATAAAAAAAAATGTAAATTACAGAAAATCCCTTCAAATTTAATCATTTTTTATGTAACTTTTTTTTAAAAAAATTATTACAATATCCCAGATCTAATAAAGTAAAGCATAAGTGTTAGTCATTTTCTTAAAGAGCTGGTCCACAATCCCATATAATTGCAAGATATAGTATATAAAGATAATTAACAAATGCACAATTTTGATTGGCTTTTTTGATTGTGCTTTATTAAAGTAATTTATCCATAAATGCAATTACCACTTACTTTTTATTTATTTAATCAATGAAAAAGTTGCTTTTTTTGCTTTTTCTTTTTACGAACCAGAAGTGCTTGTCTTATTTCAAACATATATGTTCAGAAATATTTGTGGACAGGTGATTGAAGGATTGAAAGTTTAAATCCAAAATGGTTCAAAAGTAATTATCAAAATGAAGAATGCTAAGCAAAGTTGCGACAATCCATCTTCTTATATTACGGAGTAAAATAAAAGACACGAGAAGCATTTATATATTGTACTGGATATTGTTTTTGCAATTTATATTTAAGAAATCACAATTGAAGTTTGAAGGCGACGATATGTGCACTGGTTTCAGAAGCACAATCCCCTCAACACTGATTATGGTTATTTAACTATGAACTCGCTTCTTTCTATTTTTCTATTTATTTTGAAATGTGTAATTTTATATGCATAAATAACTCACACACAAAACACATAAATAAAGAAGTTTACATATGAGAAATAGAACAAAAGAAGGCCCGAAAGCCCATAAATTCTTTCTAAAATCTATTTCTCTTTTTAGGGTTGTAGTATGGTTTTGCTTTTGGAATAAATTTTTCTTGAATGCTTTTAAAAAGAGACACATGGGAGAAATTCGAAGACTTAGAGGTGCCAAAGTGGGTTAATTTCAGATCCTACTCCAACACTATGTTTGTGAAATGTGACAGTAAAAAATTCAGCATCAGAAAGGACGTGCGTCAAAATTGATATAAAAAGGAAAGTATCTAAGTATAAGTGGTACTCAAACTTAAATTGACCAAGCAGATGCCCCGTTGTTGCATGTTTTTCTATTATATTTTTACTAATAATCGGACACACACGGCGCGTACAACACATCTTTTCAAATTTTTACTCTATTAATGAAACTGCTATATCAATTTCAAAATTTCTTAAACCGCATATGTATGTGAAAGAGAATTAAAGAGAAATAGATTATGGTGAATTTTTTTAAATTAATAAAATTATCAAATCATCTTTTAACTTTATTAACTCATAAGCGTATTTTAATATTTTCAATTGCAATCCAATCACAAAAAAAGCCACAAAAAAAATTGACTTTAAATTGACTTTATTTAATAGTATAGATTAACAAATTCTGTGATACTACTACAAAGAAGATTTGATAGGTGAATGGATTCAGTCTTCGGATGGATAACTGAGATTGATTGATCTTTTAAGCAGAATATTTTATATCTTGAAGGTCATTTTGACCTTTTAATCTCAATTTTCCAAAAACTTATTCGATGGCTGATTTTATCTTAGGACTATGCTTGAGTTTTTAAAATTTATTATTGAAACCATTCTCCTTGATATCATGGCATATCAGGCATCCAAAGGACCTAAGAAAAGACTAGATATCAAAGCATTACACGAGTTTTTCTCTCAAAAAGATGGAAACTAGCGGCAACTTTCACCTTTTGTCTATAGGAGTTGTAAGAAGAAAAGAAGAAATTTTAAAAATTTCATGTTTTTCCCCCTTCATTATTTAACTTCAAGATACAAGATATTCTGCTTAATAGTCCAACTTCCATTCTAAGACTGAAATGCATAGAATTCATTGTTAAACTTTTATTAAAAAAAAGAAAAAAAAAAAAAAAAAAACCTTATGATCTTTATATTAGTGAGACCCAAGGTCCGGCCAATTGGCCAAAAAAGAAAAGAACATACGTTATAATTACTAATAAGCATTGAGAAAGTGAGAAGCAGTATTATTAAAAAAAAAAAAAAGAAAAAAAAGAAAAAAAAAAAACAGAAGAAGATGATTTTTAAAACTCAACAGATGTATTACCCCAAAATCACAAATGTATTTATGCACCAAAAATCATATTGTCACAATTGTATTGCCTAGTAAAAATTTGTGACAATTATAAGGCGGATTGTAGGTTCAATTATACAGGGGGGGAAAAAAAAAGAGAGAGATAAAAGAGCTAAAGGGAGATAGATTATTTTCAAATACTCCAATAGTTAAAAAAACCGTCACTGAGAACAACAAGGAAAAATTAAATCCTCAAACAATATTCTTTTGTCCTCGGCCCCTAATCAAAGAAAGGAACCCAAAAAAAATGAAAAAAAGACTTGATTTCATACCATATCCAATTACCCATAGTTTAAAGGGATGCCTCATGCATCTAAAACCATGCATTTCATCACTTTTCTCTACACCCATCTGAGAAAAAAAAAAAAAAAAAAAAGAAAAAAAAAAAGCCCCTTTATGTACCCAAAAACAAAACAAAAAAAAGTACAAAATTCTCATACAAAGCAAATTATGAGAGAGAGAGTAATGTTCAAGAAACTGCCACCCCATCTCCATTACTATTCATCAAACAAAACCTGGTGGGTCTGGGCTGGAAATTCTTCCTCCTCTGAAGACCTTGGCTCGACGGTTTGATGATATGCATGAGAAACGCCTTCAGAAGATTGGCTTTCGATGTCATCTCTGAAGATTCTGACCGGTTAGGTGTACCGACGACGTCGTCCGCCTGGAGACTTTTCGAGCACTCCGGTGAAGGATGCACCGGAAAGAGCCCGGGTGGGTGGTCGGAGAGCAGAGACATGTACGTGTTGAAGATGTGTTCTTGGAAGCCATATGTGTGTGGGGTGCAACTGCTGTGCCGTGGCTGAATTTTGATTCCTTTGGTGTTAAGCTAAACTGGGCAGAATGAAACTGGGTGCTCTTCATTTTATATCTTCTTTCAACGTGAATTACCAATTTAGCCCTTGCTTTTGTACTTGAATGCTTCTGCTTGGCTATAAATCTGTAAATACACGAACTTCCCTTTAATTAGTACATTAATGACATGGTTTTGATACACGCTTTTGGACTTATATGCTTGTGCTTGGCTATAATACATGAACTTTCCTCTAATTAGTATATATTTTTTTATTTTTGGGTCAACAAATAGGAATCTCTAATTAGTTTATTAATGACATGATTTTTGATACACGCACCTCACCAATTTATGAATATTATGTGAGTATGAAATGCCGTAAAACACATATACTGATAAATGTCATACATTAAGCTTTCATGCACCTATTAAATCATGGGTCTGAAATCAAATGAAGCATTTGACACTAAAATTTGGATGGGGGCGAATTATAATCCCCCCAAAAAAAAAATATTCATAGGGGACTGTATCCTTTAGCTTGATCATAAAATTGTCTGATGCGTATTTATGTGAAGTTTGAAGGCGACGATATGTGCACTGGTTTTAGAAGCACAATCCCCTCGACACTGATTGTGGTTATTTAACTATGAACTTGCTTCTTTATATTTTTCTATTTATTTTGAAATGTGTGATTATATATACATAAATAACTCATACACAAAACACATAAATAAAGAAGTTTACATATGGGAAATAGAACAAAAGAAGGCCCAAAAGCCCATAAATTCTTTCTAAAATCTATTTCTCTTTTTAGAGTTGAAGTATGGTTTTGCTTTTGGAATAAATTTTCCTTGAATGCTTTTAAAAAGAGACACAAGGGAGAAATTCGAAGATTTAGCGGTGCCAAAGTGGGTCAATTTCAGATCCTACTCCAATACTACGTTTGTGAAATGTGACAGTAAAAAATTCAGCATCAGAAAGGACGTGCGTCAAAATTGATATAAAAAGGAAAGTATCTAAGTGAAAGTGTTAGTCAAACTTAAATTGACCAAGCAGATGCCTGTGTTGCATGTTTTTCTATTATATTTTTATTAATAATCAAACACACATGATGCATGTACAACACATTTTTTCAAATTTATATTCTATTAATGAAATTGCTATGTTAATTTCAAAATTTCTTAAACTACACATGTGTATGAGAGATAATTAAAAAAAAACAGATTATGGTGAATTTTTTAAAATTAATAAAATTACAAAATTGTCTTTTAACTTTATTAACTTATAAGCATATTTTAGTATTTTCAATTGCAATCCAATCACAAAAAAAATTGACTTTATATAATAGTATAAATTAACAAACTCTGCGATACTATTACAAGGAAGATTTGATAGGTGAATGGATTCAGTATTCGGAAGAGCTTTTGAATAACTGAGATTGAAAGATCATTTTGATCTTTTAAGCAGAATATTTTGTATCTTGAAGGTCATTTTGACCTTTTAATCACAATCGTCCAAAAGCTTATTCCAAGACTAGCTGATTTTATCTCAGCACCGTGCTTGAGTTTTTAAAATTTATTATTGAATCCATTCTCTCAGGCATCCGAAGGACCCAAGAAAAAAAAAAGACTAGATATCAAAGCATTACACGAGTTTTTCTCTCAAAAAGATGGAAATTAGCGGCAACTTTCACCTTTTGTCTATCGGAGTTGTAAGAAGAAAAAGAAGAAATTTTAAAAATTTCATGTTTTCCCCCCTTCATTATTTAACTTCAATATACAAGATATTCTGCTTAATAGTCCAACTTCCATTCTAAAACTAAAATGCATAGGATTCCTTGTTAACTTAAAAATAAAAAATAAAAAAAAAAACCCTTGTGATCTTTATATTAGTGAGACCCAAGGTCCGGCCAATTGGCCAAAAAAGAAAAGAACATACTTCATAATAACTAATAAGCACTGAGAAAGTGAGAAGCAGTATTATTATAAAAAAAAATTAAAGAAAAAAAAGAAAAAAAAAAGAAGATGATATTTAAAACTCAACAGATGTATTATCTCAAAATCCCAAATGTATTTATGCACCAAAAATCATATTGTCACAATTGTATTGCCTAGTAAAAATTTGTGACAATTATTAGGCGGATTGTAGGTTCAATTATACAGGGGGGAAAAAAAAACGAGAGGTAAAATAGCTGGGAGATAGATTATTTTCAAATACTCCAACAGTTAAAAAAACGTCACTGAGAACAAGAAAGAAAAATTACATCCGCAAACGATATTCTTTTGTCCTTGGCCCCTAGTCAAATTAAGGAACCCAAAAAAAAAAAAAAAAAAAAAAAAGTAAAAAGTTGCAACGGGGTGTAAATTGATTTTTCCATTATAACCAATACAATTAGGGTTTTTTTTTTTTTGGGGGGGGGGGGGGGGGGGGGGGGGGGGGGGGTGGTGAAGGACTTGATTTCATACCATATCCAATTACCCATAGTTAAAGGGATGCCTCGTGCATCTAAAACCATGCATTTCATCACTTTTCTCTACACCCATCTGATTATAAAGAGAAGAAAAAAAAAACCCTTTATGTACTCAAAGTACAAAATTCTCATACAAAGCAAATTATGAGAAAGAGAGAGAGAGAAAGAGGGAGAGAGAGAGTAATGCTCAAGAAACTGCCACCCCATCTCCATTACTATTCATCAAACAAAACCTGGTAGGTCTGGGCTGGAAATTCTTCCTCCTCTGAAGACCCTGGCTCGACGGTTTGATGATCTGCATGAGAAACGCCTTTAGAAGATTGGCTTTTGATGTCATCTCTAAAGTTTCTGACCGGTTAAGGTGCACCGACGATGTCGTCCGGCCGGAGACTTTTCGAGCACTCCGGTGAAGGATGCACCGGAAAGAGCCCGGGTGGGTGGTCGGAGAGCAGAGGCATGTACGTGTTGAAGATGCGTTTTTGGAAGCCATATGTGTGTGGGGGTGCAACTGTTGTGCCGTGCCTGAATTTTGATTCCTTTGGTGTCAAGCTAAACTGAGCAGAATGAAACCGGGTGCTCTTCATTTTATATCTTCTTTCAATGTGAATTACCACTTTAGCCCTTGCTTTTGAACTTGTATGCTTCTGCTTGGCTATAAACCTGTAGTACATGAACTTTCGTTTAATTAGTACATTAATGACATGGTTTTGATACACGCTTTTGGACTTATATGCTTGTGCTTGGCTATAATACATGAACTTTCCTCTGATCAGTATTTTTTTTTATTTATTTTGGGTCAACAAATAGGAATCTCTAATTAGTTTATTAATGACATGATTTTTGATACACGCACCTCACCAATTTATGAATATTATGTGAATATGAAATGCCGTAAAACACATAGAGTGATAAATGTCATACATTAAGCATTCATGCACCCATTAAATCATGGGTCTGAAATCAAATGAAGCATTTGACACTAAAATTCGCATGGGGCCGAATTATAAGCCCCCCAAAAAAAAATTAAAAAAAAAAATCATAGGGGACCGTATCCTTTGGCTTGATCATAAAATTGTCTAACGCATATTTAATTAGGTAAAAAAAGGTTTGGATTTTATGAAGAGCTCAAGCAGGCATGTGATGGTACAATAATTGAATTTTTTTTTTTCCATGTGATTTTGTGCATACATACAGGAAATCAAAAGCAATTTTTTTTATTATTATTATTTTTAGGGTCAGGGTGTCCGGGCATTTTTTATTTTTTATTTTATTAAAAGCATTTTGTTTAGTGATGAACTACTTCCTGTAATTGAAGAGATTTCTTCCTATAGACGGAAGGAATATTTGTCATAAATATTTAGTTCCTTCCATGGTAAGCAACTAAAACCATTTACTCTTAGCATATTACCTTTTTTTTGGATGAAATACTTCAATCTCATACATCATCATTCACTTTAATTTGATATTAGTTCTTTTGGAGATGTTACAAGAGGAAGTTTCTCGATGCCTAAGTTTCAAGAACCGCTCATTTTGTACACTGTTTTAATTATGGTACAAACCTATTAGCTGATACACTAAAATATTTAATTAGTCGTGAAGGTTATGCAATATAATCAATATTGAAAATAAGCTCAGAGAATTCTTATCATCAATATTAGATAGGCTTAAGAAATACGTCATCCAACCGTCTGTCTTTGTGGTGCAGTTTGACGAGGGATTTGTAGAAGAAATTTAAGATAAAGTGAGATTTTAATGCTAAATTATGGTAGCAACAATAGTAGCAAATAAGGTTGAAACTTCATCTTAGTGCTAAATCTCTTGTCCAAACGCACCATTATAGAATCACCGTCTTTGTAATAACTTTCAGCGAACTTCCCTCCTGTCACACCTCTTCTAAGATAGTGAGCTTTTCGAGAAAAAAAAAATGAAAAAAAGAAAAAAAAAAAAGAAAGAAAAGTATTATCTACATTGTTTGTGAATTTTAAGTTCATTTTCCAAAAACCTACCGTTGCTCAAACTTTATTCCAACATCTTTAGTATTTATTGCCAAATCCATATAATATTACTATGCGGTTATCGTGTCTGCCCTATTTATTCAGTTGATGATGCAAATGCCCACCAATACTGTAATTAAGTTTTTAAAAAAAAAAAAGTAAATCAACCATATATTGGAAAGAACAAAACAATACCCTGGAACACTTTTTCCATGGTCATCGATCACCATGTTTGTTTCTTTGGGTTCCTTGTATTGGTTGGTTGATTTGATTTGGTGTGTAACCAATTTAGTCATTTAGCCTCTTTGATGGGGTTTGCATGCCATCTCCTCATCTAATCACACGTGGTAAGGGCTTGACACATGTGAGGTCAACTTGGGTACGTTTTGGCTACAGACAACACTTCACCAAACTCTAGAAATCGCAACCCAAAAAAAAAGAAAAGAAAAATATCAATCCTACTCTAGAAAGCTCCCTCTCAGTCACACACACGGACCTACATTCTTAATAACAAAACCAGGTGCTGCCTGTTGAATTTACCTGATTCTGTTCAATATACTAACGGGGCACATAGAATTTACACGTTCTCTTCTTGACTGTTGAATCATGACTGCACTATGTTGCCCCCCTGTGTGTGTGTGAGAGAGAGAGAGAGAGAGACAAAACCAGATGCTGTTAGTTGAATTTACACGATTTTGCAATATTCTAACACATGCAGCACACAGAATTACAAAGGGTGTGGGTTGTTGATACTGCTGAATTATCAATACACTCACGTTTTGTCATGCTGCCTATCTCCTTGGATGTTGATTGATGCCTACAGTTCTTTTCAAAAACAAAATGAAAAGAAAAAGACAAAAAAAGAAGAAGAAAGATTGATGTCCTCATGTCCATACCAAGACTAAAATATTGTAATGTAGTTGTATATACTCTAGGGGTTCCTATTAATTAGCTGTGAGCCTGTGAAATGGTTTTAAGTCTCGATTTCAACACCACTTCTTTTTTTTTTTTTGGGTTAAGGGTCTTGGTTTATCTCACCGGGACACCAAACGCATTATTATATAATATTATTAGGCAAGATTTTGGTCTCAAAGAAGTTACCCATATTTTAATGGCTGACACCAACATATTTGCAAAAATTTCATATGAGAATTGCAGAGGTATAATTTTTGGGATTGCCAGAGGATGCCGTGATGGGAATGAAACTTGAAAGATTTTAAAAGTTATAAGGAAACAATTGAATTAAAAATAAATGATATTTTCGACTATTAATTACTTTCAATGTTCAAACTTGAAACTTATAATAACATAATAAAAACAAATTTAGTGGACATCAAAAGTCGTTCTTTGAATGTATTTCTAAACATACTCTAAACCAAACCAACCCCCACTAAAAAAAAACTCCATAGTAATTTCTATTTCCCTTTTTTTTACCAATCATGTGCACACTACCCACAGGTGTACCCCCTGCCCCTAATTTTTTGTCACATCAAGGGGAAAACTTTTTAATCCCAAAGCTTTGCCTCATATGAGGGAGAGAGAGATGTCACTAAGGATAAAAAACTTTTAGGGTTAAAAAAATGCACACGCAAAAAAAAAAAAAAAAAAACCCTGTCCATAGGGTCTCTATAGAAATCCAGGAACATAGCAATGGGATGTCAAGGCAGGTTTGTCCATTGGCATGAAAAGAAGGAAGCAATGGTACAGACCTTACTTTTTTATCGCAACCATGGAAGAGCACACCGATAATGAAAACATTATAACATTTTGTTGACTATGTTGTACTAGAACTTGGAAGAAGCACAAATTGGAGTATAACTCATGGTTTTGATGGCGCTCTCAAAATTAAATGTGACACATTCTGTCTATATTGTCAATTACTATGTCCGTAAAATAATTGCAACCCAAGATTTGTATGCCAATTACAAGCCATAAAAATCATGCAAAATAGAAAAATGCTACTGATGTAAAACGAGGTCACCTGTAGCAGAATTCCAGAAATGTGATGGATAGGTTAGCCTGTTTATCAGAAGCATCCTTCTTAAGGTTTGTGCTTTGAAAGATACTCTGAAAACCTTTCACATATATTATTAGGAAACTGATGTAGCCGGCCAAGGCAACATTTGCCAATGGCCATATTGAGCAGTACCCGGATTGAAATTGAGTTGAATTCAAGCTTTGACTCAAAACCAGGCTTAGTGGTGTTCAGAACATTTGGGTGAACTAAAATCTTAATGGATCAGGATTAGCTTCACCCGGTGTGGCAAAATCATATCACTTTTTGGGGACTTCAGTTGGCAACTGGTTTAGTATAAATACAAGCAAATCAATCGATCAATCACTCCCTCAAATTATATGTAAATAGTCTAATAAATAATATGGTCAAACATAAGCAACTACATTGCAAAATTATCGAGCAAAAACAAAGATCTCGGTAGAATATAATATAAGCCTCAGCAGTTAATATTTTCATAACCGGGAACTAAACTTTATAAAGGAACATATCAACTTACCTAAAGAAAGAATATAAACTCCAAAACTTACTAAGGGCCCTTCTCTCCTTCCAAAGAAACTTGATCAGATACAGCTACAAACTGTTTGGTATATGCACGATGCCGCCTCTCTCTTGCATACAGTACCCAGAAGATCAAGGATAGCATTACTGCACTTGAGACCATAGCCAACCCAATATAGATCCATTTACTGTATTGCCTTAGATCCGGACAACGATTCTTAATGATGTCCTTGAAGGTATCCCGCACAAAAGTGCAATCTTGTAGGTCAGTAAGGAACGGGCCATAACTTTTCAATGCATAGCTTATATTTACGACAGATGTTATTTGGCCATAAAAGGCAGGAGTCAAACGGCCCACAGTGGTACACTTTCCAGTGGCTGAAACTTGGCAGACATAATTCCTCCATTCCTGCATCAAACACAATGAATTTCTAAGTACTAGTTTGTAAATTGCTCCATTTGATTGTTTAAAATATGAATGTATATCAATTTTCTTAGTATTAACTTAAAGAAAGAGAATGAAAACTATCTCCAAATATTTTTCTCAACCGATACGTTGTCATATATTTTTTAAATTCAGCCAAGAAGTATATGACAGCTTCCTTTCTTTAGAATTGACATTCAGCAGTTTTCCTCTTACCAATTGCTCAGTAAACACTAACAGATATTAAAAATTGTTTCAACAAAAATTGTACCAGGATAAGCCATAAATTTTTTCTAGAACAAGGAAGTCATTCTTTGTTCCAGGTTTTAAGAAAAAAGAAAAAGAAAAGAAAAAACATTACCAAATGCACCTTCTATTTAAACATAATGACTTGTTTTAACTTACTTGTGCCGCATTATCAAACCTCAGTTCACCATCAACACATTTCCGGTCAGTCTTATCAGGATGAAATGGATTACAGAGGACAGGCACCAATGGACCAGATTGATTATAATATAAACTGCCAGCAATGGGTAGAAAATCAACATTGGCCACGTTGGTTATTAACCGGTTAACCATGTCGACCAATTGGAAAGTCACATCTTTGGCTTCAAACAAGGTTTGTTGGGCAGTTGCTTTGTCTACACAGGGGATAATATCATCTAAAGCTGTATGAGCCCTGGGGTGTTGGACCCACTGATCCATCGCAATGCATGTGTCCCCCATCACACTGGAATTTGATGAAAAATAGTTTAGATTTAAAGACATACAGGCATACAGCAATGAACATGATTTGTTCTAAAAAGGGCCAACAGAAATGTATTTGTGTATAAGAGCTTCCACACTGCTGAGCCAGGACCATTGGATTGAAGATTTTAGAAATCAACTGAAGCAATTGAACACCAAAGGGATAAAATGTAAGGGGAAAAAAGGAAAACATTGAGTAAAAAATATCAAATGTCGTTCGATCCCATAAATCCAATTCGGAACACATGAAATGAACTGTACGTGAAAGCTGCAACTTTGTTATTTCATTATAAAACAAATTACAAACTAAAAATTAGAAACAGAGAATATAAACAAGTATATTACTAACATTGAAATTTTCCATTTCTCACACATCTCACCCCCTGGCCAGTTTCATGGATTTTCCATGACATTTTTGGTCACCAAATCAAGATCCTAAAATATATAGAAATTACAAGACTGCTCTATGGTACCCCAATTTTATGCAATTGGCATAGCTAGCTCAGTGACTGCATGAACTTCGCTACTTGCCAATGTTAATTCAAGTAATCATGAGATTGTGCCAGTTATTCTACGAAGTCTTTGGGTACAGTGAACAATATGCAAAATTGTAATTCTAGATATGCTGATCTGTACATAATCTATTATTAGCCCCATAGAGCTTTAAAACCCATTAATTAGGATAATATAAGTTCATTACTTCTTTAATCACAGAAAACTTCTAATATTTTCTTCTTTTAAGGAAGACATAAAGACTACCGTTGGCCATATTGTAATTCTTTCAAATTTATAAATTATTTCATAATCTTTAAACTTTATAACAAAGGGATTTTGCTTCATTCATATAAATGAATATCAACCTATAAATGGCCTTATATTTCTACTCATCGACCAGAGCAGTCTCATCTTAGGCCAGTTAATTTTTCAACATGTTATTTCATGATTGTAAACATTCTAGTCCATAAACCATAAATAGTCTATTGGCTGCCCCGGAGAATTTTCCTTCTGATTTAATAGGAATACACGCACGTAAAATTCCTAAGCACGTATTCAATTTGGCCATCCAATTTCAATGCATTGGCAACACTGTACCTAAATTATACTCCTTTCCAATCATCATTACTCGTTTGTAGTAGGATTAGTCAATCTGATATATATCTCATGCTGATTAATTAAGGTGACCTAAAAGTTTGTCTCCTTGCATGTTCTTGTGAAATTTGTGATGATTTAATTAAAAAATTCCAACAAAATAACAGAATTCCTAATTATTTTACATTCAAAGAACTTTAAAAAACTAGGTTAAGTATTTAAGTCACTTAGGTCTCCCCTGTTGTTTGGTAGACCTTATAGGTATGTAAAAGCACATTGGATACCATATTTTCAAGAAGTCATTAGGCTTCAATTGAGGTTTGGTCGCTTGGTAGTAAAATGACAATGCTGGAATGCATGGCTAATGTATATTTTTAGCTCCAAACATTCATAAAAATACTATCTTCTATCAAATACAGGAGGGTTCTAAATCTATTCATGCCAAACTAAAAGGGGCAACCAAACATTAGGAAATTCGGCACCTATGCCAACTACAATGGGTGCTTAGGTAATTTACTAAACAAGAAGAGTACTTGATGTATTCATGCCAAACGTTCAAAGGGATGCCTAAGCCATTTAGTATAAAAATCTGATATTGTAGTGTCCTAATGAGCAAACTATATGAGCAGATTCATAGATTCTGAAAGCCTCCCAAAGAAGCAAAAAAGAACAGTACAAGATATTGATAGGTGAATAATTTCACAGAATACACCAGTCTTCTCTCAGACACATTGCTTGAGACATCAAGATCATTTCCTGAATGTCATGGCATCAAGTGATGGCACTTTTCGAGTAACCCAAAACAAAAAAAAAAAAAAAAAAAAAAGAGGAGAAAAATTTAACAAAATACGATATGGAGGAACTTACTTATGGAAAATAAGAAATATGCCACACAAAATAAATGTGCCTGTGACAAGGATCCACCCTATGGTCACGAAGCTGCAATCATTTAAAATAAGCATTCAGCAATTTCTATTTAAAAATGGACACACTTGCAAGACTAAAACAGCCCAAAGAGGGCTACAATGTGCGATGTTATGTCACTCACATGTTAACAAGAAGCTGCATACCCAGGATTGAAAATACTGCAGCCAATAATCACAACAATAAAAAGTAAGGCAAATTCACCAATAGTTAGACAATCCAAACTTGGAGCATTTCTTTTAAGGGGATTAATAGGCTTACAGAAACCAAGAAAAGCCAACAGGAGCATTACAGCAGCTACTATGATGAGAGCAAGTCGCCTGCAGCACAATGTAATAATCAATTCAATGATCAAAATAAACCCTAGACCTGAATGCAAAGAATGAAGTGAAAGAATTAAAATCATTTACTCACACAGCATTCAAAACACGTTGTATATGAACTGAATTTGTATTCGTCTTCTCTTCAAGAGTGGTAGCGGAAGCATTAACAATTTTTCCGATCTTGTCAATGTTGCTCTGGACATCAGGTGGTAGAAAAATACCATCCACGCCAATCCCCTTAGCCGCAGCAAGATAATCTGATACATCCGTAAGATTCTTAACAATGGTATCTGCTTGCTTCACAACATATTTTAATGTCTTTGATGTACGAGTATGAAACTTTCCCTGCCCAGTGTACAGAACAATGCATCCAATGCTGAAACCATGGATTAAAACGACCATTGAGATACAAAAAGCCAATTCAAACACAAGATATATGTGAGAGAGAGAGAGAGAGAGAGAGAGAGAGAGATACATTGCAGCAATGGTAAAGAATATCAGGAGAATAAGCGAAAGAGCATAAGCAGTTCGAGAATAGCCATAACGCTGTCGGTGGCGGCAGCAGTAATAGAGACTGATGATCAACAAGCAGAGGCCAAATACCAGAAACCAGATTGCAGCAATGATGAACAGGGGAGTAGCAGTAAAACACACAGACTGCATATAACATAAAGTTTAGAGGGAGAATGTACACTTTATTGAAACAACTAGAAAAACAAAATCAAGAATAGAGAACATGCAAAAACCCAGGTGGAAGAAACAATTCAAGATGTGAAATTATTATGGTAAGAAAAACTAAGATGAGATGAGTGAAAACTTCAAGTTCTAATATATTAAAATTTTAAAATGGCATTGAAACAATGCCAAAACCCAAAAGAAAGAGTCAATTCAGAGCTCTTGAAACTACATTCCATAAAAAATAAGCATAACACATAAATGATGATTGACTCTTGAATTTATAAATCAGAACCCATCATAAATTAGAAAAAACACTGATGGACTGAATGCACAAGAAACAATCTCCCTCCCTCTCTTTGTATATATGAAAAGACAAATGCTTAAATATGGCTTCTTTTCTTAAGTATGAAGTATCCATAACTTTTCCTTTCTTTTCTTTCGTATTTGCCAAGAACACAGGAAAGATTTAGGTTGTGTATTCTGAAACCCATTGTCAAAAACGCGTTTTTATAGAATAACAAGAAATTTTAAAAACATGTTTTAACTGGTTTTATGTTTCCTTAACAGAAAACAAGAAACAGAACTGAGAATACTATTTTTATGTTCTCTAAAAATGAGTTGTTTTCAATAAAAAATTTGAGGAAACAGTTTTTGAAAAAAATGTTGCCAAACATGTTCTATGCTAGCTTGTTTTATTTATTTATTTTTTTTTGTGAGTAAAAAATTAAAAAAACTGTTTTTAAAGTACACAACCAAACAGATTTTTAGTTTCTAGGAATCCAAATGAGTTTTGAAAATATTGAGTTTTCCATTACGCTATGTTTGGATAAGGAATTTCCAAGTGGAATTTGCTTTTGAGATGGAATTTGTAAATTTTTTATAAGAATGAGATTAACAAAATCCTTATAAAATTTTTACAAATTCCATCTCAATAGCAAATTCCACCTAGAAATTCCTCATCCAAACATAGAAGGTTTCTTTGTTACATTGTTCCATGAAAATTTCAAAACTCATTGGGATTCCTAGAACAACAAATGCCTTCTTGGGTTCTTGGTAAATACGAACGAAAGGAAAAGCTCATGCATGCTCAAGAAAGGAGGACATTTTTTCCTTTCCATTTCCTTCAATCTTTCCAAGAACCAAACATTCTAATATATGTGTATTATCAGCGGGGCACAAGCAATGCTTGCCCAAAATATGATACTTAGAGTACTTATACATGTGCAGGGGGAATTTTATCCTTGGAGTACTTACACGTGTGGGGTATTTTATGAAAACAGATAAAATTCCATGATGCAATTTGAAAGAAAAAAAGAAAAAAAAAAACACTTTTGTGATCCATCTTCGATCATAAAAAATTGGGGACGTGACATGAAGGAGTTTGAATGGAAGTAAAAGACCAACTCAATTTGTTAGCCAGAATAATTTACTATTATTATTTTTTACTTTTATTTTCATTTTTTGATTAAGATTGAAAAGCAGCCTATGGGGATTTTCAGAACAAAATTGTGAGCAACTTCATCATAAAGCAAATAGAATTCAAGAAAATTATAAGCCATCATGGAGTAGGAAAAATATATTCAATAATAATCAGTAGAACATGTAATGGGACAGGGGCTTAATTAAAAACTTACAGACCAGTAATGTCTGTTACGAATATTCCAACCACCTGCGTAGTACTTGAAGTCTTTAAAGGGGTCTCTCCTGTGTGTTCTATTTGCAGCCAATATCATAGGTTCAGTATTCGATTCCTCAAGAGCAGACCTCTTCATTCCCCATGAAACAATACCGTACTCACTCTCATCGATCATAACTTTTGAAAAGAAAAAAAAATAAAATAAAATCAGAAGGAAACAATAATTTCTCATTAAAATCAACGACAATATATGCAGTTACAAAACCAATTTCTCGATCATAACGGAAAATTCAGACAATACCCAATTAGACTCTGTCTGGTTGGTGAGAAAAGGCAGGAATAGGAAAGTAAGTTAATTTTGAATCTTAAGCTTTTTATTGTTTGGAACCCGCCAAAAGCAAAACCTTCCTCTCAAATGAGCCTTTTGTTCACATTTTTGGAACCAAAACAACATTAAACAAAAAAAAAAAAAAAAGACAAAAAATTTATATTTATTTTCTTTTCCCCACATTTTCTCAGCAACCAAACGAGAAAGCCCAAGAAGGAAATGGGTGATTGATGGGGATAAAAAAGAAAAAGAAAAAGAAAAAGAAAAGGAGAATACCATTGAAAGGTGCAGTTTGTACGTGATGAAGGTGAGAAGCTGCATCAGAGAGCGAAAAGAGGGTTGAAAAAATGAGGAGGAAGGAAGGTAGAAGAAGAATTGAGTATGAGTTGATGCAGAGCATAGTGTTGTGTTGGCTTCGTTACTTCTTGAGTTTCTCCGTGAAGAAAAGGCTCGGGGATGGACCTGCGGTTCCCACAAATAAACATAGTACATAAGAGGGACTGTCCGTTTGGATTCTTCATTCTGGCATTCTGCATTCTGCATTCATGCCTCTTTTTGGCATTTTGTTGTGGAAAGCTTTCGTTTTCGAAATTATTCTGAGGATCATACAATGAAACTGCAGTCCCATTGTTTTCTAACCAAAAAACAATATGCATAACTAGGCCATTCCATAACTTTTATTTTTGACGGAGTATTTTTTATTTTTTATGGACAATTCGATGTTGCTCAAGCTAAAGCTGTACACCATTTTACCACATTTTTGGGGGAATTACAGGTGGCAAATAATTTTATATTAATATTTACAGTCTTAGAAGTAGGTCAGCACGTGTTGATATATGTTATATCAATACCATATATTGGGAGTTGTATCTTGTTCATTAGTTCAATATATTCCATAATTCACTAATATACGAAGTACAACCCTCAATGCGTTAATAATCATCTATTCAGAGTTATTTGTATTGATATTGTACAGGAAAAAATCCGGACAGTCGGCGGAGCGCTTCAAGGAAGGAGGTCCGATGATCTAGAACGTCGTGGTGCGGTTGACAGAGAGAGTTGTGAAGTCTGAAACAATGCTTGGGCTCTCTTGAATGAGCAGTGTCGCTCGGTGCTCTGACGAACAGTGCTGTTCGATCCTCTAGTGAACAATAACTTGAAAACAAAAAGAATCGTCAAGGGAGGCCGGGGGTTGTTCGGCCTTAAACCCTCCGACGCTAAAGTCAATCTCAGTGTCGAGAGAAAGAGAGCAATAAAAGGGGAGAATCTCTAGGGTTTTGTGTCAAGGGAACTTACCTTCTTTGGTGTGAATAGTGTTCTTTTTATAGGCAAAGAATAGGTTCCAGATTGGGCCAATGTTCTGACCTAACCATAATCAATTTAGGGTTCCGAACTAACCGTGGTTAGATGGGGGTTTCAGACTGGATCGCGGATATTTCGGGGCTACAGGCCTGATTTTCGACAACTGTTGCCCCTGACTCAGTTACTGGGGGCGAGCTTTGACCTCGGCCGGATTTCCCTTGTCGGATCTGGGAAGTAAGACAAGTTCGGTGCACGTGAGAGACATGCGCTCGTATGGCCCGAAGGAATTCATTTGACTGAGAGTATGCTTGCCCGAAGGTGCTTCGAACAACCGAGGATGCAATGGCCCGAAGGCGCTGGTGGCCCGAGGTCATGTTTACCCGAGGGCGTTCTCAAGCAACCGAGGACACCTGAATTACCTGAACATATTACCGAGGAGCCACACGTGTCATAGCCTCATTCGTTGGTCATGAATATCCCATACAACTTCCCCCGAGCCATTATGTCCTCGGTCAGGAAGTTACCGAGGATGTGATGGCTCTGATATGATGGGACCTGCATTTAAAAAGCATCGTTTTGTGTGCCCAAGGCAATCGTTGGGCATGTAGGTCAAAGGATGACGTCAAGTTTGGGGGGTTGGGGGGTTAGAGTATGTAAGGGCCATTTGACCCTTATTCCATCACTTTCACTCCTAGAACCAGAGCCTTGCTTACCGAAGAGAGATCGCCAGAAAAAGGATTCCGACAACCGACTGCCTGCCGGAAATCGCCTTTTTTGAGTTTCCGGTAAGTTCTTCATTCGTTCTTCGTGTTCTTCATTTTTCCCTATTCGTTTTGCCTTAGATCTCACTTTTTTAATCCTTTCGTAAAAAATAAAGCATGTTCTCGGTTGTTTGTGATGAACTTGAACCGAGCATAAAAATATGCTCGGTTAGGCCCAGACTCGCAGACCGAGAGAGAAAAATACCTAGAATTGTTCGGGAGTACCCTTAAAGTAGGATTATTATTTTGTCCATGTGTCCTAGGACTTTTATCCTCACCGAGCTCTGTACTTAACAGATGGCTCACAAAATTCGAAGAGACCCGAACAAGGAGAAAGACTTCGGGAAGAAGTTCGGTTTTGGGGCTGGAATAACTTTTCGGTCTGCCAATGTTGGTGAAGAAATAGGCTCCACCAACGACCGAGGGGGAGTACCGATCCACAACATCAATTTCTTCGAGGGTGGTGTTCGGGTTCCATTCCCCGAACTCTTAGTAGACTTCCTCAATTTTATCAACTTGACACCTATCCAACTAAAACCGAATACATACAAAGTAGTGCTCGGTGTCGTAGAACTCAATAGGATTCTCGGCACCAAGTTTGGTGTTAAGGAAATTTTGAGCTGCTACCAGCTATCTCGGTCGTCGGGAGGGTATTACCTTAAGTCTCGAGACTCCGAGAGAGTGCTAGTCACACACATCCCGGACAGTAGCCAGGGATATCAGTCCGACGTGGTGTTCATCTATGGCGACTTCGAGCCTTCCTTGCTCGGAAAGGAGGGCCGAAGAGTCCCTTAGGAGCTCGGGGGGCCCGTAAGTTTCTTAGAATTTTGATATTTAATTCATGCATCTTTTTTCTTATTCTCGGTTCATGACTTATTCCCTTTTCTACAGCCGAAGCTACCTTTGAGCTCCTGATTGAAGTGAAGGAGTCCAAAATCTAAAAAATTCTAAATTACTGAGGAGAGAACGGCTTTGATCAGGCTGCCCACATCCTTCTCAAATACCTCCCGTGGTACTGAAGTTTCTTGGCGACAAATAGTGCGGGAGGATCTGTGACAAAAAAGCGTGACACTGGGTTTATTCTTTAATAAGGCTACTTAGGAAAGACGTGCTATAAAGGTAAGACCAAAAACGCGTGGCACTAGGTCATCGTTTAATAGGGCTACTTAGGGTAAATGCGCTATAATGGTGAAAAGTTGAAGTGAAAAACCTTCCATTTTGACGTTGCCTTTCACCATAAGGAGAAAGGTTATGCTACGGTGACAGAAATGCGCATGAATGTTTTGTGGAGTCGTGACCACATGGGAGCTAGCCAGAGACAATTGTTATGTGGTTTTATGACTTCTATCCCTCTTTGTAGTCACAGTACTTGTAAGAACCAATGGAATGAAAGTTTCATGTTGCCGTTAGTCACAGACCAGGACTTTGCATTTTATTTTTTCCTCAATTGGTACAAAGCAATGCAAAAATGATTATTAACTTGGCTTGCACGCGCTAATCATCTATGATCGTGATATAAATTGGGCGTGCCTGCCTTGCATGATCATTCAATGTTAGGGCCCGCCCTATCGTTTGGTAAACTTTGTTTTTTTATGTTTATCCCAAACGCCATGATTGGAAAACTTTTACCTTCCATGGAACATTCATGAAGCGCTTTTGATTCTTAAAGGATGGAATCCATACGTGAATTATTTTTTATTTTATATTTTTTGGGAGGACGAGGAGTATCTCAAACCTACTCCGTTAAGGTTATAGGCTTTCAGCTCACTTACGGCTTATTAATTATTCTTAACCTTGGCGTCGTAAAAATAACAAAAGGAAAAAAGAAAGTTACAAGAACGTATTGATTTTTTGGGAAATGCTAAATACAAGTAGTTACATAAAAATCGTTACAAATGATTATAACAGATGTAACATTAATCGTAAGACCAAAATACCCCTATCAAATTCTATCTCTTTACTTGTCTCTCCCAATCACGTCAATGTTTCGTAACATTTTTGTTGTAACTGTGTATAGGATTGCCCTTGATTTTTGACAAATTATGCCTTTCATTGCTCTCTCTTATTATTAAATCAGGAATCAAATCAAATTAGAGCATTTTCCACCTTCTCTGCTGCTTTATTTCTTTCTTACTGATCTTCTTTTTCCCACTTTATGCTAAAATTTTCTCATTCAAACTTGGGGTCCTGTGAACGCGCGTCCTTCACCTTTTTCTCCTCCAATCTTTTTTCCTCCCTTCTGCACCTTTTTTTTTTTCTCCTATCCAATGCTTTTGCTTTTCATTATTATTTTTTGTTTTTTTAATATCGATCGGGAGGTACCACTGATTGTTCCCTGCTGCGTACCATGGATTATGCTAGTAACGACAATTTACCCTCCTCTCAAACTTTGCCTTTCGGCCGAGCTTATTTCTCGAGGGGGTATTGCCGTATTTGGAATGTGTTATTATAATATTGGCACTCTTTTGTCCCTTGAGAAAAGCTACCAATCCAAGGTGAGGGCGGGATTAGTGGTTTCTTAATCTATATCTATATTTATATTACCTATAAAAAAATAAATGTAAGGAAAACTTTTGATTAACTAATATGCCCTTATTTTAATTTTTAAATACACAACTATCGACCCTTCTACATATATAGGAAATATAGCAATAAAAAAACTATAATTCTAAAACACATACCTTAATATAATTTAAAACACATACCTTAATATGTAAAACACAAATAGGAATTCAAACGAAACAGAAACTATAATTCCTATATAATATAATAAATAAAAATATATAGGAATATGGAAACTATAATTCTAAAACAATAGTCGGAGCACATACCTTGATATATTCTATACTACCTATAAAAGGTTGAATTTCATAAAAACTTTTGAACAACCAATATACCCTTATTTTTTTTTAAAAAAATACATATCTACCATTCCTTTAATTGAAACACATAATAAACATTCTTATCATTTGGTAACAAATGTAAGTTAGATTTTAATTCAAACTCTTAACAAATTAAAATTAGATTTTTACTCAAATTCTTTTTTTAGAGCAACTATCAAGTTGTATAATGATATATATGAATATAAACTTTTTAAATATTCCGTTTTATGAAGAAAAAAAAATTCTGAATATATATCTAAAGAGTTTTTAATCTTTCGTTGTACTTTTGAATTTTAGACTTTATCTTTTATGAAAAAATATAAAATTTTTATGTATTTATTATTTTGTATTACTAATATTATTTAAAAATATTCACGTGCAACGCAAGTGTACTATATCTGGTAGAAAATAAAGAAGTACATGAGTAGGGGAAGTATAAAGTATAAACCCTACCTTTGAACAATTTTTTTTTAGCAAAATGGTTGATTGAGCAAAATAGTTGATCGCAGCACTTTAAGAAGAGGGTATGGAACATTTTTGGGGCGCTTTTTAATTCTTAAGGCATGCAACTCACAAGTTTTTATTTTTATTTTTATTTTTAAAGTAAGGTGGCGTTATTGCCGCGGCTCGAAATACTGCATCCAAGGCATTTATTACAAATGGACCTAACTACCCCTGTTAGTTAAGAGATGAATAAGAGACGGAGGATAGACAACGTTAGACCAGGAGAGGAGACCCACGAAAAGAGGGGGGAGAGCGAAATTAAAAGGAGAAAAAGGAAGAGAGCGTAGCAGAAGGAAGGAAATAAGTAACCCATGGCCATCGTTTATGCTTCGTTGGCAGAGAGAAAAATTAGAAAGAGAAGAGCAAAAGGGAGAAGTGCCGAATGTTGTGATAGATGGAGTATGATGAAATTGGTCAGCAGGATTGACCAGGGGTTCAGGGGGCGTAGCCTCCCGAGGGGGTCAAAGGACCGTACAACTTTTTCGTACTTTTATGTAAAGATATTTTAGATATTTTTCTATGGTTTTATGTTAACTCTAATTATTACGGGTGTTATTTAAGGGGGCTGGTCGTTAGAAAACTTTGTATCTTGTATTCTTTTTTTCGTCTCAGAGCATAGTAAAATTGTGTGGGTGCTGTGAACGTTCGCTTGTAAATTTTTGTGTTCTTACTTCTTCAATTATTTTTTTCTTTTCTTGTTAATCGTCGTGTGTATGATAGAAAAAGGTTAATTTCTCCCAACAACCCCTTCTTGGATCTTGAGATGATCTAGATTCATGGCATGTGAGAAGAGGTGGTGGGTTTGAAGCCTCCGAAGCAGCTCATGCCCTCCAAATCTAAGAATCCAGTTGAACAACAAACTCACCCCTTTTTTTCTTCTTTCACCATCATTGCTACTGTTTCGAGTGTACAAAACTTGGGATTTCTTTGATTTTCTCTAGAGGGTTTCGGCTTTTCAGTGTGAGTTTAGGGGCTGTGTGGCCGGGGTTACAACAGTTGCTACTTCAGTGGATCGTCGTCGAGCTGTCAACACCATTGAAAAAGACCGGTGTGTATAGATATGGTCGGTCTTCTCTGCATCTTGTGTCGTCTCTCTCCTCCAAACCTTGTCTGGCTCTTAACAAATAGGGGTAATTAGGTCCATTTGTTATAAGTGCCGTGGATGCAGTGTTTTGGTATCCGGCAATAACGCCACCCTTCAAGTATTATATTTCTTATTTTAAGGTAAGAGCTAGCAGTTGGAGGCTTCCCTCTTTTGTTTCCTAGGTTGAGGTCTGATTGGGAGTCTTTGCTGTATTATAATATTCCTATTAATATAATTTACTGTTTTACTGATCACAAAAAAGAAAAATGAAAAAAAAAAAAAAAAGAAGAAGAATATAGAGAAGGCATCTTCAATTCATTCTTTGGCAAGGAAATCTTATTCAACATAGAAACTTTTGAACAAAGGAAGCAACATACTGAAATAAGAAATTTATTTAATAGACATTTTCTGTTTGAACTAAGCAAACAGTAAGAAATAAAATGAAACTTGGTACCAAAACAAACTTTCACTGCTTGAACGTACAACGCACACTGCAGAGTTATTAGGCCTACTAAAGTCCGTGTAGCTATAGTAAGTAGGAGGAGCACACTGGCCGAAACTGTCGAAATACTTGCCCATGAATTGTCAACATAATCAAGCCTTAATTTTGCTAGCTATTATTACGGTTCCAGGCTTTTTCGTAATGCTGGTTCACTTTGTTGCCCATGCACCTGGCTTTAAAAACATACGGGTGAAAAATGGCATTGCCATTTCCATGAAGGGTCCCTCATCTTTTGGATCCTTGGTCATGTTATACAATGTAGAGAGAACAAAGTAAGGGAGCTGGTTTTCGAGTAACATGATGTCACGGCGAATTTGATATTCCATTCCATTCACATTGAAGATCGGGTCATCAATATCTTTGCCGCAAGCATATTTTAAGTAACCCCTGTGGACAAACTCGATAACAAAGCAACCATCAAGTAGCATCATTTCTACGAATTCATGACTATTGAGGCCTATGGGGTCTGCATAACACTCACGAGCTTTGTCTTCCAATTTTTTCAACTCAGAAATACAACTCTCCAAGCTGGTATTATCCTTTTTTCGTTCAAGAAGTGAATGCAAATACCGCACCTTATGTTCATTCATTTCACACAGGTTGGGGTTTTGAAGATGGTAAGGGCCAATAGAAACTAGCATTGGAGTGTATGCATAAGATTCAGGGATATGTTGCACTTGACGAAGCTTCTCAGTAATACTATCTGCTACTACATTTTTACCCAAGAAAACACTTTCTGGTACATATGGATGAGCTATCTTTTGCCCACCCGAAGCTTGATTACCTCCTCGGCCGCCCATGGGATAAACACCTCTGCTCGAAATGGTTTTGCAACCCAACACCTGTTGGTTTCAAAGAATTTCCAATTTTCCATTGATTAGATCGATTAGACATCAAATTTTAACTTTTCTGACCTGGATCTCTATGACACCACATGCATAAGCCAAAAGTAAGGGAGGTTTCCGTAACTGCCTTGGTGGACTTCCATTAGCCAATTAATGCAGCAAGTTCTAGATTTTCACTTGAAATTCAACGCTATGGAAGTGACTAAAGACTAAGGATCTCGTCCATTGC
The DNA here is from genome assembly GCA_039720395.1 of Liquidambar formosana. Lineage (NCBI taxonomy): Eukaryota > Viridiplantae > Streptophyta > Magnoliopsida > Saxifragales > Altingiaceae > Liquidambar > Liquidambar formosana. Next base: position 13,148,711 of record CM077826.1, on the reverse strand, counting down.
AATTTTGCAATGCATGTTTTAGTGAAATCTGAATCGTTCATATTATATGGATCCTATATGTTTTTGTGGATCTCACATGTTATGAACGGTTTAAATTTTATTAGACCATCCACTAAATAGAGAGAATCTCTTTTCCATAAAAGTAGAGTTCACAAAACCTAATACAATATTAATGAATATATGACGACTTGAACCCAATGCAAAATTAGTGGGTTTGGACGACTTGTTAATCTAAAAATCGAGCATGTTTTATCCCTTTTTTAGCTTTGTGGACAAACTCAATAATAAAGCACTCATGCAATGGTTACATGTGTCAATAATAAAGCACATATACAATAGTTTACTTACAAGTATTGGTTGGTCAATTTCTAAAGGCTTATTGCCTAACAAAGCCTAGATTAAACAAAAAGAGGCCTGACTTGATTCGGCTCGTGACAATTGAGCCAAGATGCACATTAGGTATGCCGGACTAGGGCAAGGTCAACCCAACTGAACCAATTTGTTTAAGTATAGGTACATGCTCAGGCCCCCAAAATTAACATAAGGTTTTAGTGATCATTTTACTGTAAAATTACGTATATATTAATTGTTGACTGTGAGGTCCATTCGGAATCGATTTAAAAGTTGCCCAACTTTTCAAGTTCGCAGCCGAATTTGGGCAATCGAATATATATATATTTTGTGATTTGGTCGAATATGACCAAGTTTCTATAGAATTTATCTCTTTAAACTTAGGGGCCTGATTCAAATACTAATTTCACAAATTCTTTTTGAGTATTCAGCAAATTTTAAAATCATATATCCCATTTAATTTTCCAAATTGAGTATACTTGTTATCTTACATCATTACATCTATTATCTTACATCATTATATGTAAGTATGTAAGCAGTATACTACTCCCTCCGTCCCACATTTTTTTTTTTTTTTTTTTGTATAACGAGGAAGCCTTTCGGGCAAACCTTAGCCCTCATTTAAGACCCAACAATCCATATGGATCAGGGAAATCCAAGACTCATAAAAACTATGAAGCCTTGTATGAGTGAGCCTAAGGGATTTAGTAAGAGTCGAACTCAAAAAATTATTATATTTTTGGAAGTCCCAAAATATTTGTTAATCAAAACAAAAATATTATTTTATTTTCTCGATCAATGTGCCATTTCCTATATTCAAAAATACAATTACCCAAATCATAACACGAAATAAAGGAAAAAGGTAAAATTAGAAAGTTAAAATTAATAGGTCACATGACAGTGCATTAAGTAGCTCATCTAATTAATATGCTTGTTTAGTCAAACTGACTCAAACAATTTGAGATGGAGAAAGTATATTATCTTGAAGTATTGTAATTAGTGAATACCAATAACCTTTTCATAAGGAGGCTAGGTGCTGAGAGAATTCATTTCGGAGGGCTTAATTGGAGATTTTTAATTTTTGATTTATCATTATTATTATTATTTTTAACATAAACTTACCTTAGAAGTTGGACGTATTCTCACTCCCCCCCATAAGCTCACATTTGCCTGCAAATTGTTAAGAGAGTGATAAAGATGTCGAGAATAAATCGGTAGGTCAATGAATCAATAAATAGTACTCCTCCGTCCCACAAAGATAGGCCATGTTTGATAAAACATGAAGTTTAAGAAAAGGTCATTATTATATTGACTTGTCATTTATTAAGATCCATCTTTCCAAAAATGCCCTTACCTTTTTGTATTAGGTTTTCTGTAGAAAGTAAATAATGAAATAACAAAGGATAATATAGGAAACTTAAAAAAGTTATGATTTGACTTTTCAAAATGTACAAACATTTTGGGACAAAAAAAATAACAAAAATGGCCTATCTTAATGGACAGAGGGAGTAACACAAACTTACCCGAGAAGTCGAAAACATTTTCTGAGTCTTTAGCTTACTCTGGCTCCACACCTCGTATTGTTACCTCTAGTTCCGGATCTCACAGCTTTCCTTTCCCTCCAAATCTGTTACATAGTATGGCTATTTATAATGCGGATTCCACAGCTCATGCATTGCATGCGTGGCTGCTTGTTAAGTCGTTGCCTTAAAAACTCTTTAATTACGTACTGCTTACATCATGTATTGTTTCATCACAGACTTAATTAACCAAATTATTATTAAAAGGCACAACTAAACGTGTAAATTTGACTTTTCATGTATAGGAGAAAGAGAAAAACTTATATGTAACTCTAATACGGTTTATATATATATATATATATATATATATATATATATATATATATAGTGTCATAAGTCAATGAAAATGAAATAAAGTGAGATTATTTAAGTATTTTTTAACTCCGCAATCTTATTTTACTTTGTTCTCCTTAGCCTATGCAGTGATATTATGTGGCCGTATCACAGATACTTGAAAAACTCACTCTATGAGAAAAGAACGCACATCCGTCTAGAAATTACGCCTAGTTTTTGTTTGTTATCTTTAACTTGCTTTTTGATGTTCATTTTTAAAATAAGAAACTGATCAAATGTATCTCGTAATTGATACATGAGATACAACTTATATATAGGATTGTGGTGAGATAAGAACGTGTTGATATAAGGTATATCAGTACCTGCATTGGAGGATATACCCTGTGAGTTTATATAAGCATGTTCTTACTAGACTGAATTTATACTCCCTTTGTCCCACAAAGATAAGCCATTTTTGTTATTTTTTTGGTCTCAAAATGTTTGTCTACTTTGAAAAGTCAAATACTAAATTTTTTGAACTTTCCTATATTACCCTTAATTATTTCAATAATTACTTTCAACACAAAACCCAATATCAAGTAAGGGAAGGTATTTTTGGAAAGATGGAGTTTAAAAAGCTAGTGACAAGTCAATGCAATGATAAAATGTGTTTTGTCAAAGTTAACCTATTTTTGTAGGACAGAGGGAATATCTAATTTATGTGTTACCTTTTTATGTAGTTACATGGCATTTTCTTTGATTTCTAAATTATTTTCATTTTTATAAAATATTTATGTAATCAAGACATCTAAAGTTATCTTATAAAGCTAGATGTCTAAAACAATCTAATATGTCCAATAATTATCTTATCAAAACGCCTAAACTAAATTTGCACTTTAAATTTTTTTTTTAGAAATCACTCTATTAAATTACATTTTAATTGATTTTTGTCATTTACATAACTATTATTTTATTAAGATTTTTACCAACAATTTATAAAATTTTCATTTTTTAAAATTATTTTCTACTATTTAAAAGCAAAATATTTTTATACAAATATTTTATCCTGTGCATGTGCATGGGTCTCGCCCTAGTGGATATATATTATATAATCCTTTTAATTTATATAACACATTAATATTTTTATTTAAATATTTTAATTTATATTGTGCATTTGCATGGGTCTCACCCTAGTGTGTATATATTATGTACAATTATTAAAATATTAAATGCACCTGATCTAAGCTACCTCAACTTATATTTTGCGAAACTAATAGTTGGATTAAATCTGATTTATCTAGAGGTCATAGATGTCAAAAATCAAGTTGATTCAAAATTAAAAGATACTTCATTTATAAAAATTCATAAATTATGAACGATTATTTTTTATTAAAAAATGTAAGTTCTAGATCAAATAACAATCAATCTTGGATCAACTTAATTTTTGGCATAGATCGCTTATATGAGAAGGCTATATAATTGAACGGAATATTTCACAAAATAAAAATCATGGATAAGAGTTTTAAAATGCACTTGATACAATATTGCATTTGGTGTACTTGATTATATATATATATATAGTTCTGATAAAGTCAATACATGTTGATATATATAAGTTATATTAGCACGATGCATTAGAGATTGTACTTTGTGCATTGGTCCAATATAGCCTGTAACGCACCAATACACAAAATAGAACCCGTAATGCAGGTGTTGTTATAAATAATATCAAAACGTTCTCACCTAATTGCCATCCTATATATATATATATATATATATATATATATATATAGAGGATGATGATCAGGTAAGCCTGTGCCGATATGACTTATATTAACATCCGCATTGGGAGTTATACCTGTGCATTAGTGGAATATGAGGTACATTGGATCAATGCAAGTGATACAACCTTTAATGCATGTTACTAATATAACTTATATCAATATATGCTAATAGGAACATAACCGATATATATAGAGAGTGAGAGAGAGAGAGTAATAAAGTAGAGAAGTGTTTAACTCAACGAACTCTTCTTTGTCGTTTCAAATCAACGTGAGCTACGACCAGATCGACCTGACACAGCCATGTGGTTGACCTTGAAGAAAACATTAGCCAGTCATTTTTAACCAATATCTCAATTAGAAATGGTGTTTCCAAAGTGATCCCACATATCATTTTTACACTTCTTCTAATTTAGTCAAAATAACCAATGAACAGGTATATATATAACGTTGCTCTTAATTGCTACTCAGCCTACAACCTTGAGTATTGTACGAGGACGTGCTGTACGTAGGAGTAACCCATTACCTTCTGAGTGGAATTGCCACAACATGGGCGTTCTTCTTAACAGGAATTATTGCAGGATAATGGCTAGGAGGATCTGAGAGGCATCATGGCATTAAGATTTCCAAGGTTTAGACAAGGCTTAATTCAGGACCCCATTACTCGTCGTATTTGGTTATATATATATATATATATATATATATACCTGTTCATTGGGTATTTTGATTAAATTAGAAGAAGCGTAAAAATGATATGTGGGATCACTTTGGAAACACCATTTCTGATTGAGATATTGGTTAAAAATGACTAGCTAATGTTTTCTTCAAGGTCAACCACATGGCTGTGTCAGGTCGATCTAGTCGTAGCTCACGTTGTTATGAAACGACAAAGAAGAGTTTGTTGAGTTAAGCACTTCTCTACTTCATTACTCTATAATTCATTGTTAATACTTAGGGGTGGAACGTGATCTAAGCCAAATCGAGAATTGTATCAAAATTATCGTTTGATTGAATAAGTTTGATTTGATTCCTAAGCAATATTGGCCTGGTCTTAAGTTAGAAAATAAGAAACCAATCTCTATTAAAAATGTGTATTTTAGGTTGACCGGTTGATTTTATGTTTTAGATTTTGTGAAAATATTATCTTCAAACCGAACTGACTTGAACTTTGCATAGGTTAGGTTGGTTTGTTTTTTTTTTTTTTTTTTTTTTGTTTAAAAAATGAAACTCTGCATAGGTTAGGTTGGTTTGGTTATACTTGTACATAGCTTGATTATCAGTTACGAAAATAAGAATTGATTCTTGGTTCTAAGTTTGGGCTAAATCAACCCAAAACAAACTGAATTTTGCACCCTTAGTTATTAGTGCACTATTTAAAGCAATGCTATACATCCTTAACTAGCAGTGAACCCGCGCGATGCATGGGAAAAAATTTAATATAAAATAATATAGAATAATTATGAAAAATAACATAAAAATCAAATTCAAGATTAATTATAAATCTAAAATCTAAAGTTAAACAAATTCAAATTATAAGAAACACCTAATATTTTTTTTATGCTGATTATTAATATTTTGTTGCATTGCATTACATGTTTATAAATTGATTATATAATATTGCACCACTAATAATTTAGTTACGATTATTTGGCACTGTAGTTTTATAATAACTAGTAGTCGATCTTGCGTGTGTAGCAAAGTAATCACAGTAATGTGAAAAAAATAAAAATAAAAATGAAACAAAAAAGGAAAACAAAATTAAGAACATACCAATTCAAGTTAAATTCAATCTTTTTCTTTAGTACCGTTGTCTCTATCTCCATCTCCATTACTTGATGATTTTCAATATTTGAAAAGGCAAAGAATTTTGAAAAAGATTGATATTTTTTAGAGAAAGATGGGGGGGAAAGAGGGAGTTATTATTATTATTATTATTTTTTTTTTTTGGGAAACAAAGTGAGAGAAATATAGAGAGTTCAAAAGAGAGGGATGTGGGAGAGAGAGATTGAGAGAGAGGGAAAAACTTGTTGGGATAGGTAACTGTTTTCAATTTGTTGAATTTACCAAATTAAATGTTAGTTTTAGGAAGTTGTAACTCGTAAGGGTTTTTTATTAAACCTAGGAACAATCTAACTAGAAAGAGAATTCTCTTTGTATAGTAGTATATAATTATAGATACTATTATAAAAAATAATATTATTTTATAAGATATCAACAAAGAAGTTATGTTGGTTTGTGTATCTAATTATAAAATTATAAAAAATAATTTAAATTATAAAATTTATTTGACAATCAAAGAAGCCGCCAAGTGACTGCATAAAAAGACGACACGTAACTACCTTGAACGTTATATATATATACAAGTTTATAACCCGTGCAGCGTTGCACGGGTGAGGTTTATAAATATAAATATTATGAACAATATAAATTAATTTTATATATATATATAAGAGAAAAAGATAGAGAATATGAGATAGAACCACAGCCGTCATAGTAGTTCAGATAGTAAAGACCCATGGCTCCAAAATCATAAATCTTGAGTTCGTGTCTTCGCTCTTCTACTATCGAATGTATGGACTTGAGGATGATTTGTGCATCATAGAAATTAGTTTAGATCTAACAGTTTGAGATACTCTTCGTTTGGCAAAAGTGTATTGCACAATTTTTTAAGCATTTTTATAGTTTTTAAAGCATTTTTATAATTTTTTAATACATATTCCGGTGTGTCGCGTTTTCTTTTTTAATCATTATTGCCTTTATTTGTCTCCCTTTCTGATTATAAATATTTATAATTTTATACGTTTAACTTTTGGGAAATGAGATGAATAGACATAAAAAAAATGAAGAAATATGATATAGTCTACTAAGTTTGGATTGAATATTGTATAATATAGGTTTTTCGATTTTCCCACATAAAAACAAAAAGATATGCAGTGTACACCAAACATCAACCTACTTATACCGCGTGAAAAAGAGCAGTGAAAACCAAAAAATAGAAAAGTTAGACAATTTACCTTTTGGTGATCACTTCCCAACTTAATACCAAACATGAAACATTAATAGTCTTTTTGAAGTATGTATATAGTTAATGTGTAGCAAGTTGGTAGAGAATATTCTTTATTTGGCATTAAGTTGGAAATTGATCACTAAAAAGTAATTTCTCCAAAAGTCATATCTTTTTGGGAAAATTACTTTTTAGTGATTCTTTCCAAACTTAATACGATAAAAACAAAATTGATAGTTATTTTGATGTAAGTATATAGGTAATTTGTAGCAAGTTGATAGTTATTGTCCTTTTTTAGCATTAGATTGAACAATGGTCACTAAAAAGTAATTTTACCTTTTTTCCCCAACTGTTCACAAACGGACACGTGGCACAAGGAGGTTTCCTTTCCTCCGTTTAAGTATATATATAATAGATATATTATAAAAATGATTTTCAATTTACTGGGTAGACATGAGTAAATTTATTTATTAATTACTTTTAATGCTTTTACTTTTTGATATAAGCCTAAAGAGATCAAGAGTAACTTGGATACATTGTATTTGTATTTGTATTTGTAAATTTTTTTTTTTTTTTTTTCTTGGGTAAGGTAAAAAAAATGAAACTATGATACTTCAACTGAAAACTGATACATTTTAATCCGCAACAAAACCAAACAAATGAAAAATAAAAATACAAAACTTTGATCCTTAATCTTTCCTCTTCATCCATGCAAGCTACCAGTAAGCCAAAAAAAAAGAAAAAAAAGAAAAAAAAATGGTACTTTAAGTAATTTGTAATATAACTAAACAAATGAAAAATAAATAACCATCAATGACAGAAAAAAAAGGAAAAAGAAAAGAAGAACCTGATACTTTCCGTAAACAAATGAAAAATAAATAACCATGGATATAATTACTCATCTTCCTTCCACTCCCTACACATTGAACCAATGACAGAAGGGAGAAAAAAATTCAGATTAACATGGTGATGCCATGTATCACCACGTGAAAAAACAATGTTTTGTTAATTTACTTCTCTATTATTTTTCCTTTATTCTTAATATATTTTTCCCATGTCGGAAACACTAGAAATAACATACCTTCATTTATTAATGGTTTATCTTCCCAATGTTGGAAAACATTTGCAAGAACTAACCAACTAACTAACCTTCAATTATAGCTGAGTTGTCTTTTCTATTAATTTAACATATTTTGTATACATATGAAAAAAAGAAGGCAATCTTTTAAAAAAAAAAAAAAATTATATTATTATTCTTGTCTTTTCTATTAATTTTATATAATCTTCTATCCTCTTTATGTTAAAAATAATAAAAATAAATAACCTTCATTTAATAACAACTTTCCATTTTTATCATGTAAACACTCGAAACAACTATTACATTTTTTTTTTTCATGAATCTTACATTTTTCCCCCTAAGAGTCTTACAATTATTATTTTTCTCTTTCCAACTATTATTTTACTATTTTTCCGCGGATTTTGCATGGGTTAACAACTAGTTCACAATGCACTTCACATATATTACTTATCCCAAAAAAAGAAAAAGAAAAAAGAAAAATCGCAAGGCTGGGTCAGGTCTAACGGACACATACTGTGTCCGAAAAGGACAAAGTAGAGTTTGTTCGGTTCAACATTCCCCCAGTTCCCTATACTACCCTAGTATTGAACTTGGGGCCATCAATGCATCGATCATTTTAACTAGAAAATGCCATTTGCATTAATTTTTTGTATTAATTTATAGACAACTAAAATAATATGTAGGTGTCAAAAAGATTTGTCGTGGAGTAACTTTTAATGAGTTTACAATACATTATTAACTGGGTGAGTTGATAAAGTAAGTTTTTGCAAAAAAAGTTAATGCATAGATGAAGTACTAGTCTTCATTTGAAGTTAGTGGAATAGTTTGCAAATGACCGGCTAAAGTTTTCTCCAAGGGTTAATCACATGGCTTTGTCATCTCTAGCGGTGGCTCCACGTTGTCGAGAAAGGACAACGAAGAGTTTGTTGAGTTTCAGCATTCTTCCGGTTCACTACTATCCTCTATTATTCTACTGTTTTTTGAGTTTGTTGAACTAACCAAATGCGTAAATTTGATTTATTTACACTTGGCCAATCACGTGGCTTTCTCATGTTTTTAATAGTTGTTGATATTGTCACAAAACGACAAGGAAGAGTTTGCTGGGTTTCAACATCCTCCACTCCAATACCTTCTATGAATTAATTAATGAGAGGACTGCAAATGAGTCAAGCTTTGGAGTGCTCAGGTTTTGACTCGTTAAAAAGCTTGTTTGTTAGTAAATGAGCCGAGTTTTTTAACGAACCTAAATTTCAAACTCGAGTTCAGCTCGTTAGAATTCAAGCTCGAGCTTGGCTCATTTATATATATATATATATATATTGGGATAAGTGGTTTAAAATCATCATCCCAAGCATAAATTATAAAGAACACATCATCACAAGCATGAATCAAGAAATCAACAATAAGAAACATCATCTAAGCGTAAACCATAAAGAACACATCATCCCAAGCATAAACCATAAAGAACTCAAAATCAAAACCCTATAAGGTTATAACTATTTTCAATATTATTAAATAAAGAGCTGCAATAAATTTTAAAAAACTAAAGTTATTGGTTGGAAGCTTAGAGCACATCATAATACCCATATATGTTTCAAAATGAGTCCTGCCATGCTACTTTTATTGGATCCCACAAAAGAAGTATATCTTTCATGCCAAGACTATTAGGATAAGTAAAAACATCAAACATATACTACTAGGGATTGAGTATCTATTTCACGCCAAAATATATAGTGGGACAATTATACTCCCACTCACGAGCCCTTAAACGAGCATCTTGTCGAGCTCCTAAACAAGCTTCCCATTGAGCTCTTAACGAGCTTGTTCATAAGCCTAAAAAAGCCGAGCTTTAATATGCTCGAGCTCGGCTAATTTACTAAACGAGCCTAAAATTTAGGCTTGAACTTGACTCATTTATTAATTGATCAAGCTCGAGGTTGAGCTGAGCCTTTAGCGAGCTTTCTCACGAGGTACTCAACTTGTTTGTAGCTTTACAGTCACACTAGAACACGAAAGTAAGAATAAAAGAGAAACTCTAAAAAATTAACTCTCCTTTGTCATTAGGCTTCATTAATTCTTTATAGAGATCTAAAGTTTTAAAATAGAAAATCCTAATTCTACTAGAATAAGTTAAAACCAACTAAGATACTAATAAATTTAAAGTAATAATTAAATAATAAGAAAATAATTTCAAAGTCTTAAAAATAAAAGCTAAAATAAGTAAAAATTTCTAATCAGCAAGCCGTGCGATTTTTTTTTTATTTTTATTTTTATTGTTTTTTGTAGAGGCGATTGATCCGCTTGCAGGAGGGATTGATGCTTTTAGCTTTGCGTGTGACTTTTTTTGAAAACCTCCATGCTTGAAAAATAGCCACTTCGTTTAACATCTCCACGATCACTTCGCTTGACCTCTTCACAATTCAACCTCTCCATAAACTCTAAGACCAAACACGCAATACGGTTTGCATCAAGTAGAGACTGAATTAACCAGTTCTTGAAAGGGACACCAAAGAAGGTATAAATTTTATTTACATTCAGCAAAGCCAAAAATAAAAGCCTGAGCTTTTCTTGGGTACTGATTGTATCAAGCAGTGTTACATTGGTGATCGAATTACTCAGTTCTTGAACGGGACACCCTTTATTTATTTATTTATTTTATTCTTTTGATTTATTGAAAGCGACACCTAAAATGTATAAATTTGATTTATTTGCATTCAACAAAGCCAAAGAAAATAAAATAATAATAGCAATAACAATGTCCTTCGAGTCATGAAAACCTAAACGTATTGACTGCCTTGTATATACTTGTCATGTTTATGTGCATAATACAATACCATGATGCTCATTAGTTCATTAATTACAGGCCACTTTTATGGAAGTTCTTGTTTTATTTTGATTTAATTTGTTCATTGATTTTCCTCTCCAAACAATCTATTAACCACAACTACTCATCAACCACTTTGTGTTAATATTTCTATTAAAGTAGATGAGTAAGAATCAATATCGTAATGTATTCTTAGAAGAATAGATCAATATGAGTAAGAATCAAATTAAATTACACTAATAGTAGAATTTTTATTTTAACACCCATTTCTTTTTTATTCATATTTTGCTAAGCTCATCGTTGAATTATGTGTCCCTTCCATACAAGTTATATGTGCCATTCGGATCAAAGGTCACTTCATCCATACAATACTCTAAATTAGTGTTGTATTTTAGTAATTTTCCTTCTTAAATAGAAATGCGAGATTACGAATTGGGTAAGAATTTTATGGAGTACCATGTATGAGATAATAAACCATTAGTTTGGATCTAATGCATGGTTTAAGATACCTATTGTTTGGCAAAGAAAACAAAACAAAAAAAAAAAAAAAAAAAAAAGGTCTTGATTACTCGTGAACATATTTTAGATGAGAGGATTTAGAGGGTTTATTTGGTGGAATTTTGTTTTGGTCTTTCTATCATACATTAATTTAATTGGTGTGGCCTTGTTCATATTAAGCATTTTGTGTTAATCTTTCTATTGAAGTAGATGAGCACCTTTGTAAAAATTGATAAATCAATGTTCACCCATTAAAACAACAGGCCAATAAATGACCGCCACATCAGGGGTTATACTGATTTCGAAATGGTAAAACCCAGCTAATGTATTGATTACCGTGGTAAATGGTTAAAATTTAAATTAGTAACGGTAAAGATATTTATGAGGATTGAGGGTTATTATCACTATTTCAAATGGAATATAAAGGGACACATGTCAAATTCTCAGAAGAAGGATTGACCAGGTTTTCTTTTCTTTCTTTTTTTTGGCTACAATGGGAGAGGTTCAATCTCCTAATTTATTCTAATCAGATCACTATTTCTAAATTTTATTTAACTTTTTTTATGTATTTGAGTATTATTATTTATTTTTATAAAACAAATCAATTTTATTATTTTAATAAGAAGTTTAGTTAAACATGATGCCATGCATTTAATCAAACCTAGTAGGATTAAAGTATACTGTAAAATAAACCGTAACATGTGTTGTGCCTAAAAGGCGGTAACATGTTTACTTAAACAAGTCTGTGACGTACAATGCATGATGCAACCATAAAATCCCGCATTATAAATAGCCCCACTAGGAGATACCAAACTTACAGGCAAAAGGATCGAGGAGAACTGGGAGACGAGCAAGGGTGCTTGCGAGAATGAGAGAGGGATTCAAGTCGACTACTTTAGCTTTTTGGGGTACGTTAGTGTTATTTTTCTATTTTTATCTTGACATATTTATCCTGTTCTCTTATTGTGGTGATCCGAGGAATAAAATGGTAAAATAGAGTGATCATTCATGCAAATATCCAATTCTAATCTCTCATTTATTTTTCATCCATTTTTCATTTTATCTTGTGTTTGGTATGAGTGATAATTACAAGTGGAACTGTGGAAGAATAGAGATGAGAGGAGGGAAAAGCAGAATAAAGGAGTTCAAATTTTGTGTTTAGTAAGAGGGAGAAGAAGAATTATGGAGATGAGAGAAAGGATAGAGGATTCCTCAAATCCAATTTTTCTCAACTTTTTTATACATGATGACATAACGTACATAGTAAAATGTGTATTTTTAAGTGTTCGTCTATTCATCTATCTTACCAAACATATAAAAAGGAAATATGATCTTCCTTCTCTAAAAGGGTCTCTTTCCTAAAATGCCTATACTACCCTCACTTTAGTTTGGATCTTATAAAATTGGAGAGTTAAATCATTTTATTTTCTTTTCTCTCCAACTTTTTGATATCCAAATAGAAACTTAACATTTATCATACAAATTATAAAAACCGTAACCCAGTTTTGAATTTTATGTCAATGAAAGTTTTGAGAGTGAAAAATTTTGAAAGTAATTTTTAAAAGTTGAGGTAGTAAGAAATTCTTGCTATCTCAAACCTATCAAAATTGTTTTATGGGCAACACGTGCACAAGCCTAATTTTCCTAGGTAAGGGCGGCCATTGTGATGCTTTTGCCCTTGGCTCATGCCCCTAGCATGAATTACGGAGTATCATACTATCATCTAATCTAATCTAATATATATATCATTTATCTCTCTTCTATGTGGTGCTGAGGTGGAAAGGCTTTTTGTACTGGAGCTGATATATTAAGCTATGTGTCATAGGGTGGTATTTTATTGCACATGCATGTTGGTTTTATGATATTGTAATAAAAAATATTTTCTTAAAGAATTTGATGATATTACATTAACATTGTATCTTTATTATTTTTATTTGCATTAGCCGTTTGAAGATGGGTAGTGATTGATGTGTATAATGGTTCAAATCTGAAGAGGTGAATAAGGTTTTAAATTTTTTACTATTCCCCTTATGGCTCATGTGAGACTAACCCACATGTGTAGCATTTTTTGTGAGGAATTGAAACGATGACCTTTGGAGAGTACATTTAAGGCTTGACCGCTCAACCAATCGTTATATAAACTACTTAAATAATATAGTAAATTTAGGCAGAGGCACAAAAAATTGGAGCGAAGCTAGAATCTCAATATATACCAATAGTAAAATAATTTTGTCCCTTTATTTCCTAATAATTTAATTCCTTCATATATTGCTCTTAACTCTAAAGGTCAATAGAGACCTTTAACCTTACCATTTCCAATTTTAATTTTGAGCCGTTATATTGATCATCTGTAATTGTATCCAATAAATTCTAACAGTATTTGTTATACTCCTTAACACATATAAAAGCAAGTCTGATGATCTATCCACCACCACATGAGATTCCCTATCTCTTCCAGTTACCTATATGGCTCTTTTGCAATATTTTTTCAACCCCTTCTTGGGTTCAATGCTCCCATTGCAAATCCCCAATTTGAAAACCTCTTCTGTCTTTCGTTTTCTTGGTTATTCACTTATTCATTCAATTCATAAAATCATGAATTTAATCCTTGCATTCTTTAGATTTTGCAATTCATATTGACTTGATTAGCAAAACTTTGTTAGCTACAAAGTGATTTTGGAATTGTTCAAAATTATTTTAGATGTATTCAAATGGTTTAATTGTTTGTATATGTATTCAATTAGAATTTATATTGGTGGGAAATTTGTTAAGAGATGTCAAAGAGTACTCTCCTTTTTGTTTATTTTTATATTTTATTCTATGTAGTTTTAGGGTAATGCTACTTTGCCCTACTATGTATATTTAAGAGAGTTTTAATTTTTAAGATTTAATCATATTAATGGATCGCACAACTTTATCCTCCCAAATACAAGTAGTAGGGCAAAGTATGAGAGAAAGTAGCATTATCCGTAGTTTTAACCATAAAGTTGTGTTCAAGGGGAGGAAAGGTCGACTATCTTTTAATGTAATTGATTGAAATTTGTGATGCTTTTGAAACTAGCAGGTTTTGAGTCACAAAGCCATTTTTCTCTCTAGGGGAATACAACACGATGGAGCATCACATCAGCATCGAGAAAACAATTAATCGAGTTCAGCCAGAAACAGAATGTTGTATTTACAAAGTGCACAAGGGACTACGCAATGCAAACCGTGAAGCCTACACGCCAATGCTAGTTTCTATAGGCCCTTATCATATTGAAGACACCAATCTAATGGCAATGAAAGAAAAGAAGCTGATGTATTTGCATTTACTTCTTGAACGAAGAAACGTGAGCCAGGAGACGTACAAATTGGAGTTGGCGAAATTAGAAGAAAGAGCTCGTCAGTGTTATGCTGACCCCATAAATTACCTAAAGAGTCACGAGTTCGTGGAGATGATGCTACTTGATGGTTGTTTTATTATTGGGTTTCTTCAAGAACTGACTTCGGAGGATGAAGACGGTGATGCTCGTATTATAAATGTAGAGTGGATGGTCAGTCAAATCTGTCGTGACATGATGTTGCTTGAAAACCAACTTCCATACTTTGTTCTCTCTACATTGTATGACATGACCATTGGCCCATACCAGCGACGTCGATCCTTCTGGGAAACTTTAATGGTGGCTTTCAATTTTATGTTACCGAAGCCACGTCCCAGAATGATAAATGTTCGTCAAAATTATACTCAGGAGATCAAGCATTTCCTTCATGCGGCACATATTCTTTGTCACTACCCTTTACCTGAAAAAGTAATCACTGTAAACAGCGACGGGAACTCTGACGTAACATGCCAACAGCGAAACACCACCAAGAACGTAGATCAAAGGTTAACACAACCTTTAATTGGATCAAACAGCACTAGGTACGTGTTTTTCTTTGTATGGAATTATCCTCTTTATAATTAATAAAACTAACCTTTGCCTATTTATTAAAAAAAAAAAAAAGAAAAAAGGAAAAAAAACTGAACAGCACCGAAGACGAAGCGTTAGAGCCAATGGGTTGTGTGGTGGAGCTTCAAGAGGCTGGAGTCAATTTCAAGAAGATTGGCGAGGTTTACAATCCTGTCAATTTAACAAAAGAGGAAAATAGCTCAGCTGATGACGCTAGCTTGCCCGCATTGAAAGAAGAAAAAAACGTCAGCTTGTTTGAGATAAGGTTCGAAAATGGGTCGATGAAAGTCCCCTGTTTTAAGGTTGAAGATTCAACAGAGACCCTGTTCCGGAATCTCATTGCTTACGAGCAACACTCATCGGATAACAATTCCAAATACTTCACCGATTTCGTAACCTTCATGGATCAACTCATCAACTCTGAAAAAGACGTCGAAATACTTCGTCGTAATAGAATTATTGTGAACTTGTTAGGTGATGATAAGATGGTGTCCGATCTCTTCAGCAGCCTCAACAAGGGAATCATCGAATCACGCGAGTTCTATTATCGTGGGTTATGCCAGAGGGTGAACAAGCATTGCAAACAAAAAACGAATAGATTCAGGGCAATATTAACTCGCGATTATCTCAGCACTCCATGTGCTACTGCTTCAACATTTGCAGCCGCCTTGCTTCTCATACTTACCATAGCGCAGACCATAATGGCTCTAATAAGTCTGTTAAAGCAGTAATAGGGTTTTCTGTGTTGATGTGACGTAGTTAGTTTCCTGTTATTTTACAGTTGCTTCACTCAAACAGCAAATGTTGTTGTTTAAATAAAATTTCTTATTTAGTACGTTGGTTTCTTTGTTCAAAGAATTAAAGTTCATGTTTTAATGTTATAAATATATATAAGATATATTAATATCACGTGCTCATCTGATCATCTATATATATATATATATATATAAAAGTTCTGTTCGAATGAGGACAAACTTCAAAATCTTACCTATGATTAATTTTTTGCAAAACTTACTGTTGGATTAGATAGTCTTCTTATATAAGCTATACTTGCCAAAAATTAAGTTGCCATGGATTAGAAATAGACTTGGATCCTTTATAGGTTTTTTCTTGTAGGGCTTTTCTTACTCTTCAAGATTTGATGATCCAACAGCTTTTTAAACGATTTGATAACCATGAGAAACACTACAAAATCCCTAGCCACAAGAAAAAAAAATGTAAAGAGAATCCAAATTCATTGGGAATACCTCTATCCCCAACTGTGTTGGAGCTAATTATAAAGATATATGATATAAATTGTAGAACCTCAAACGCAAGCTTAGACGCATATCTCAACGCAAACCCTTCAATTTATATAACCAAGACCAAGATGAGTTTCGCGCAGGCCTGATTGAGCAGCCGCGTGCAAGTGTACTTGTTTGTTATTTTTATTCTTTAATTTCAAGCCTCGTGTCTGGACTAATTAGATTATGGAAAATACTTATATAACAGACTATCAAATTATGACCACAAAAAATGGATTAAATGTGTGAAAAAGAATTCCCTCTTTATTATTTTAATGGCCATGATTTCATTATCATGTTAGAAGCCTTTTTAGATTAATTCTCAAACAGGAAAACCTATGTCACTTGGGCTACAGATGCACACAAACTTACACTCTCTCTTCTAATTTGGATTGGGCCAGGTTCTGGGCTGAGGTAGGCTTGACAGCTACTCAAATTTGGGCCTGAAATCTAAAACCAGGATCGTGGTAGCCCATTGTGCACCAATGATCCGTGAAATTTTGATTAGGAGCCTACAAAAATGACATTCTCATACTTGCGCCTGCGGCAATATTCGTAGCTAGTGAAGTCCAAACAGAGGCACGTCAATCGCTGATTGGGAAATAGGCATTCCTCGATTGACTCATTCACTGCCTCTCTGATTGGGTCGGGTATGATCCATGTTGGCTTTGGGTATTCACGGGTTGGTTGTGAGTATGCATAGTAATTGGATTGGGTTATGCCCAACCCATTAATAACTCAAATTACGAAACCTATTAATGACCCAACTCAACCCATTTATGCCTTAACTCAAACCCACCCAACCTGCTTAGATTGCCAAGCCTAGGTGAGACCATGATAATAATGCCTCTTATCACATCTCTCAATGCGGTGAGACCAATGTAAATCCCACATTAGTGTGAGCCCCATCTTACATGAAAGAAACAAAGAGTGAGAGAATTGGCGGATGCAGGGTAAGACAATCATATGATTAGGATACAAAGATATATCAACAAATCTAATAGGTGAACACATGGACAAAAACATATGGAGTCGCATTCTTGTTTAACTGAACATGACCTGCAAGTATACATCCATAATCACATAAGCATAGAAATGTATGTACATGATAAATTCTTATTAATTTTTTTAGACAAAAGCTAAAAGATAGACAAGTGTAGGTAAGGAGAGGTGAGTGGAGATAAGAAGTAGCTCCTCCACTGTAGATGGTCAAGCTAGTATTCTCCATAAACTATTTAACTGAGGTTTTTTTAGATTTTCGTTCTTCTTACTTGGATTAAAACTTAAAAACATTCTGGCCATCGTATCTATTATATATATACTAAAACGGAGGAAAGTGAATCTCTTTGTGCCACGTGTCAACATAGATTTTTTTATTTTTTTTTTCCTTTCACATGCTGAAACAGTAGGAGCGGGAGAAATTTTTTTGGTAAAATTACCTTTCAGTAACACTTTTCCAACCTAATTCCAAGAAAAGGATATATCAGTCAACTTACTACAAATTGACTACCAATGTGTGCCAAAATGACAACTAACTTCCATTGTTTCCGTATTAAGTTAGGAAGAAGTCACTAAAATGTAATTTTTTTATTGCCACGTGTCAACATAGGTTTTTTTTTTCCCTCCCTCTCACATGCTGAAACAGTGGGCAGTGGCAGCGGGAGATAGCATTTTTGGTAAAATTACCTTTTAGTAACGCTTTTCAGCCTAATTACAAGAAAAGGATATTATCTGTCAACTTATTACAAATTGACTACCAATGTGCGCAAAATGACAACTAACCTCCATTGTTTCGTATTAAGTTAGGAAGCAATCACTAAAATGTAATTTTTTTAAAAAGTTACTTTTAACTACTGCTAGGAAAACTACAAACTACTTTTGTGATCACTTTTCAACTTAATACCAAACAAAAAATTTTGTCTGTCAACTTGTTACAAATTGACTTGATAAGTACTTCAAAAGTATTACTAACTTTCTTTGTTTGGTATCAAGTTGGGAAGTGGTCACCAAAAGATAAATTCCTCACTTTTTTCTTCTTCATTTTTTTTTTTTTGTATTACTTGTTTTTTCTCACACGATGGAGGTAAGTTGACGTTTGGTGTTCATTGCATATATATCTCTTTGTTTTTATGTGGGAGGATTAGAAAACCCACACTATACAATGTTCAACCCAAACTTAATAGACTGTACTATATTTTTCTGTTTTCTTTATGCTTATTCATTTCCCCTCCTAAAAATTAAATGTATAAAACTATAAATAATCATAATTAAAAAGAGAGATAAACAGAGGAAAGGAGGATTAAAAAAGAAAACACAATCCGCCAGAATCTTCAGATTCTCCCGATTTGCTTTCGACACGAATAAAAAAAAAAAAAAATCTATTTTAATCAAAATTCTTCCATATGGTTAATTACATAAAGTTGAAAAGATTTATACTTTCTCTTATTTTCTTCTTCTTCTGGCTTTTTCTCCTATTCTCTTTCTCAGTCTATACTTTCTCTCATTTTTTTATATTCTAATCTCAAACATATTTTTGATATTTTTCCCCATGGTTTTTCACTCTTTGTAAAACTTACTCGAAACCTCACGATAGACCAAGATTCATCATTGTCATGCATTTTACAATCTCCACCATCGGATTTCGAGACACTTTTAACCGCTATACTGGCTTTGGTATATCCAACATGTTAAAACCATGATTGTGGGATGGGTTAGGCTCTAGAAAATTTTAATATTTTTCCACCAAATATCATAACGTATCAGTTCCTTCATTTTTTACAAGTTTCTACCATTAAATTAATTGTTTTTCAAAATAATTTATCTTTTTCGGGAGTATAATTAAATTTTGTGCAATACATTATGCCAACATCACATCAAAGATTATTTTGATTAAAATATTTTATTTATTTTTGTCTATATGTTTTCGATTTAATTGACATATTATATTAACACATATATTTTACTATTTTAGAGAATAAGTGTTCTATTAAAATTTTAATTTACTAATAATATTATTTTTAATAAATTAATCCGTGCATCGCACGGGTTCTAAAGCTAGTATTAATCTAAATCTTCCACATTCCTTGTTAATTAAAACCCTGATTATGCTAATTAATTATGACATAGCAAATACTCCTCTGGCCATCTAAAGCAAATCAAAAGGAAACACTAATACATCATTATATATAATAACCAAAATAAAGCTCCAAACACATGAATACCCTACACTAATCATATTAATTCTTAAAAGTGGCTGTCCAAAGCAAATCAAAACTAAAACAAGAACAAGAACAAAAGACATCGTTTAAATAAAATAGAGGCGCAAGCGCATCAATTGTTATTTTAAGAAGAAAAGAGGGTTACTGAATAGGCACGCATCATTGGAACCATTAACAAAGAATCGATAAATACTTCTTCTTCCTTTTCTTCTCTTTTTTTTCACTTCTTTCTTTCTTTTTTTTTTCTTTCTTTTTTTGGTAGAACCTTCGGGTAGGAGAGAAATTTATTGATAAAATGAAGAATGATATACCTAGAAAGGGGGGACAAAAGTACCTTACCCCTTAAAGAAAATACCTTACCCCTATAATCGATAAATACAATTTTAAAATCCCATCCAAAAAATTCTCTCAAAGAAAATTCCGATTATGGAGCCACTCCCTGTTCAATTCTAACAAATGAATGAAGCACAATCAAATTAAATTACATACGAGAGAGACAAATCTCACCAACAAATCAGTTGACAGTCGACCTGAAATATACAAGAGAGCTTGCAGATATAAACCGAAAAGAAAGCTTGTAAATCATCAACAAGAAGAACAAAATAGCATCCAGCAATGTGAACTAGCCACTCCTTGTTCAAGTATTGATTAATGAATGAAGAACAACGATACCCTTAATCATAGAATAGACATACCCGATCGATCACCAAAAAAAATCACTTGATAGTCTAGAGTTTAAATATACGAGAGCAGCTATAAACCGAGCAAAATGCTTGTAAACCCATCAACAACAAGCCCAAAATGGCAGCTAGTAATGTGAGAAACTGCCATGACCCCAAAACGTATGATTTCATAAACCTCCCAGCTTTAACCTTCCATCTACCATTGTAATACTTGTTCACATCTTCAATCACCGTATCTAAGAAGGGCACTTCTGTCAATCTAATAGACTTACTCATCCCATTACACATGTTGGCAACCTCTGCATCACTCTTCAATCGGTTCAAAATAATCCCTTTCTCCCTAAGCAATTTTGCATCCTCATCAGTATCAATAATCCCATTCATTAATTGGGCGTAACGGGTAAAAACCAACGGCCCCGATGCATTTGATGCTTCATATGCTGCTAAGTTTCTCAAGACAACCTCAGTGTTTACGTCTAGACTAACGACAGGGAGGTAAAACGTACCTGTCTTAGCATCGAAACTAATGGTAGAGATGCTACCATTAGTGGGTGAAAAACGGAAACTGGATTCATAGAGCTCAGTGACGGAAGGGATTGTGATTTCCTCCATCAATGGAGGCTTGTTGATGTTGGAATTCTCGTTTTCTGGTTTGATTACCTCTTTATCTTGGGAGAAAAAAATATTCAACAGGTTGTTTCAAGACAGAAAATCTAGGAAGGTTAGAGAGGATTGTCCAAGGCAATTTTGGTACCACTTTGACAGGTTGTGACACTAGGATTTTTTTGAGAAAACTTACCAGTCCTTCGATTAATTTCGAAAGCAGATTCCATAGCATGTCAAGGAGTTGCTTCACGAAACTTGAGTCGCCGAAAGATTTTTCTTCGCCTTGCGTGGCTTCATTCTGATCGTCAATTTCGATTATTTCGGATGGTTCTTCGAGTCTGGGCACGATGAAGTGGTACAAAAATTCTAGCAAGTGTGCGCGCTCGGAGACTTGGATGTTTGGCAAGTCCTCCATCATCTTGAAAGGGGAAAGCTCTTTACTTAATCCCACCAACATTGCAACCAACATATCGTCGGCTAATTCTAGCGACGAGAATTGGAATTCCAATATCTTCCTCAATATAAATAGTGGGATTTGATTCTCGAGCATCACCATGTCTCTAAGAATCGTGTTATGAGCCGATTTCCTTCCCGCAAAATCGACGAAGTGTGACAATTTTGAGGAAACTCTTGTTAGTACCTTACCTTCTTTGATGGCGTAGATTTGAAGGAACTCTAGCAAGAAGGACGCATCAATGGCCATCATCCATGCTAAAGTTTCACCATTGAAATCAAGGTACTTGTGGTAGCACGCTTGAATCCTCGGCTCAAGCTTTATCAACTGGTCGACAAGATCTTGAAACTTGAGGCATTGGAGTTGTTTCTGAGTTCGATCTTTTCGCAGCAGCAAGCTTGTATCTCTCCATTTCATAGAGCTCTGGGCGCCAATGATGGTGAGGGCCAATTGCGACTTGTTGTGGAGTATAAGAATCGGGGTCACTAGACATTAAAGGCTTAGGCACATTGAAGATGCATATGGGGATTTCGCCATCATCTTCAAGCTCTTCATCTAGAGTTCGACGAATTTGAATGACCCATCTGTTCTCGTCGAAGCTCTGCTTCGAATTTAAGGTCATATTGGTGGATTGAAGAGAGGACATGTTTGTTGTTGGTCTAGGAGGAGGAGGAAATGTTGGGAGGGATGGCAGTTTAAGTGCATTGAGTGGTGTGGGAGAGTTTTAAGAGGATGAGGCTTTGATTGGCACATGGCCACATTTATTATTTTCCTCGTAATTGAATGCTTCTATTAAACAATGAGAAATGCGTTTCTCATGTTTCCCTTTTTTTCCTTTTTTCCTTTTTTTCTTTTCCCCTTTTTGCCTTTTAAAATCAACTTTGCTGTGGCTGTGAATCACAGTCACGTGGCGTCGTTATCATGTTTAAATTTAATTAAGAAGAATGCTAATTGTCCCAAAGTATGTACGTAAAATTAACATCCCAAATAATGCATGTAACAGTATAATAACCAACAAAATTGAATTTTAAATGTTAAATCTAAAAAATGAGCTAAAATTAGATCTAGTACTACTAAGACAATTATATAATTTGAAATGATTTATTTGAAAAAATAATTTGAGATAAATATCATTGCTAACATCGCACGGGAGTACACACATACGGGCACGTGGACTCATTTGTTTTTATAAAATCCGAACCCTTGGAGCTGTCCATCGGTAATTCGGTACCACCATGAAAACATATTGTTAAACAGATCGAAAAGCTTTAATTTGAAGTTAGCTGGTGGGCGCGTTAACCTGCATGTTGGTCCAATAACACTACTATTTGTTAAAATCAAAAGTAGAGTCACGCGCAAACCTGATAAAACCAACTGTATGAATAGGGTGTGTGACCAAAAAAAGTGGGACACTTGGTCAGCTCTATATATAATGGGTAGGGGTGTTCGTGGTTCGGTTTGGTTCGGTTTTAGGGTAGATTTTAAATCAAACCATTATATTTCGGTTTTTGTTTTCTCAAACCAAAACCAAACCATACTATAAAAAAAACCAAACCAAACCAAACCATAAAATTTCGGTTTGGTTCGGTTCGGTTTCGGTTTTATCTTATCAAATAACAACAAATAATTAAAAATAGAAAAATGACAAGGCAAACTCTCTATAAAAACATTTTTAATAAAATCATTACATTAGCAACTAGAAAAAATATTAAACATTGTATCAAAATTGAAAAGTATTGACTTATGTCAATCCAAGTTCAAATCTCCAATCTAATTCGTACCAATATCTCATACAACAATAATAGCTAGTTTAAAACATGTCAATCTAATAAAAAAAAAAATATTAAAAAAATTTACAATCTATTACCTATTATGCCCTTATTAGAATAAAAAATTTACAAACTAAGTTTAATATATAATATATAAAATTATATATATTTATATTATATTTTTTCGGTTTTTTCGGTTTGGTTTGGTTTTTTAAACATGAAAATCAAAACCAAACCAATTTAATTCGATTTTCTAAAATTAGAACCAAAACCAAACCTAAGGACAAAAAAACTAAACTAAACCGACTGATTTGATTTGGCTCAGTTTGGTTTTCGGTTTTAACTTAAACCATGAACACCCCTAATAATGGGGGCTAAGTATGAACGTGGAACAAACTTGAGAGGAAAATCGAAGGCTAAAAGAGAAGGGATGAACCTTTTTCCACATTTTGACATTTGCCTTTCACAATGTGGAGAAAAGTTGGCGTGGGGTACGTGACAAGAGTGCATGACCGTTTTGTGCATTCATGACCACATGGAAGCCGGAGAATACTGTAATCTCGGCTCTTCCTTCCACTTGTAGTTATTACAGTACTTAAAACCCAATAGAATGGAATTTACGGGTTGCAGTTGGTCACCCGATCGATCAGGACTCCGCATTTTTTCTTTTTCCTTTTAACACAAAGGAAAAATTATGGGGAAATTAGCAATAACCCCTATTAGGGGATTGCTGTTAACAAAAAACCCACCATAAGAGTTTTTAACTCTACAACCCCTTTTTTTAAAGATTTTTTAAGCAAAAGGAAATATTTTTTGCAAAATACCCGTTTTAACCTTATATATTTACAAACCCAATCATGGGTTTTATATTTACAAACCGATTTGAGAGAGAGAGAGAGAGAGAAGGGGGGGAAGGAGGGAGAGGAGCGGCGATCATGCTCCGACCAATAGATCGGATTAGCTAGTTGATGGCGGTCGTCTCCGGTGGGCGAGGCTCAACGGTGATCGTCTCCGGTGGTCGAGGCTCAACGGGGATCTGGTAGTGAGGAATCGATGGCAGAGAGGAGCGGGAGCAAGCTCCGAGCACCAGATCGGACTGGTTGTTGATGGCGATGGTCTCCGGTGGTCGAGGGCCGACGGCAAGTGTGTCTCAATGGCATGAGACTCGAAGGTTGAGGCTTGATGGTGATCCGGCAGTGAGAGAATCGACGGTGGCTTATGTGGGGAGGCGACGGGGATGTGGCGAGGCTGGTGGTGAGTCGCCGTTGTCGTTGTCGACGGCAACCGGAAAAACCAGATCTGGGTTTTTTTTTTTTTTTTTTTTTTTTTTTTTTTTTTTGTGGTTTGACAGTGGGTTTGAAGGGAAAAGGGTTGTGGTTTTGATTTGGGTTTTTAATTTGTTGCATGATGATGGAGTTTTGTAACAATATGATTTGTAGTTGTGTTTTTTTAATATGGAACAGTATGTTGTTACTGAGTTGCATTTTCAAGTTAGTACGACTGATAGCATGTTTTTGTTTCGCCAAGAGTATCATTTTACTATCTATGGTATTGTTTTCAATATGTATACCTTGGAATTCGTATTTTTTGTTTCAAATAGTATGATGGTACTGTTACCCATTGTTAATTGGAATTCATATTCTAACAGTATGTTGATACTATTGCACACTATTTTTTGTAATAGTGCGATTGTAGGTATGCTTTTTTTAATATGGAACAGTAGGCTGTTACTGTGCAAGAAGTAGAAGAAGAAGAATAAGAAGAATGGGAGGGGAGGCATTCGGCTATAGTACCAGATCTGAAAAACCAGACCTTCTTATCCAAACTGGACCTTCTCCGACCACCGTCCCGCCATGGATGTTGTCTTCTTGTTCTTGTTCTTGTTCTTTTTCTTCTTTTCACCTCCAAACCTTGAAATGTTGCTTCATACGGTGCTATTTATAAACATTTGAAAGGTTTATTTGCTTCGGTATGTTTTTCTATATTTGTCGCTGGAAACAATGGAGGAAAAATCCTTGATTTTCGGGTTGGGGAGTTAAATGGCACGGTTGTAATATTTTGGAAGTTTTAAAATCAAGGGTGTTTTAGTCCGTATGGTACCAAAAGGGGGTTTCACAAAACGTAATTTGTTTTAGGGTCTATTGTAAAAGGAGTATTATACATAGGGGCTATGACCAAAATTCCCAAAAATTATTGAGAACTTGTCTTGCACATGGCAATCTATTATATATATACTAAAACGGAGGAAAAGAAGCCTCCTTCTGCCACGTGTCAGTATAGATTTTTTCCTTTTTTTTTTTTTTTTTCGCTTTCACATGCTGAAACAGTGGCAGGAGAAGAAAACTTTTTTGGTAAAATTACCTTTTAGTAATGGTTTTTCAACCTAATTCCAAGAAAATGATACTATCTGTCAATTTACTACAGATTGACTACCAATGTGCGCCAAAATGACAGCTAACTTTCATTGTTTCGTATTAAGTTAGGAAGCAGTCACTAAAATGTAATTTTTCCAAAAAGTTACTTTTAGTGACTTCTACTTTCAGTGATCACTTTCCAACTTAATACCAAATAAAGGAATTATCTGTCAACTTGCTACAAATTGACTTGATAAGTGCTTCAAAAGGACTACTAACTTTCTTTGTTTGGTATTAAGCTGGGAAGTAGTCACCAAAAGATAAATTCCTCACCTTCTTTTTTTTTTCTTTTTTCCTTTTTTTTTATTTTATTTTATTTATATTACTTGCTCTTTCTTATATAGTGGAGGTAAGTTGACGTTTGGTGTTCACTACATATCTCTTTGTTTTTATGTGAGAGGATTAAAAAACCCACACTATACAATGTTCAACCCAAACTTAATAAACTGTACTATATTTTTCCGTTTTCTTTATGCCTATTCATTTCCCCTCTTAAAAATTAAATGTATAAAACTATAAATAGTCATAATTAAAAAGAAGACAAATAGAGGAAAGGAAGATTAAAAAGAAAACACAATCCGTTAAAATCTTCAGATTTTCCCGATTTGCTTCTAACATGAATAAAAAATAAAAAAAAAATCTATTTGAATCAAAATTCTTCCCATATGGTTAATTACATAAAGTTGAAAAGATTTATACTTTCTTTTATTTTCTTCTTCTTCTAGCTTTTTTCCTATTCTCTTTCTCAGTCTAGACTTTTCTCTCATATTTTTATGATCCAATTTCAAACATATTTTTGATATTTTTCCCCATGGTTTTTCACTTTTTGTGAAACCCACTCGAAACTTCATGAAAGGTCAAGATTTATCATTGTCATGCATTTTACAATCTCCACCGTCGGATTTCGAGACACCTTCAACGGCTATATTTGCTTTGGTATATACCAACATGTTAAAACCATGATTGTGGGATAGACTAAGCTTTAGAGAATTTTAATTTTTTTCTACCAAATATCATAACGTATCAGTTTCTTTATTTTTTTACAAGTTTCCACTATTAAATTAATTATTTTTCAAAATAATTTATCTTTTCGAGAATATAATTAAATTTTGTGTAATACATTATGCTAACATCATACCAAAGATTATTTTGATTAAATTATTTTATCTATTTTTGTCTATATCTTTTCAATTTAATTGACATATTATATTAACAAATATATTTTACTATTTTAGAGAATAAGAGTTTTGTTAAAATTTTAATTTGTTAATAATATTATTTTTTATAAATTAATCCGTGCGTCGCACGGGTTCTAAAGCTAGTTATATTAATGATGGTTGGTCTAAATTGGGCGTGCTTACCCTGGATAACTATCCAATGTTGGTGCCCTTTTCATATTTTACATTTCTTCTATTTTTGTATTCTGTATCTCTCTCTCGACGAAGATGCCATTGGTATAAATTCTTCCATGAGTCATTTCATCTCCACATTTGTTATGTTTTATGATAATATTTGGGAGAGTAGGTTTTCCAGGACTATCATTTACCATTTCTGTTTCACTAATTGCTGGAGCACACGCGATGTGTGTGCAACACATTACCTATATGACGTAAGACTTTTTGCTAATAAATATTATAGTAATGCTGATTAGGCATTGATTGATTCGATTTATTATATCTTCCTCACATATATTTTCGCCAGATGAAAATACAAAGGGGCAAAATGTGACAATTCAAAAGTACGTATAGCATTATTTGTTTAATCTTCAATTTTAGGAGATTTTATAAAAGTGGCCTAAAGTTTGGAAGGTTTACCATTTTCCCCAGTTTGTTTTGTTTTGTTTTGAAAACTACTTTCATGAAATTCTCATTGTTATAATGATCCTTAATTCCTTATATACAAACTAAAATACATGCCCATGCCATAAGAAGGAAGATAACATGGTAGATGCACAACTGAGTTCTAATCATATCATTAATTATTAGTTTCATTGTGTGTATTCAAAGTTGTAACCAAAAAATAAAATGAAGAAAGAAACACCAAATACAATAGAAGGGCTTTCACCCACCACTGCAAACACCATTGCTACACACATGCAATCCCCAAACCCCAATTCTACTTGCTTCAGTTTACCATGCACCCTTATGTTGACCTAAATTGTCCATAAATATGGTGAAAACCCTCCAAAAAGCAAAATGGGAGAATTTTTTTTCCAAAAAAATAAAAAAGTGAGAGAGAAAAAAAGAATGATAACATGGTAGATGCACAACTGAGTAAAAACTAAAAAATGCCAACATTTGATCTTAAGCACAAAAATAATTTCATGGTGAATGTACAACTTCAAATTGAACATTGTAAGTGGAATTTTTTAATCAAATCCAATTTCGTGCACCAAAGTGCAACTTCGAGGTCAGCACCATTGATGTTGCAAGATCACCTTGAAAATTACAATACTACATAGGAGAACAGGTATCATAAATTGGAAAAAAAAGAAAAGAGAGATTTGAGTGGTCTTTTGGGGGGAATTAAATTAATGCTATGTTTGGAAGAAGGAATTTTTAGGTAGAATTTCTCTTTGAGATGAAATTTTAAAAAAAACTTTTACAAATTCCATTTCAAAGAGAAATTCTACTTAGAAATTTCTTATCCAAAAATAGCGTTAAAGGTAATTATGAAGCATGTTTTTGGTTTGATTTTAGAAGGTATAAAATTTGCAGGTATATAAAAGTGGATTAAATGCAAAACAGAAAAGCCTCTATCACTTGGGCTTTAGATACGAGGGAACGGCTATTGCAACCCCCCATTCTTATAAGCCCACCCCTCATCCTTTAGGTTTTTAAGAATTTATGCAAAATATAAAAAGTTTTTATGAAAGCCGGCCATGTTGTCCACTAGAAAACATCATTTTGAACAACTTTGCAGAAAAAAGTTTTTCCAAAATTTATCGTTTAGGTAGACTTTTTGGCAAAAAATGAAATAAAGGCTATAAATGGTTAAAAAGTATATTTAAACGATAGATTTTGGAAAAACTTTCTTCTACAAAATTGTTCAAAATGATGTTTTCTAGTGGACATTATGACTAGTTTTCATAAAAACTTTTTATATTTTTCATAAAACCTTAAAAACCTAAAAGATGTGGGGTGGGCTTATAGGAATGGGGGGTTGCAATAGCCGTTCCCTACACAAACTCACACGATCTCTTTTAATTTGGATTGGCCCAGGTTCAGGGCTGGGTTACGGTTGATCACAATTCAGCTTTGGGCCTGAAATCGAAAAACGAGAATCACCGTAGCCCAAAATAGACACAGCTTTGAATTCCCATTTTTTAAAAGGGCAGTTATCGACACCTTTAAACTTGCTTTTTATCGGGAGCGGCTTCTTTCCATTTCTCAAAAATTACTGGACCTCCCGTAATTGAATGGATGCATGACACATCACCCTCTTTTTCAATCCAATAGTTCAACTTGCTTGTACATGGTAGGATTGTCCAACGTTGCCGTTTTGGTATCCAAATGCGTAATGGCGTCAAACCGTCGAGCTCCATGTTCTACATCTTCTGTCTTCTACCTTGAGAAGTTCTCACTTTTTTTGCAACATATCCTAAAGAAATAAAACTCACTTAAATTGAACAAGTCGTGCCCTAAATCTGATGACACACAAAGATTAAAAATTTCAATAAAATATAAAATGCATTATATATGTGAGAGTGTCTCGTCCGAGAGATGAAGACTCGTCAATCCAACCACATTAGAGAAGGACAACTAAGGACACCATAAGAGAAGGGGATCTGCAAACAAATACAGAGTACACTTTACAAAGGACATCTGGTTCGGGGCAAGTACTAGACATTA
This sequence comes from Liquidambar formosana, assembly GCA_039720395.1. Classification (NCBI taxonomy): domain Eukaryota; kingdom Viridiplantae; phylum Streptophyta; class Magnoliopsida; order Saxifragales; family Altingiaceae; genus Liquidambar; species Liquidambar formosana. The sequence goes on along the minus strand of CM077826.1, from coordinate 13,119,115 downwards.
GTATGAGTATTTGGACAAGAAGCTAAATTTGTATGAGAAAAAACCTGTGAATACTAAAGCACGTTTCCGATTTCCAAATTAACATGGTCTGGTAATTAAGTCGATGGAGAAGGTCTATCATATCGGTATGTTGCAGAGACTATTGCTGTTAGCGGGTAGAGCTAGAGAGGTGGGTGGTGGCCACCAGAATATATTGTAGAGAATAGACTACTAGAATCCCATATGTTGAAGGTCTCAAGGTAGAAGATGAGAGATGAAATCTGTTTGACGTCGTTAGCCGCACGCTTAAAAGACCAAAACGACTGTGTTTGGATGATCCTTCAATGAATAGCTGCTCATCCGTTGGATCAAACATAATGGTGACATGTCTCGCATCCACTCAGGTACTGGAGGTCCAGTAAGTTTTGAGAAATGGAGAGGAGCCGCCCCACTTTCTATCTTCCTTATTCGGGGAATTTTGGATGGGTCGGTTCAGTATAAATTATTACTAATTTTTTAATAAATGACTACTTACTTAACTAAAAAATTATTTTCCCGTAACCCGACCTATCTAAAATTCCCCCTTCTTTGATATATTCTCTTAATAAACAAATTAGATGATCGAAGCTTCTTTTTTTTTTTTTTTTTTTTAAACACTTTTTTTTTTCTCACTTGAATCAAAACTCAAAGACATTCTTGCCATCGTACGTATAGTAATGTAAATCTTCCAAGTATTTTTTTAAAACCCCGATTATGATGTAGCTAGCTAGGCAGAGCTAGCGAATACTCAGGCCATCTCAAGCAAATGAGAAGGAAAACAAATACATCATTACTATAAACAAAATAAAGCTCCAAACACATGAATGCTCAGGCCATCTCACGCAGGAAAGATGCATCGAAGGCCATCATCAATGCTAAGGTTTCACCATGTGAATCAACTAATCAATGTACTTGTGGTAGCAGGCTCGAAGGGATGGTGTTCATTTGGTTGAATTAGATCATTCGTTTTAAAGATTTTTGCTTGTCTTTGAGGATGGCTGGAGGTAGGATCGGCGATTTGGGGGAGGGACGCCGGCGACATCAGAAAAAGCCCCCTCTATTCATTTACAAAAAACAAAAATGAAAAATAAAAAAATTAAAGAAGACAAAGAAAAAAGGGTTCCTTCACAGTGAGTCATCTGAAAAAAATAAATAGAAACAAAGTTGGCCAGAAAAAACGGAGCTAACCGGAAAAAAAAAATCAAGTTGGCCGGAGTTTATAAGGAAGGACCAGTGACTCAGTGAGAATGGGGAGTGGAAGAGATGGTTGTGGGTCATTCTTGTAAATGCACAAGAGAAATGCGTTGACCGAAAAAATGTAGCGTTGACTGCTCCACTCATGGATGAACTGTAATAAGGAATTTTTTTTGGTGCTGAATTGAAGCTATTGTCCTTTCACTGGACTATTCCGTAATGACCCCATGCATTCACAAACAATATCTTTGGGATTCCTTTTTTATTTTTTATTTTTTAAATTCATGTGGCTACTTCAATTATTTGTCTTCAGGCACACAATTATCTGGTATCACTCCACCTGCAATGATTAATTAGAGTTTATATTTAAGAATTAGAAACTAAGATACGGTTTGGTTGGGATTATTTTAAGATTATTTTTACTTTTAAAAGCAAAAAGTTAAACAAGTAATAAGTACTGTTTAGTTACAAATTTAATAAGTACATAAATGAAAGCAAAAAACAAAAAAAAAAATGCTTATAAGCAAAAAGCAAATTTAAAAGACTTCTAAAAGCCAAAAAAAAGTCTTTTTTTTTTTTTTTTTTTTTTTTTTTTTTTTTTTTTTTTTTTTTTTTAAACTTAGCCCAACGCTCTTCCTCCCCTCCCCTGACGCTCCTTCTCAACGCGATGCCCTCAACAACAACACACCCAAGTGCCCATATGTCCGCCGGCGACTCATTCTCGCCGCTGTTCACCGACTCCGGCGACATGTATAGAGGGGAACCTCTCAGCCCAAAACCCTCTCCTTCCTTATTCTTCGTCTTCTTCACTAACCCAAAATCTGCAATCTTGGCGAAGTCGTTTCCCCCATCAGAACAGAAGAGGATGTTCTGAAGCTTTATATCGCAATGAACAAAGCCAAGCCATGAATATGTTGAAACCCTTTGAGCACAGACCTCGTGTGTCGACAAACATCAATTCCATCAACCGCCTGCCGAATTTCTTGAGCTGATCAGACAAACTATCGCCAGAAGCATACTCCAAAAACAAATTGTACAATTTTTTGCTATTCTCAGAGCTATAATCACCGCCGAAACATCGAATAACATGTGGGCAATCCGCGAGCTTACTCAATACCTGACTTTCGTTTTCGAGCGAAGCAGAGTTGGAAACCGAAGTGGATTTGACGGCCATCAATGGAAGAATCTGGCCGCTACTTCTTCTGGGTATTGCTAAATTGACGGTGCCAAAGCTTCCATGGCCGATAGTGTCGCCTCTAACGCACTCCATAAGTGAAAGCCTTCAGTTGTGAGGGAGGGGGGTTTATAGTTTAAGGTGTGCGGCTGTGAGGAGTTTGTTTGGGTTTTATGGTTTTCTCCCCTTTGCTTTCTGAGGAAGAAACAGAGGTCACCAGATTTGTCTCCCAAGAATTCCAGAGCCGTGTATAAATAGGGGGAGAATTTTGAGTTTTATTAATTGAATGATCATTGAGTGTGGGGGGATATAGATATGAAATTAAAGCACGTAATAGGTGAGGATATTTCTTATTAGGGATGCGCAAAAAACCACCCAATCCATCAGATCAAACTAATCCGCTTTATTCTGCACCAACCAAAGCTTTTGAGAAAATAGGCGGATTGGTTTGGGTGGGTTGAACAATAAATTTGATAGTTTGGTTTGGTTAGCGGGTTGAACTTTCTCAAACCTCCAATAAACCAACCCAACCCGCTATATATATATATATATATATATATATATATATATATATATATATATATATATGTATGTACTTCATAAAAAAAGAAGTATAAATATATAATATGTACACTTTCTACAAGAAAACATGTTAAGTCATTATATATTTTTTTTTATATAATTTTTTGTTGCTTGATCTATAATTATTTTGTAGGATTTAATATTATAAAGGGTAAAATACATTTACACCCCCTGTGTTTACTGACTATTACACTGACATCCCCCGTCTTTTCTGAAATTACACTGCCCTCCCCTGTTAGAACGCCAATCTTAACGTGATTAATAGAAATGTAAAAAGACCAAATTACCCTTCCTTTAAAACAACGTTGTTTTGTGCTTTTGCTCTCTCTCCCCCCTAGTTGCCCATCTCTTTCTTCTTCTTTACCCTCTCTCCCTCTCTTTCTTTCTTTCTCTCTCTCTCTCTCTCACTCTCTCCTCTGTTTTCCTTTTCTTTCTTTTTCTTTTTTTTTTTCTCCAAACCCTCGCACAGTGCCTCCCATCGTAGCAAACCCCACTCACTGTCGGCGACCTGTCACCGCCATAGCAAACCCCTATAGCCAGCAAGCCCCTCGCCGCAGCTCTTTACGAAGCATGAAGCATGGTGCATTTGTAAGCCCAGCGAATGGCAGCAATCGCCGTCGCCTAGCCTCACCGCACCGTCGCCTAGCATCGCCTCGCCACGCAGCGCCGTCGCTTAGCCTTCCCTCGCCAGGCCGCGCCATCGCCTCGCCTCGCCGTCCCCTCCTACAAACGTGGCTGAGGCCCCATTAAGCTTAAGAAGCTCGATGGATCTGATGATCAGCATCGTCAAATCTAGAGGTGGCTTTACCTCACATGGCAAATTTGATGGTGTCGCCGGCGAGGATGAGGATAGAAGGGGGAGAACGGTAGCGGTGGATCTGTAATTAACAAAAAGGGGAGGTATAACAGAGAAAAAATAAAGACCAATCATGGCAGCCATGGTTGCCTCTAAACAGAGCAGAAGGTAAAATAAAATTATATATATATATATATATGATGGAGAGAACGAGGAAAGAGAGATGGTGACGAATTGTGGAATCTATTGGGGTTTGCATTGGTTAGTTGTCCCCTTCTTTTCATCCTTTCCATCAATCCAAAACCCTTTTCCCCTGAGTCTTCAAAATCCTACCTTTATACCCTCACTTGATAGGAAATTTTTCAGCCGGAAAAATTGGTAGGGACAACAAAATGCATACAGATTACAGAGGAGAAGTCACTCTTCACCTTTTCGTGGTGGGTTTTCTAGTTTTCATTTTATCTGAGAAGGGAGAGGGAGAGGGAAGGGGAAAGGGCAAGAGAAAGGAGAAAAAGATGAGATGAACACATACTCTCTCTTTCCTCGTTTCTCTCTCTTCTCTTATCTTTTTCTGGCTCTGATGAAGTGGTGGGCTTTTAGTCGGGTAATACACACCAAACCCAAACTCGCCGGAAAAAATGGAGGCTTTCGATGCACAGATTTTTTTTATTTTTTTTTCCTCATCTTCCCTTTCTCTGTTTTTTTTCCTTCCTTGGTTTGTTACCCAAACTCTCCGGAAAAAAGCTCGCCATTGCCGCCGTAACTCCATTGCTGATGGCCACGGTCGACGCACGAGTTTTGTCCATGGCATGGCTGTGAGATTGGGTTTCTAGGGCTTGAGGGTGAGAGGTTAGGCTATGCTAAACACAGCGTTTTGGTTTCAATAAGGGTAAAATGGGTATTTTCAGCCCATTTTTTACATAACGTCAGCAATAGCCGTTAACCCTCTCAACGGCTGGTTGACGGATGGGGGAATATGTACATTATTTTCCAAAGTAGGGGAGGGCAGTGTAATTTCAAAAAGGACAGGGGTGTTTAATAGTCAGTAAATACAAGGGGTGTAAATGTATTTTACCCTATTATAAAAGTTATAAAGGGTTTGATATAACCCGCCCAAATTTTTGAATTTAAAAAATTATATATACATATATAGCTATACAAGCTAACGATTTTGAGCATCGATTCCTAGCTAGGTGATTTTGTGAGACTAAAGGTAAAAGTTCAAGAAATTACCTTTAGTCTTACAAAATATTACAAAGATGGATCGAAGTTCTACATCTCGTCATGAGATGGTAGATATTAGGGATAAAATTACTCACTAGAATAGCTCAAGAACATGGGATTCTTAGGTAATTTATCATGGTATGCTTCAAATGTGTGATTTATCAATATATGCTTCAAACATCCTCAATTTTTTAAGTTATATGCTCAATTTACATGGATTTTGCATTTATTGAAAATCACTAGTAGATTGTAAGTTTGGTTTCTTTTATTTATTTTTTATTTTTTTTAAACGAGTGGACATTTATTTAAATTTCAAAAAAAAAAAATAGCATAAGCAAAAATTAATGTTACCAAACATGCTTTTTGCCTTTTTTGATAAAAAAATAAAAGCAAAAATCATTTTTACCAAATATGCTTTTGTTTTGTTGTTTTTACTTTAAAGCAAAAAGCAAAAAAGTAAAAAAAGATCTTTTTGTACTTATAAAAAGATCTTAAAATAATCCCAACCAAACGGTACCCAAATAATAACTGAGTTGTAATCATGCATGTTCATCATTTTAATCAAATTCTTTTGCTGACAAAAATAAATGGTAACTGAGATAGAGAAGGCATCTTCATTCGTTGGCAAGGAAATCTTATTGAACATGAACTTTTGCACAAAGGAAGCAACATACTGAAATAAGAAATTTATTTAGGGTACACATTGCTGTTTGAAGTTGAACTAAGCAAACAGTAAGATACAAACTGAAACCCTAACACCAAAACAAACTTTCACTGCTTGAACAAAGAACAGAGTTATTATAGGTATTATGCGGTCTGTGTAGCTACAGTACTAAGTAGGAGGAGCACACTGGCAGAAACTGTTGAAACACTTGCCCATGAATTGTCAACACAATCAAGCCTTAATTTTACCTCCACTCATGGACATGGCTGCAATAAATTATGATTTAAAAATTTCATCATCATTTCCACGAAGGGTCCTTCTTCTTGATCCTTGGTCATGTTGTAAAATGTAGAGAGAACAAAGTGTGGGAGCTGGTTTTCGAGTAACATGATGTCACGACGAATTTGATATTCTATCCCATTTGCCTCGAAGATTGGGTCATGAATAGCTTCGCTGCGAACATATTTTAAATAACCATTTCGGACAAACTCAATAATAAAGCAACCATCAAGTAGCATCATTTCCACGAATTCATCATCATTGAGGCTTATGAAGTCTGCATAACAACTACGAGCTTCGATTTGCAATTTATTCAACTCAGAAATATAACGCTCCAAGGTAGTATCATCCTTTTTCCGTACAAGAAGTGAGCGCAGATACCACAGCTTATGTTGATCCATTGCTCTCAGGTCGTGGTTTCGATGATAATAAGGGCCTATAGAAACTAGCTTTGGAGCGTAGGCTTCATGATTTGCTTTGTAGCAGGAAGTGTCAGGGAACGAATGCAATCCATGAAGCTTCTCAGTAATAATTTCCTTCAAACTTCGATGAGCTGTTTTTTGCTCACCCTGAACTTTATTACCACTTGGGGGAGGAACACAGCTGCACATGATCGAAATGGTTTTGCAACCCAATACCTGTTGGTTTCAAAGAATTTTCAATGTTCCATTGCAAAATAATCAAACTTTCCTGACTTGGAACACCATCATTCTACGTGCATAAGCCAAAAAACAAAAAAAGGTTTCCGTAACCGTTTTGGTTACTTCCATTGGCCAATCAGTGCAAGGCAAGTTTTAATAGTTCAGAGGGCAGAGATGGTCTTCACGTTGATTGTCGATAATCTTCCAGAGAAGACGAATAATCTTTGGTTGAGAAACCTTTTTCGGTGGCACGGGAATATCAAGGACGTATTTGTGTCAATGAAATTGAGAAAAACGGGAACCGCATTTGGGTATGTTCGCTTCGGGACTGTTGGAAATATACCATATCTATATTGATTAAATATCGAATTTAACATGTCTTTTCATATACCTATTTGGACCCTTCACTTATAAACTTAGGCTTATAAGTTGGAAATTTCACATAATATCAGAGCATATCATTCTTAGGCCCGTTTCGCTCATGAGCCTGTCTTTATTATTCACGTGACAAACTATTTGAATCTTGTTAGCGCTGCACGTGAGGAGGAGTGTGATGCAACTCTTGGGTTTTCGTCGGATGATTAGTAGGTAACGTGTTGATATAATTTATATCAACACCCGTATTAATTGGGGGTTGTACCTCGTGCATTAATAGATTATGAGATATATTAGGCCAATGAATGCAAGAGATACAACTCTTAATGCATGGTGCTGATATAACTTACGGAGTATATCAACACGTATTGACCTAGTTAGGACTATATATAAGTCTATTAAACATGTTGATTTCCTTGTATATAGTTTGGACTCCACTTATTGAGAAGCTTATTCACGCCCATTCACGAATAATATGTTTGAAGTCCAAGCTCAAATTCTAAGGTTAATTATTGAACAAAACCTCGATTAAACAAGGAAAAATTGGCAATACCCCCATTTAGAAGAATGATTTTAGTAATAACCCCATCAAAAGATTCCTTAACCCCTTAACCCACATGCTAGTATTTTTATTAGCAGTAACCTCACCTTTTTTTGAAAAATCCTAATCTGCCTTTATTTGCTTGTTCGAACACTCCCTTTTTTGTTAGTAAGGGCACCTCATGTAACTATTTTTTTTTATTATTATTTTTAAAAGCCTATAACTTACAAGATATAAATCTCTTTTTTATAAAATTTATATTTTTGGAATCTACTCGTCGTGATCTTCGAAACAATATCCACTGTAATTAGATAATGCTGGAAAAAAAAATTATGTTACTATTTTGTCATCAAAATAGTAACATGCAAATTATGTTGTCAAGTAATAACATGTCACTATTTTGTTATGGTTAAATAGTATTTTGTTATTGTTCTTTACATAAAAATGATTTTATTTATTTATTTATCTTTTTGCTTTGGGTGCAGAGAGGTTGTAATAAAATGTTACTCTTTTCTACATAAAAATGATTTTTTTTTTTATTTGTTTGTTTGCGCAGAGAGGTTACAAATTAAAGTGGACCGTGATTCTTATTAAAGGTTTGGGAGTTGGAACGAAAGTTTAAGGTGATGAGAATTGGGTTGACTCATTATGAATAGGACTCAAAAAGATGGATCTATTGGTTAGCGAAGATGGAAATACCGTTCATATAGTGACAAAAATAAGACAAATGATATTTTTGTGAGAAAATGATAATTCCGTTAGTTTGGTGTCAAAAAGAGTTATGAGATTAATAAATTTATTTTTGCAGCTATTATTAAAAATCTTTTATAACATGGGGCTATGGCCAAAAATTCCAACCAAGGTTAGCCCAACTAAACAAATTTGAATAGGACTCAAAAAGATGGATCTATTAGTCAGCGAAGATAGAAACACCGTTCATATAGTGACAAAAATAAGACAAATGATATTTTTGTGAGAAAATGATAATTCCATCAGTTTAGTGTCAAAAGGAGTTATGAGATTAATGAATTTATTTATGCAGCTATTAGTAAAAATCATTTATAACATGAGGCTATGGCCAAAAATCCCAGCCAAGGTTAACCCAACTAAACAAATTTGTTAAGGGGGCTTCTATTGGCACTCCTAGACTTGCTTTTCATCCCCCATTAGTTTTACACCTCAAGATTTTATGAAAAATATAAAATTTTTTCACAAAAATTGCATGGTTGCGTTGTCCATTAAAAAATATCATTTCGAACAACTTTGTAAAAAGAAGGTTTTTTAAAATCTATTTTTTAAGTGGATTTTTTTGCTATTTATAGTTTTTGTTTCATAAATAACTAAAAAGTCCACTTAAACGATAGATTTTAGAAAAACTTTCCTCGACAAAGTTGTTTAAAATGGTGTTTTCTAGTGAACGTGATAGTCAATTTTCATGAAAACCGTCTATATTTTTCATAGAACTTTAAAATGTAAATTAAGTGGAGGATAAAAAGCAAGTCTTGGGATGCCAATAGGGGCTCCCATTTGTTAAGTATAAGTACATGCTTAGGGCCCCCAAAATTGACACAAGGTATTAGATCAATGGGACCTAATTGCCCACCCAAGGATTTTTTGGGTTGGGCCCGTATACGAACACCCAAAATCATTAGTCACTTGTACTTTCTCTTGATCTCCTGATTACAGGAATGATAAAATTTTTGGTCATGCATGCGGAATGACTCCAATATCAATTCATAATCTTAGGAAAATAGAACATGCTAATTTTGTTAATCGCATGATTATTTGTGTTAGCCTAATTTGATGTTACTTGGCTAAGTAATTGCATGATGCCACATGATACACCAGTAATAGTATGCATGTTTTGAGTAAGATTACCCTCCCTCTGACAATTTAATAATAATAATAATAATAATAATATTAAAAAAAAAATCCTTAGAACTAGAGTGGATTTAAGCTAGGTTTGCAAAATTAATTAAAGCAATGTTACTTTAATATACTTCTCCCCCATTCCTCCCACAATAAAAAACACGTACATTTTAGAGAGGATTCAAGCAAGGTTTGGAAAATGAACTAAAGACATTATACTTGCCCCACATTCCTCTCACAATAAAAAATACATAGTTAATGAGAGTGAAGGAAAGTGGGATTTTAAGGTTAAAAAGTATTTTAACAAACTCATTTTACTCTACTTTCATTAATTCGTAATACTATATCAATCATATCACAGTTATATATAAGTTTATCTCTTAAGAGAGGAGTGGACAAGTTAAAAAGGCATAAGTGTCTGTTAAGGTGTGACTAATTGGCATTAACGCATTATTAAAACCTAAAAGGTATAGCAAAACCAGAAAAATATTAAAAGAAAAAAAAATTACAAAAAGGAGAAAAAATGAAAATGAAAAGAAAGGAATGTCGGATATGGCTAATTTGCAAACTCAAGACTGACAAAACATATGCAAGCTAAGCTTCAGCAGGCCCACGAACCACAGCGATGACCGCATTCAAAGATTGGGTGGGTTTCGGGTTCAAAACATGTTTGTGGACCTAAATAAATCCACTATAAATAAATAAATAAATGAACTTCCAAAGAGAAGGTGAGAAGGCTCTAAATTTTTCACTTTTATTTGTGATGTTGTGAACTTGTCAATTCGCGATAATGGATTATGCCTTTTATATTATATAAAATTTTTTAAATTATTTAATTTCGAATCGTACCCCCAAACAGGCTCTTGTTGATTTGGTCGATAAGCACCAAATTTCAATAGGATTTTCAATTTGGCATATGACCCTATTGGTTTCTTTTTCATTCTTAGGATGAAAATCATAAATCTACAATTGAAACTTTTGCCAAGTCGAATTTTGGGGCACAATACCGATACTAAGTTCACAAATCCTTTTCAAGTATTCAACAAATTTTAGATTCATTTATCCCATTTACTTTTTGAAATTGAGAATAACTACTTTACATGTAAATATATCCATATTATATTTATATTAAAATACTCTTAATTGTATTGTCGACTAGTCAACTCTTACTATAATTATCGACAATACTACTGTTAATATTTAAAATATCTTGATTTTTATTTTCATTTTGTTAAATCAATATTTAATTTATAATGTTTCTATTGTAATTTCCTATCTATTCAAATAAATTTTTTAGGTTTGTTAAAGATTAGATGATTGTATCTACTCTTTTGCTATACAGACCATGTTTCATACGATTTTAGGATAAAAAATATAAAATAATTTAGAGAATTGAAATGTAAAAATATATATAGATCCAGACTTACATACTTATTAATTTTTAGTCATTTTTTTATCCAAATTCATGCCCCTTTCTAAACAACTATACAAAAAATAAAACAAAATAAAATAATAAAGTTGATTATTATTTTATACATGAAATAAAAATAGTGATTAATTAATAATGATATACTAAATGAAATAACATAATATATTTGCATATTTCTTGTTCCAAATGTTTAATTAAAATTCGTATTGTACTCATATATGTTCGTATCCATATTATCTCAGTTTTTTGTTTTTTTATGCCGAACTTTTCATTGTATTCTTGTCAAGAAAACCGAATTGTACTCCATACGTATGTCGTCGCGTATTTTCCCATATTTTACTAGCTATGAAACCTGCTAAAGGAGGTGGGGTATTTTTATCTTAGGCTACTATCCCATTTAAAAGAAATAAAGTGATAGAAAAATATTCAAGAGACCATATATCTTTCCTATTTCAAACAAAGAAACTAAAGTTTTTTTTTTCATCCAATATTTCTATCATATTCAACCTTTTAATTCGATTTAACAAACGTATGCAAAGCAAACCCTCAAGGGCAACAAACAAAAGAATTCTAAGTACTTGTGAGACCTAGGTGACATACAGCCAACGAGTTAGGTGTGGGTAGTATGGTGTTGGATTCAAGGTCGTATAATTTTTGTTTTTTTATCTGTTTCTTTTAATTTTTTTCAATTCATGGAAATATTTTTTTTTTCACACAAAAAAAAAATAAATAAATAAAGAAAATAAAGAAGAAAATAAAATGAAAAGACAACTGAACATATAATGAATGATTTAGCCTATCGTGGCATTTTGATCGGTTACCACGATGCCACAGTATGGTAACATAAGTATTAGAAGCTTGATTCTAAAATCTTAAATTGTTATGAAATGGATCAACAGTGTATATCAAGTTAAGATTCTTCTTCACATGTGACCCTTTCGTATATGGAAGATATATTGTTATAACATCACTTGACTCCAAAAACTTATGTTGTTAGGAAATAGTTAATAATATATATCAAACTAACAATAAAAATAAATATATTACTAAGTGGGGAAAAAGAAAAAAGAAAAAAAAAAGGTGTGAATGGCAAAAACTTACCCTAGAAGTTAGAGGTATTCCCACTCTTTCCCTCGTATTATTACTAATCCCCCATAAGCACACCTTTGCTTGCAAATATGGCACCCTAGAAGTTTGAGGTATTCTCATTCTTCCCCTCGTATTATTACTAATCCCCCATGTGCACACCTTTGCCTGCAATATGGTAATGGACGGATAAATCTCTTAAGAGTTGAACAAATCAGTAAATCAATAAATCAATAAAAAGTAACACGTACCCCAGAAGTTGAAGACATTTTCTCAGTCTCTCTCTCTCCACGCCTCGATACAATGTCTCCGGATCTCACAGCTCTCCGTGTCTTCAAATGTGTTACATAGCATGGCTATTTATAATGTGGGGTTTTGTCATTTGACAGGACATGCAGTACATGTGTGGCTATTTGTAATGTATAGATTATGGCAGACATTGAATTATCACGTTTGTAATTAATGCATAACATATCTATTAATAATTTGATATACCCATTCATTTTCATGCAACGACAAGAAACAGTTTGTTGGGTCTCAACATCCGTCCAGTTCAATACCCTCACGGACTTGACAAAACTTGCCTGTGTGTTGGGTTTTTTGTAATTATTTCAACCACATCACTCACCAACTTAATAGAACTTGCTTGCGCGGTTGGTTATTTGTCATTATGGCTATGTTTCATACGCTAAATTAAAAGGTTGGATATCATAGGATCATTGGATGAACAAAATTTTTTTGGTTGTTTTGTTTGAAGTGGGGAAGATGGTCTCTTGAATAATTTTTTATCCCATTGTTATTTTTAAATGAGATAGCAGCCTATGATAAAAATATACCACATCTCTTGCTGGGTTTATTATATTCCACAAATGGGGGATATAACTATCCAATGGATAGTATATCCCTCATTTCAAAATAGTAGAAAACACATTAAAAATGATAGTATATTTTTCCTGGTACTGATTGCATTAGGTAGTACCATGTCTGAATTAACCAATTTTTAAAATTAAGAACTAAATATAAATTTAATTTATATACATTTAGCAAAGTTGAGAAAAGAGGGAAATAAGTTGAGAAAAGAGGAAAACTAACACCTTTTATTACTTGTTTCCTGATATGCTGCTTTTGTTATTTATTAATGTAACAATGCACAAACCAAAAGTGGCCAAACGTTTAATTAAAATTATAAAAGTCAAATATTATTAAAATAATATATAATAAATAGTAAATGGTTCAAATATGTTTATAATAATATTACATAATAATAAATGTTATACATGTTTAGACCATTTCAATTGAACATTTTAACCTTGTTCGGAACATAGCAACTGAATTTAATAAAATTGAATTGTTCATACATAACATATTGAACAATTAGAATATGTTCAGCTCATTTGTAATGAATATACTCTATTTGTTCAGATGTTCTGTACCGAATAGAAAGTGAGAAAGTATGTGTGAAGAGCAAAAATTTTAATGTATATAGCCGCACCCAAGCCTTGTTTATTTAATAATTAATGAAAACTATTATTATATTACCCTAACTTATAAATTAATTTTGGCAGTGACCGATGAATATTGTTAATTTATTATTTGCCTTATGTTCATATTTATGAAGTAGGAACAATTGAACATTGTCAAATGTAAAGGTTTAAGTTAAATAATATTATTTAAGTTGTCAACTTTTTATAATCAGGTTTATAATATTCTGAAACTAGGTTGCTTTAGTTGTAAGGGTGAGGGAGTGGGAACAAGGCTAGTTTCCATCTGGTGGTGTATAGGGGAGGTCGGTCGATTTGGGGTGCTTTTCTTTTAGCAACTTACTAAAATTGGATATCTGTGTTTAACTTGGTGTTGTAATTGGGAGGTGGGTTTTGTTTGTGATTGTAATAGCCAGTTTTTTTTTATTAATATAATGGTTTTCTTTTGCTAATAAAAAAAAAAAAGTTTTTGGGGCCCTAGGCAAACTCCTAAAATGGGGTTGTCTATGGACTTGGATTGAGAACTACTTAGGATCCTAAAACTTGGGTTGGAGCCTTTACTATTCTAGGTATTAAAATAAATGTATACTAGCCATTGGGGCACCCGCGATGCATGTGTAACATGGTGTAAGGTTTAATGCGATGCGAAGTGCAATGCTTATTAGCAAAAAGTGTTTTTAAAAAAATAAAAATTAAAAAAAAAACATATACTTAAATTTCCCAATCATATATGTTTTGAAAAATGGTAAATGCAAAAAGAAAAAAAAATACATAAAAGTAATTATGCTTTGAAATATGTCTATACCCCACTTTATGTTCAGGAGAAATTAATTTGAGATTTAGATGAAGATTGGTTTTGATAACTGTCAAATTTCAAATTTTAAAGTGTCATATTAGTTTCTAAGAGAGAGAATCGGAGAGAGATCTTAGGAGAATGGGGGAGTGAGAATTCGTGCCCAGTTGAGAGAATAAATTGATATGGTTCTACCTATTAAATATGCTAAGATTGTCATGTGCTTATTGTTACTTCCAATGACGTGAATTAGAGTCTATTACTATTTGAAACTTTATTTTTTGAAATTTTTTTGATGGATGTTTTAGAATTCTTTTTGCTCCTAAACTTCGATGGCTTCGTGATTTCAGGAGCAGTTCCATATTTAACATGTCATGTTTGGAAATTTCGAAAATTATGATTACATAATTTTAGTACTGATTCCCGCATTTTTTTCCTCTGTTTTTTTTTTTTTTTTTTTTTTTTTTTTAAATTCATATCACGTTTGGAAATTCCTAAAAGTATGGTTATTTCATGATTTTAGGAGTGGTTCATTTATTTAACTCATGCTACATTTGGAAATAATATATTAACAAATTGGGGAATTTTAGTCCAAATCTGATAAAAAAGAGTTTTTGGGTTAGCTAAAAATATTCTAGATATACTGTGAAAAAAACACTTATAGTATGGGTCTCATTCCCTTATTTTAAAAATTAAAAAAAAAAAATCTATTTGAAAGAATTGTATTTTAAGAAAACCTACATTTCTAGAGTTTAGAATTTTTTTAAAATTTTAAGAAAGAATTTTAATTTGAAACAATCTCTTTTGCTAGGACATGCATGTATGGTTTATTCACATTTAGCAATGTTTAGAAAAGTAGAAAACTAATGTTCTTCTATATAAATTACCAACTAATGTTTTCTCCAGGGTATAATGTACATGGTTGACAAGTAACAACAAAGAAGAGTTTGTTGGGTTTTAGCATCACTCCAATTCACTGCATTGTAGTATTGAACAATTGATGATCATTATTAATGCACCGACTCATTTAATGTTGGTCCAACAGTGTATAATCAATCATGTCATTCATCTCTTGATAGGACATTCAAGTGACATGAATGTCTTATTTAGGGTGTTTAATTAATTTTTTGAATCAATGGTAGATAAAGGTGTATATTGTCACGAAACGACAAAAAAGAGTTTGTTGGGTTTTAGCAACACTCTAATTCACTACATTGATGATCATCATTAATGCACCAACTCTTTTAAAGTTGGTCCAACAACGTATAGTCAATTATGTCATTCATCACTTGATAGGACATTCAAGTGATATGCATATCTTGTTTGAAGTGTTTAATTTTTTTTTTGAATCAATTGTGGTTAAAGGTGTATATTATCATGAAATGACAAAGAAGAGTTTGTTAGGTTTTAGCAACACTCCAATTCACTCATTGTAGTGTTGAACAATTAATGATCATCATTAATGCACCGACTCTTTTAAAGTTGGTCTAGCAGTATACAGTCAATTATGTCATTTATTTCTTGATAGGACATTCAAGTAATATACATGTCTTGTTTGGGGTGTTTAATTTGTTTTTTGTATCAATTGTAGTTAAAGATGTATATTGTCATAAAACGACAAAGAAGACTTTGTTGGGTTTTAGCATCATTTCAATTCACTACATTGTAGTATTGAACAACTGATGATCATCAATAATGCACCAACTCATTCAATGTTGATCCAGCAGTGTATAGTTAATCATGTCATTCATCTTTTGATAGGATATTCAAGTGACATGCATGTCTTGTGTGGGTTGTTTAATTAGTATTTTTAATCAATTGTGACTAAAGGTGTATATTGTCATAAAAAGACAAAAAAGAGTTTGTTGGGGTTTAGCAACATTTCAATTTACTACATTGTACTATTGAATAATTGATGATTATCACCAATGCACCAACTCTTTTAAAGTTGGTTCGGTAGTGTATAGTCAATTTTGTCATTCATCTCTTGATGAGACATTCAAGTGACATGCATATCCTATTTGGGGTGTTTAATTTGTTTTTTGTATCAATTGTGGTTAAAGGTATATATTATCATGAAACGACAAAGAAGAGTTTGTTAGGTTTTAGCATCACTCCAATTCACTATATTATAGTATTGAACAATTGATGATCATTATTAATGTACCAACCCATTTAAAGTTGGTCCAATAATGTATATATAGTTAATTATGTCATTTATTTCTTGATAAGACATTTAAGTGACATGCATATCTTGTTTGGCGTGTTTAATTAGTTATTTGAACCAATTGTAGCTAAATGTGTATATTGTCATGAAACGACAAAGAAGAGTTTGTTGGGTTTTAGCATCACTCTAATTCACAACATTATAGTATTGAACAATTGATAATCATCATTAACGCACTGATTCATTTAAAGGTTGTCCAACAGCATATAGTCAATCATGTTATTCATCTCTTAAGAAGACATCCAAGTGATAGGCATGTCAAGTCTAGAGTGTTTAATTAGTTTTTTGAATCAATTGTAACTAAAGGTGTATATTCTCATGAACCGACAAAGAAAAGTTTGTTGGGTTTTAGCATCACTTCAAGTCACTACATTGTAGTATTGAACAATTGATGATCATCATTAATGCACCCACTCATTTAAAGTTAGTCCAGTAGTGAACGTATAGTCAATCATGTAATTTATATCTTGATAGGACATTCAAAGGACATGCATGTCTTGTTTGGGGTGTTTAATTAGTTTTTTGAATTAATTATGGCAAAAGTTGTATGTTGTCATAAAACGATAAAAAATGGTTTGTTGGCCTTTAGCATCACTCCAATTCACTGCATTGTAGTATTGAACAATTAATGATTATTATTAATGCACTGACTCATTTAAAACTAGTCTTACAGTGTGCAGTCAATCGTGTCATTTATCTCTTGATAAGATATTCAAGTGACATGAATGTCTTGTTTAAGTTGTTTAATTAGTTTTTTTTAATCAAATGTGGCTAAATGTGTATACTCTCATGAAACAACAAAGAAGAGTTTGTTGGGTTTTAACCTCACTCCAATTCAGTATATTGTAGTATTGAACAATTGATGATTATCATTAAAGCATCGACTCATTTAAAGTTGGTTTAGTAGTGTACGTATAGTCAATCATGTTATTCATCTCTTGAAAGGACATTCAAGGGACATGCATGTCTTGTTTAGGGTGTTCAATAAGTTTTTTGAATCAATTGTGACTAAAGGTGTATATTGTCATAAAACAACAAAGAAAAGTTTGTTGAGTTTTCACATCATTCCAATTCATTACATTGTAGTATTAAACAATTGATGATCATCATTAATGCATGAACTCATTTAATGTTAGTCCAGCAGTATATCGTTAGCTATGTCATTTATTTCTTGATAAAACATTGAAGTGACATGCATGTCTTGTTCGGGGTGTGTAATTAGTTTTTTGAATCAATTGTGGTTAAAGGTGAAAATTGTCACAAAATGACAAAAAAGAGTTTGTTGGGTTTTAGCATCACTTTAATTCACTATATTGTAATATTGAACAAATGATGATCATTATTAATGCACCAACTCATTTAAAGTTGGTCTAGTAGTGTGTAATCAATCAAGTTATTCATCTCTTGATAGGATATTCAAGTGATATGCATATCTTGTTTGAGGTATTTAATTACTTTTTTAAATCAATTGTGGCTAAAGGTGTATATTCTAGAAAAAACGACAAAGAAAAGTTTGTTGGGTTTTAGCATCACTCCAAGTCACTACATTGTAGTATTGAACAATTGATGATTATCATTAATGCACCCACTCATTTAAAGTTGGTCCAATAGTGTACGTATAGTCAATCATGTCATTCATCTCTTGATAAGACATTCAAGGGACATACATGTCTCGTTCAGGGTGTTTAATTAATTTTTTTTAATAAATATTGCAAAAGGTGTATATTGTCATAAAACGACAAAAAAGAGGTTGTTGGGTTTTAGCATCACTCCAATTCACTACGTTGTAGTATTTAACAATTAATAATCATCATTAATACATCGACTTATTTAAAATTGGTTCTACAGTGTGTAGTCAATCATGCCAATCATCTCTTGATAAGACATTCAAGTGGCATGCATGTCTCATTTAGAGAGTTTAATTAGTTTTTTGAATCAATTGTGATTAAAGGTGTATATTCTCATGAAACGACAAAAAAGAGTTTTTTAGGTTAATTAACTACATTGTAGTATTGAACAATTGATGATCATCATTAACGCAATGACTCATTTAATTTTAGTCAAGTAGTGTATGTATAGTCAATCATGTTATTCATCTCTTGATAGGACATTCAAGGGACTTGGTTATCTTGTTTGGGGTGTTTAATTAGTTTTTTGAATCAATTGTGGCTAAAAGTGTATATGGTCAAAAAATGGCAAAGAAAAGTTTGTTAGGATTTAGCATGACTCCAATTCACCACATTGTAGTATTGAACAATTGATGATCATCATTAATGCATGGATTCATTTAAAAATGGTCTAGCAGTGTATAGTTAATCATGTCGTTCATCTCTTGATAGGACATTCAAGTAAGATGCATGTCCTGTTTGGGATGTTTAATTAGTTTTTTGAATCAATTTTGAATAAAGGTGTATATTGTCGTGAAACGACAAAGATAAGTTTGTTTGGTTTTAGCATCACTCCAATTCACTATACTGTAGTATTGAAAAATTGATGATCATCTTTATCGCACCGACTCGTTTAAAGTTGGTCCTTCAGGGTACGTATTGTCAATTATGTTATTCATTTCTTGATAGGATATTCAAGTGACATGTATGTCTTGTTTGGGGTGTTTAATTAGTTTTTTGAATCAGCTATGGCTAAAGATGTATATTGTCTTGAAATGACATTGTAGAGTTTATTAGGTTTTAGCATCACTCTAATTTACTACAATGTAGTATTGAGCAATTGATGATCATCATTAATACATCGACTCAGTTAAAGGTCGTCCAGTAGTACACGTATAATCAATCATGTCATTCATCTCTCGATTGGACATTTAAGTAACATGCATATCTTTTTTGGGGAGTTTAATTAGTTTTTTGAATCAATTGTGATTAAAGGTGTATATTGTCATGAAACGACAAAGTAGAGTTTGTTGGGTTTTAGCTCCACTTCAATTCACTGCATTGTAGTATTGAACAATTGATGATTATTATTAATGCACCGATTCATTTAAAGTTGGTGGATCAGTGTATAGATAATTATGTCATTCATCTCTTGATAGGGTCTTCAAGTGACTTACACGTCTTGTTTAGGGATTTTACTTAGTTTTTTAAATTAAATGTGGCTAAAGGTGTATATTGTCATAAAACGACAAAAAAGAGTTTGTTGGGTTTTGGCGACACTCTAATTCACTACATTGTAGTATTGAACAATAGATGATTATCATTGATGTACTGACTTATTTAATGTTGGTCCAGCAGTGTATAGTTAATCATGTCATTCATCTTTTGATTGGACATTCAAGTGACATGCATGTTTTGTTTGGCATGTTTAATTAGTTTTTTGAATAAATTGTGGCTAAATGTGTATATTGTCATGAAACGACAAATAAGTGTTTGTTGGGTTTTAGCAACACTCTAATTCACTACATGGTAGTATTGAACAATAGATGATCATCATTGATGTACTAACTCGTTTAATGTTGGTCCAACAGTGTATAGTCAATCATGTCATTCATCTTTTGATTGGACATTCAAGTGACATGCATGTTTTGTTTGGCATGTTTAATTAATTTTTTGAATCAATTGTGGCTAAAGGTGTATATTGTCATGAAACGACAAATAAGTGTTGGGTTTTAGCAACACTCTAATTCACTACATGGTAGTATTGAACAATTGATGATCATCATTAATGTACCGACTCTTTTAATGTTGGTCCAGCAGTGTATAGTCAATCATATCATTCATCTTTTGATTGGACATTTAAGTGACATGCATGTTTTGTTTGGCATGTTTAATTAGATTTTTGAATCAATTGTGGCTAAAGGTATATATTGTCATGAAACGACAAATAAGTGTTTGTCGTGTTTTAGCAACACTCCAATTCACTATATTGTAGTATTGAACAATTGATGATCATCATTAATGTACTGATTCTTTTAAAGCTGGTCCAATAGTGTATGTACAGTTAATCATATCATTCATCTCTTGATAAGACATTCAAGGGATATATATGTTTTGTTTGGGGTGTATAATATGTTTTTTGAATTAATTGTGGGAAAAGGTGTATATTGTCATAAAACGACAGGAAATAATTTGTTGGGCGTTTGTACCACTCCAATTCACTATATTGTAGTATTAAACAATAGATTGTCATCATTAATGCATCGACTCAACTAAAATTGGTCCTGCAATGTGTAGTCAATCGTGTCATTCATTTCTTGATAAAATATTCAATTGACATACATGTCTTGTTTGGATTGTTTAATTAGTTTTCTTGAATCGAATGTGATTAAATGTGCATATTCTCATGAAACGACAAGGAAGAGTTTTTTAGGTTTTAACCTCAGTCTGATTCACTATTTTGTAGTATTGAACAATTGATGATCATTATTAAAACACCGACTCATTTAAAGTTTGTCCTGCAGTATACATATAGTCAATCATATCATTCATCTCTTAATAGGACATTCAAGGGATATGCACGTCTTGTTTGGGCTGTTCAATAAGTTTTTTTAATCAATTGTGGTTAAATGTGTATATTGTCATAAAACGACAAAGGAGTGTTTGTTGGGGTTTAGCATCACTCCAATTCACTACGTTGTAGTATTGAACAATTGATGATCACCATTATTGCATGAATTCATAGTTGGTCCAGCAGTTTGTAATCAATCATTTCATTTATCTCTTGATAGGACATTCAAGTGACATGTATGTCTTGTTTGGGGTGTTTAATTAGTTTTTTGAATCAATTGTGGCTAAGGGTGTATATTGTCATGTAATGACAAAGAAGAGTTTGTTGGGTTTTAGTATCATGCCAATTCACTATATTGTAATATTGAACAATTGATGATCATCATTGATGCACCGATTCATTTAAAGTTGATCCAACAATGTGTAGTCAATCGTGCCATTCATCTCTTGATAGGACATTCAAGTGACATGCGTGTTTTGTTTGTGGTGTTTAATTAGTTTTTTTTAATCAATTGTAGCTAAAGGTGTATATTGTCATAAAATGACAAAGAAGAGGTTATTGGGTTTTAGCATCACTCCAATTCACTACGTTGTAGTATTGAACAATTAATAATCATCATTAATATACCGACTCATTTAAAAATGGTCTAGCAGTGTGTAGTCAATCATCTTTTGATAAGACATTCAAGTGACATGCATGTCTCGTTTGGACAGTTTAATTAGTTTTTTAATCAATTGTGGCTAAAGGTGTATATTCTCATAAAACGATAAAGAAGGGTTTTTTGGGTTTTAGCCTCATTCCAATTCACTACATTGTAGTATTGAACAATTGATGATCATCATTAATGCACCGACTCATTTAATGTTTGCCAAGTAGTGTATGTATAGTCAATCATGTCATTCATCTCTTAATAGGACATTCAAAGGACATGCATATCTTGTTTAGGGTGTTAAATTAGTTTTTTGAATCAATTGTGGCTAAAGGTGTATATGGTCAAAAAATGGCAAAGAAAAGTTTGTTAGGATTTAGCATGATTCCAATTCACCTTATTGTAGTATTGAACAATTGATGATCATCATTAATGCATGGATTCATTTAAAAATGATCCAGCAGTATATAGTCAATCATATCGTTCATCTTTTGATAGGACATTTAAGTGAGATGCATGTTCTGTTTGGGGTGTTAAATTAGTTTTTTGAATCAATTGTGGCTAAAGGTGTATATGGTCAAAAAATGGCAAAGAAAAGTTTGTTAGGATTTAGCATGATTCCAATTCACCTTATTGTAGTATTGAACAATTGATGATCATCATTAATGCATGGATTCATTTAAAAATGATCCAGCAGTATATAGTCAATCATGTCATTCATCTCTTGATAGGACATTTAAGTGAGATGCATGTCCTGTTTGGGGTGTTTAATTAGTTTTTTGAATCAATTTTGAATAAAGGTGTATATTGTCATGAAACGACAAAGATGAGTTTGTTTGGTTTTAACATCACTCCAATTCACTATACTGTAGTATTGAAAAATTGATGATCATCTTTAATGCACCGACTCGTTTAAAGTTGGTCCTGCAATGTACGTATTGTCAATCATGTTATTCATCTCTTGATAGGACATTCAACTGACATGTTTGTCTTGTTTGGGGTGTTTAATTAGTTTTTTGAATCAGCTGTGACTAAAGATGTATATTGTCCTGAAACGACAATGTAGAGTTTATTGGGTTTTAGCATCACTCTAATTTACTACAATGTAGTATTGAGCAATTGATGATCATTATTAATGCATCGACTCAGTTAAAGGTTGTCCAGTAATGCACGTGTAGTCAATCATGTCATTCATCTCTCGATTGGATATTCAAGTAATATGCATATCTTTTTTGGGGAGTTTAATTAGTTTTTTCAATCAATTGTGACTAAAGGTGTATATTGTCATGAAACGACAAAGTATAGTTTGTTGGGTTTTAGTTCCACTTCAATTCACTACATTGTAGTATTGAACAATTGATGATCATTATTAATGCACCGATTCATTTAAAGTTGGTGGATCAATGTATAGTCAATCATGTCATTTATCTCTTGATAGGACCTTCAAGTGACTTACATGTCTTGTTTGGGGATTTTAATTAGTTTTTTGAATTAATTGTGGCTAAAGGTGTATATTGTCATGAAACGACAAATAAGTGTTTGTTGGGTTTTGGCGATACTCCAATTCACTACATTGTAGTATTGTACGATAGGTTATCATCATTAATGTATCGACTCATTTAATGTTGGTCCAGCAGTGTATAGTCAATCATGCCATTCATCTTTTGATTGGACATTTAAGTGACATGCATGTTTTGTTTGGCATGTTTAATTAGTTTTTTGAATCAATTGTAGCTAAAAGTGTATATTGTCATGAAATGACAAATAAGTGTTTGTTGGGTTTTAGCAACACTCTAATTCAGCATATTGTAGTATTGAACAATTGATGATCATCATTAACGTACCGACTCTTTTAAAGCTGGTCCAGTAGTGTACGTACATTCAATTGTATCATTCATCTCTTGATAGGACATTCAAGGGATATATATGTCTTGTTTGGGGTGTATATTATGTTTTTTGAATTAATTGTGGGAAAGGGTGTATATTATCATGAAACGACAAAAAATAATTTGTTGGGTTTTTGTACCACTCCAATTCACTACATCGTAGTATTAAATAATAGATTATCATCATTAATGCACCGACTCAACTAAAATTGATTTTGCAGTGTGTAGTCAATCATGTCATTCATCTCTTGATAAGATATTCAATTGACATACATGTCTTGTTTGGGTTGTTTAATTAGTTTGTTGAATCGATTGTTGTTAAATGTGTATATTCTCATGAAACGACAAAGAAGAGTTTTTTGGGTTGTAACCTCACTTCGATTCACTACATTGTAATATTGAACAATTGATGATCATCATTAAAATACCGACTCATTTAAAGTTTGTCTAGCAATATATAGATAGTTAATTGTGTCATTCATATCTTGATAGGACATTTAAGGGACCTGTATGTCTTGTTTGGGTGTTCAATAAGTTTTTTGAATCAATTGTGACTAAAGGTGTATATTGTTATAAAACGACGAAGAAGAGTTTGTTGGGTTTTAGCATCACTCCAATTCACTACATTGTAGTATTGAATAATTGATGATCGTCATTATTGCACGAACTCATTTAAAGTTGGTCCAGTAGTTTGTTATCAATCATGTCATTTATCTCTTGATAGGACATTCAAGTGATATGCATGTCTAGTTTGGGGTATTTAATTAGTTTTTTGAATCAATTGTGACTAAAGGTGTATATTGTTATGAAACGACAAAGAAAAGTTTGTTGGGTTTTTGTATCATGCCAATTCACAACATTGTAGTATTGAACAATCATGATCATCATTAATGCACCGACTAATTTAAAGTTGATCCAACGGTGTATAATCAATCATGCCATTCATCTCTTGATAGGACATTCAAGTGACATGCATGTTTTGTTGGGGTGTTTAATTAGTTTTTTTAATCAATTGTGGCTAAAGGTGTATATTGTCATAAAAAGACAAAGAAGAGTTTGTTGGGTTTTAGCATCACTTCAATTTACTATATTGTAGTATTGATCAATTGATGATCATCGTAATTGCACCGACTAATTTAAAATTGGTCCAGCATTGTATAGTCAATCATGTCATTCATCTTTTGATGGAACATTTAAGGGATATGTATGTCTTGTTTGGGGTGTTTAATTAATTTTTTGATTCAATTGTGATTAAAGGTGTATATTCTTATAAAATGACAAAGAACAGTTTTTTGGGTTTTAGCAATATTTTAATTCACTACAATGTAGTATTGAAAAATAAATTATCATCATTAATGCACTGACTCATTTAAAGTTAGTCTAGCAGTGCACGTATAGTCAATCATGTCATTCAGCTCTTGATAGGACATTCAAGTTACATGCATATCTTGTTTGGTGTGTTTAATTAGTTTTTTGAATAAATTGTGACTATAGGTATATATTGTCATGAAACCTCAAAGTAGAGTTTGTTGGGTTTTAGCACCACTCCAATTCACTACATTGTAGTATTGAACAATTGATGATCATTATTAACGCACCGATTCATTTAAAGGTGGTGGAGCTGTGTATGTATTGTCGATTATGTTATTCATCTTTTGATAGGACATTCAAAGGACATGTATGTCTTGTTTGGGGTGTTTAATTAGTTTTTTGAATCAATTGTGGATAAATGTGTATGTTGTCATAAAACAAAAAAGAAGAGTTTATTGGGTTTTAGCATAACTTCAATTCACTACATTGTAATGTTGAACAATTGATGATCGTTATTATTGCACAAACTCATTTAAGGTTGGTTCAGTAGTGTATGGTTAATCATGTCATTCATCTCTTGATCGGATATTCAAGTTACATGCATGTCTTGTTTGGGATGTTCAAGTAGTTTTTTTAATCAATTGTGGATAAATGTGTATATTGTCATGAAACGACAAAGAAGAGTTTGTTGGGTTTTAGCATTACTTCAATTTATAACATTGTAGTATTGAACAATTGATGATCATCTTTAATACACTGACTCATTTAAAGTTGGTTCTACAGTGTACGTAGTGTCAATCATGTCATTCATCTTTTGATAGAACATTCAAATGACATGTATGTCTTGTTTGGGGTGTTTAATTTGTTTTTTTGAATTAGTTGTGGCTAAAGTTGTATATTGTCATGAAATGATAATGAAGAGTTTGTTAGATTTTAGCATCACTCTAATTCACTACAATGTAGTATTGAATAATTAATGATCATCATTAATGTATCGACTCATTTAAGGTTGGTCTAACAGTGCACGTATAGTCAATTATGTCATTCATCTCTTGGGAGGACATTCAAATGACATGCATATCTTGTTTGGGGTATTTACTTAGTTTTTTTAATAAATTATGGCTAAAGATGTTTGTCATGAAACGTCAAAGTAGAGTTTGTTGGGTTTTTGCACTACTCTAATTCACTATATTATAGTATTAAATAATTGATGATCATCATTAACGCACCGATTCATTTAAAGTTGGTGGAGCAATGTATAGTCAATTATGTCATTCATCGCTTGATTAGACCTGTAAGTGACTTACATGTCTTGTTTGGGGTGTTTAATTAGTTTTTTGAATCAATTTTGGCTAAAGGTGTATGTTATCATGAAACGATAAAGAAAAGTGTGTTGGGTTTTAACATCACTCCAATTCATTACATTGTAGTATTGAACAATTGATGATCATCATTAATGCACCGACTCATTTAATGTTGGTCCAACAGTGTATAGTTAATCATGTCATTCATCTCTTGATAGAATATTCAAGTGACATGCATGTCTTGTTTGGAGTGTTTATTTTGTTTTTTTTAATCAATTGTGGCTAAAGGTGTGTATTGTGATGAAACAAAGAAGAAGAGTTTGTTGGGTTTTAGTAACGCTCCAATTTACTACATTGTAGTATACAGTTAATGATTATCATTAATGCACCGATTCTTTTAAAGTTGGTCTAGCAGTGTATTGTCAATTATATCATTCATCTCTTGATAGGATATTAAAATGACATGCATGTCGTATTTGGTGTGTTTAATTAGTTTTTTATATCAATTGTGGTTAAATGTATATATTGTCAAGAAACGACAAAGAAGAGTTTGTTGGGTTTTAGCATCACGCCAATTCACTATATTATAGTATTGAACAATTGATGATCATCATTAATGCATCGACTCATTTAAAGTTAGTCCAGCAGTATACTATATTCAATCATGTTATTCATCTCTTGATAAGACATTTAAGTGACTTGCATGTCTTGTTTTGCGTGTTTAATTAGTTTTTTGAACCAATTGTGGCTAAAGCTATATATTGTTATGAAACAACAAAGAATAGTTTTTTGGGTTTTGGCATCACTCTAATTCACTACATTGTTGTATTGAACAATTGCTAATCATCATTATTGCACTGACTCATTTAATGGTTGTCCAACAGTGTATAGTCAATCATGTCATTCATTTATTTATAGGACATTCAAGTGATATGATTGTTTTGTTTGGAGTGTTTAATTAGTTTTTTTAATCAATTGTGGCTATAGGTGTATATTGTTATGAAACGACAAATAAGAGTTTATTGGGTTTTAGCATCACTCTTATTCGTTACATTGTAGTATTTGAACAATTGATGATCAACATTAGTGGACCGATTCATTTGAAGTTTGTCCAGCAGTGTATAATCAATTATGTCATTCATCTCTTGATAGGACATTCAAGTGACATGCATATTTTGTTTGGGGTATTTCATTAGTTTTTTGAATCAATCGTGGCTAAATGTGTATATTGCCATAAAACGACAAAGAAGAGTTTGTTAGATTTTAGCATCACTCCAATTCACTAAATTGTAGTATTGAACAATTAATAATCCTTATTAATGACTGACTCATTTAAAGTTGGTCCAGCAGTTTATAGTCAATCATGTCATTCGTCTTTTTATAAGATATTCAAGTGACATGAATGTCTTGTTTGGGGTGTTTAATTAGTTTTTTGAATCAATTGTGGCTATAGGTGTATATTGTCATGAAACGACAAAAAAGAGTTTCTTGGGTTTTAGCATCACTCTTATTGATTAGATTGTAGTATTGAACAATTGATGATCATCATTAATGGACCAACTCATTTGAAGTTGGTCTAGCAGTGTATAGTCAATCATGTCATTCATCTCTTGATAGGACATTCAAGTGACATACATGTCTTGTTTGGGGTATTTAATTAGTTTTTTGAATCAGTTGTAGCTAAATGTGTATATTGTTATGAAACGACAAAGAAGAGTTTGTTGGGTTTTAACATCACTCCAATTCACTACATTGTAGTATTGAACAATTGATGATCTTCATTAATAGGCCAACTCATTTAAAGTTGGTCCAGCAGTGTATAGTCAATCATGTCATTCATCTCTTGATAGGATATTCAAGTGACATGCATGTCTTGTTGGGGGTGTTTAGTTTTTTGAATCATTTGTGGCTAAAGGTATATATTGTTATGACTCGTGTGCATGGTTTGTTATCAGTCATTAAAATGTTTAATATTTTCTTGGTGAGTGATTGCATCACGTAGTGTTACGCCAAAGACCAAATTAACCAACTCTAGGAAGGTTACAACTAAGGGTGTAAATTGCATTTATTGGTATTTAGAAATGCTTAAAAAAGTGAAAAACTGATGGCCTTTGATTTAACTGTCTCGTTTAGGTGTTTGGCTTTTTTTAATCAATTGTGCATTTATTGGGTTTCAACATCCATCTTCTTCTCTACACTCTAGTGCCATATAGCTGATGGTCATCAGTGCACCATGTCATTTATATAACGTTGGTACTAACGTTTGTAGTCAACCTTGTTATTCACCCACTAGATAGGACAGGTAAATGCGGTTTGTTATAAGTCATTACCAAGCTTTGATCATGTGCGGGATATCCTGCGTAACCCATTTCATCATGGTTGTCTGTGAATGCGCATGTGTCACTCGCGAACGGCCATGATTAAACGGGATACTTCGAAATATCCCACACATGATCAGCCCTCAGTCATTACCATGCTTGAGATGTTCTTGCTTTCTGATTGCAGTACATAGTGCTACATTAGGGACTGAATTAACTATTTCTTGAAACGGATATTTAAAGGCGTAAAACATTTTTTAATTTTATTTTTTTACATCTAACAAAGTTAAGAAAAGAGGAAAAATTATATTAACGTCCTTTAACATTAATACTCTTTAAGGTCAATCACATGTTTTATGTTTGGGGAAATTAACTTTCTCTACCACACCCACATCAATTATCATGAAAAAAAAAAGAAAAAAAAAGAAGTGATTAAACACCGAAGATTTATGTCATTCCCTCTAGTGGAGGTACAATCACACCTCATATGCGATTCCACTATGCTCTAAGGCAAAAATAAAAAACTGAGAATACAGGATACATGTTTTCTGATGGTTAGCCAACTATATATAACCCCACAATAAATAGGGTTAACACAGAACCATAAGAAAAATACCAAAAATACCCTCCCAACGTTGTATGTCTGCAACCCCGAACCGCTAGGCCAATCAAGTTTTATAGTAGTTCACATTCTTATGTAGAAAACAACAAAGAAGAGTTTGTTAAATTTATCATTCCTATAGTTCACAACAGCTACTACTCTTGTATTGGATAGTTTTTTTTTTTTTTTTTGGTAGGCAAAATAATGGGTAAGTTACAAGAAACCCCTGAATGTTTAGCCCTATTTCATATAACCCTCCTAAAGAAAAAATCGATGCAATGTCCCGCGGTTAGGTTTCTGGCTGAAAAATCAAGTGGAAATTGGGTGAAAAAACCATTATCCCTTTCATGTGCTCAATATTCATCCATTCCTATAATGTTTTTTCACCCAATTTTTATTCGATTTTCACTTGAAACTTGACTAAGGGGGGACATTGCATCATTTTTTTTTCTTTAGGAGGGTTATGTGAAATAGGACTAAACATTAGAGGAGTTTCTTCTAATTTACCCAAAAAATATTATTAAAGTTAGAAATTAAATAGTGAAATACACCCTAGACAACACCCTAAGACTCCCACAAAAACTATATTGAGAGCCTAACACAAATACACAATCCACATAACGCAAACACTAGGACCCCCACAAAGACACCAAACAGCAATTATCTAAAATGCGATAAACCACATGGGAAAACCTCAATGAACCTAGCTACACAAGACCAGAACAATAACATATGACAACAAATAAGTCATCTAATTAATCTAAATGTTAGTTTGGTTTTACATGCATTAGATGTTTTAGATTTTAATTAAATGTTAGCTTGGTTTTACATGCCTCAAATGTTGGTTGTTTGTTTGTTTGTTTGTTTGTTTTTTTCCTTTCCCTTTTGATCTTTTTGAACAAATAAGTTTTTTTCCTTTTCATTCTTATATATTTTTTATTTTTTATTTTTGTTGTAAGTTTTAGTTAGACTGTAACTTCTAATAATTTAACTGGTTAAACTGCAAGCAATACAACTAGTTTGAAAAATCCTAAGTCACTCATAAATAATTTTAAGATATATATATTGGCGAGTCCCAATATTAATTGTTAATATAGTATTAGACTTTCTAACTGTAAAATGTTTCTTTAGCCTTGACAAATATAGATATATGATAATAAACATAATTTCTACAAACTATTGTAGCCAGAACTCAAAAGGAATTTTGGTTAATAGTTGAATTTCTGGTATTTTGGAATTCAATATTTTATATTTTATAATTATTATTTTAATTATATATGTATATCTGAGTGTTAGTATCTTTTAATTATTTTCAAGAATAAAATATTTTTATTATTTTTATTTTAAAATTTTTTTATTATAAGTTTGGTTAAACATGACTCCGTGCATTCAATTAGACCTATTGGTATTAAAGTATGCTATCATCAACTGTGACGTATTTAGTTCACCAAGTCCGATCTGTGCCGTACACAGCACGATGCAATCAATACCCAAAAAATCTCAAGGACCGTAGCTACCTAATAACAAACCAAACATGCATGTCCTCAACCACAAAACCCTGAATTATAAATAGCCATACAAGGCACCAAAGTTTCTCTCAAAGGAGAACTGGGAGAGCTAGAGATTCAACTTGACTTCAGCTTTTTGAGGTAAGTTTGTGTCATTTAATTTTTACTTTTTTATCTTTTCTTAACATACTTATCCTTGTTTTCTCATGTTGGATCGACGAACAAAAATGGTATATTAGAGCGATCATTAGTTCTAATAGGAATGAGAGAACTTTCTTTCTTTCACTTTGTTTGCCAAGTAAGGAAGGTGCAAAGAAAGGAAAAGGAATAATTACGTTACTTTACCATAATACTGTCAAAGAAAAATGTAGGAAATCAAAGAAGGGTGTTTTTGCTTTCACTGGCTTTTATAGGTTTGATCTTGCTTTATTCCTTAGAGTGTATTGACTATTGGAGAGAGTTGTCTTGGCTTTTGGTTGTCTCGTGTTGGTTGTTTTGTGTGGGGCTGGTTTTTACCTGGGTTTTTTTATTTTATTTTTATTTTTATTTTTATTTTTTTAGCTCCTTGCTGAAAAATGTAGACTGCTTTTGTTTTTGTGAGTTTGGATATTTGTTTGGGTTTGTTGTTGTCTTTGGCTGGTTTTTCTGTTGAGTGCTGGTTTTGGTGTGTCAATGGGGGTTCAATTTGTACTCTCTGTTTTTGGATTTATAAAATTTTGTTTCTTTTTGCCGATTAAAAAAAAAGAAAAGAAAAGAAAAGAAAAAAGTGGTGCTCCCCCTTTATTTTGACTTTTAATTCCACTCACTTTTTGATGAATAGATTTTAGTAGGTAGGAAGGAAATGTAATTTCTCAAATTTTCAGTTCTCTTCATTTTTCCTTCCTAACTAAACAGTGGAAAAGATATTATTTGTTTCACTTCTCTTCCATTCCCTTCCCCTCCCTCCTCTTTTCCTCTCCACCAAATGGACTCCTACAAATTTTGAATTTTTTTGCCCTCTCCATAGAAAAGTCTAGCTCCTTGGCGCCATCATATACCATTTGACTTACAACAACTCAAGTTTTTTAGTACTACCAAGATTATATATCTAAATGCTAGAAAGTTGTGCTTAATTTATTTCCTCTTCTTTTTTTCCCCTTAAATATCAATGGCATAAATTATTTTAATTTTGATAAATACACCCAAAAGGTTAGTGAAATTCAAACTGCAAACCAAATCCAAGCATGGAAAATTCAGTTTTAAATTTGTAATACAGTCGGATTAAAGAAAATTATGTTTTTTTTTTTTTTTTTTTTTGACATTTGATAAAACCTACTGTTCAAGAGCTATAAAATGTGTTTCCTACTTTCTTCTTCTTTTGCTGCATTGATTTAAATATGTATCTATACCTATATTATTATTATGATAATAATAATAATAATAATAATAATAATAATAAATAAATAAATGACTACCAATGTTTGTCCATTTCCCATTATAAGGAAGCATCTATGTAATAGAATGAACACTATTTGCCTCCACCCCAGGGTAGAGGAGCTCATTCCCACCTCTATTCATTTTTTGCCCTAGTCATATTTATTTTAGAAAAGTATGAATTTAAAAACATAAACAAATAGATATGCATTTATGTTAACATAAACATATAATACACAAGTATGAACTTATGAAAATGTGCTCACAATTATGTAAACATGGGAATGCATTCGTAGAGGAGTTCCTCCTCTCCTCCCACTAATATTTCGCACATGTCCAAATAAATAAGGAGAATTAATGGTGTGCATGCATTCCTATGTTTACATAATTATGAGCATATTTTCATAAGTCTATACTCGTGTATTATATTTTTATGTTAGCATAAATACGTGTCCACATGTGCATATCCACGTATCTGTTTGTTCATATTTTTAAATTCATTTAAATATATATATATATATATATATATATAGGAAGAACTCTTTTACCCTGGGTGGAGACAAGTAGTGTTTTAGGAAATATTATTAAGATACCCTATTGCCTATCTTCGAGTTCAACTCCTCTAAGGATAATAGCATGCTCAAGTTTTCCTTTTTGATTTCTCTTTGCAAGTTTTGAACCCTCCACAGTCCACACACCCATCCTTAGGTGCCTTCATCCCCGTGGTTGGACACTAGACTAGGACAGCATGTTCAAGCTTGGCTTGTATGTGACATTGACACCTACACCTAGGCCTACACTAGAGGTGGCAATCTCAATCCAAACCCATGAACTCTCCCATACCCACCCGCAATAAATGAGTTTGGGTGAAGTAAATTTTTAATCAGGTTAATAATGAGTTACCCATAATCGACCTAATTATAAATAGGTTGGTTAGTCATAAACTCCAGATCTGAGATCCAAACAGATGAAGGGTTGCCATGGAATTTTTATTTTTTGGTCATCGAATTGAGAAATTGCAAAACGTTTTCATCTTCTACTGCTTCTTCTTGTCATTGTTGCGGTTTGTCTCTTCCATTTTGAGAGCTTCGTGCTATTTGGTGAGTACGTTTGGTCCTAGTCTTCCAACTAAAGCTTTGAGTCTTTTTCCCTTTTTATTGTTTTATTTTATTTTTATTTTATTGCAACTTGCAAGTAGTGACACGTTCTAAACTTCGAAGAGTTTTGAGGGAAAAAAAATTAAAAAAATTAAAAAAAAAATGAAACTAACTAGCTAATTAGGGCATCGAACAGGTCGGGTCAAAATTTAATTCAGGTTAAAATATGGGTTGGGTCATAGATTGGATCAGGTATTAGTCCAAGTTGACTTGGATATATTGTAGTGATTTGGGTTGACAGGTTGGTTTTGGATATGCACATTAATTGGGTTAGGTATTGCCCAACCCAATAATGCCACAAATTACATGATTCATTAATGACCCAACCCAACCCCTTTAGGCAATGGCTATTGCAAGCCCACTTTTTTATTAAACCCCCTCTTCTTGTTTTGGTTTTTAAGATTTGATGCAAAATATAAAAGGTTTTTATCAAAACCAATTGTGTAGTCCACTAGAAAACATCATTTTGTACAACTTTGCAGGAGAAAGTTTTTCCAAAATCTGTCGTTTAAATAAACTTTTTGGCAAAAAATGAAATAAATGCTATAAATGGCTAAAAACTCTACTTAAATGATAGATTTGGGAAAAACTTTCTTCTACAAAGTTGTTTAAAATGATGTTTTCTAGTGGACCCCATGATCGGTTTTCATAAAAACCTTTTACATTTTACATAAAACCTTAAAAACCTAAAGGATTAGGGGTGGGGTGATAAAATTGGGGGGTTGCAATAACCATTCCCACCCCTTTATTCTTCAACCCAAACCCACCCAAATTGCCAGGCCTAGCCTACACATTGGCTTGGGCTAGCTTGAGGCCCGCTAGCCCAAGCCAATGTCCTCCATCTTGTTTGGGAGTTTAGGAGTGAAAAGAATGTGATTTCTTTCATTTGCTTGGGATATGAAAGAAAATCAAAGAAAATATGCATTTCACCAATATACCCTCTCTTAATTGGAGCTGGTGTCAAATTAATGTCATTTAAAATTTCTCCACCATTTTTTTTTTTGCTCTTATTAAACTCCCAAACAAGGGAAAGTTGATCCCCTCCCCGATTCCTTACTCTTCTCTTCACTTCCCTCCACCCAAACATACTGTAAAACTAGCTTCATTGAATGACTATGGAAGTGCTAGTGACCATTAGGCATGATGGCATGTCCTGTTCTAATAGGGGCATAGAGTTTGCACATGTCTTGATTTATTTCAACTCCATTTAGGTATGAGTATGCCCTATCATTTGGGGAAAAAAAGAAGACTATGGAAGCAACAGATACATGTTAGCCAATAGCCTTTGCCCTTGTCTTATGCCCATAGCATGAATTATATGTCATTTTAGCTAAAAATTGTTGTTCAAGCTAGGGCAGGAAAGTTCGATTATCTTTTAATGTAATTGATGGAAATTTGTGATCGATGCTTTTAAAAATAGCAGGGTGTTGAGTCACAAAGCTATTTCTGAGATACTTACAACACGATGGGCACCAATGGGGAAACTAGTAATCCAGATCAGAAAAAGCAAGAATGTTGTATCTACAAAGTCCACAACGGATTACGCAAAGCAAATCCTGGAGCCTACACGCCAATGCTGGTTTCTATAGGGCCTTATCATAAAAAAGACTCCAATCTAATGGCAATGCAAGACTGTAAGACGCAGTATAAGACAACGCTTCTCGGTCAAAGAGACGTGAAGGAAGACACGTGCAAATCGGAGTTGAAGAAATTGAAATTACTGGTGAGAGCTCGTGAGTGTTATGCTGACCTCATAAAGCTCGAGGATGAAGACTTCGTGGAGATGATGATGCTTGACGGCTGCTTTATTATTGGGTTTCTTCGTGAAATAAATCCGAATGATAGTTATAATCCCGGTATTATAAATGTGGATTGGATGAAAAGTCAAATCTGCCGTGACTTGATGTTGCTTGAAAACCAGCTTCCGTACTTTGTTCTTGATAAATTGTATAAAATGACCATTCGTCCAGACGAACAAAAACGATCATCATTGTGGGAAACGGTAATGTTGGCTTTCAATTTTATGTTGCCAAAGCCACGTAGTCTCAGATTCATATCTGATTGTCAAGTTTCTACCGATAAAATCAAGCATTTACTCCATCTGGTACACATTTTCTGTCGCTACCCTTTAGGTGATGAAATCACTGCAAATCGCGTGTGTGAACAAACACGCCAATCAGAACCTGGACTGCCAATCACCCCCAGAAGGAACCTAGATCAATTAAGGCAGCCTTTTCTTCGAGAACAGAGTACCGAAATCACTGAAAACGGCACCGGAGTCCAAGTTTTAAACCGAATGGGTAGTGTGGTGGAGCTTCGAGAGGCCGGAGTCACTTTCAAGAAGATTGGCGAGGTTTACAACTTTGTTGATTTAACGAAACGGGATGAAAGCCACCCTGATGACGTTAGCTTGTTTGAAATAGAATTCAAAGGTTGTGGTTTGATGACAGTCCCCAGTTTTAAAATTGAGGGTTCAACAGAGTCCTTGTTTCGGAATCTCATTGCTTATGAGCAACACTCGTCAGAAAACAACCAGAAATACTTCACCGATTTCACAACCCTCATGGATCAACTCATCAATTCGGGAAAAGATGTCGAATTTCTTCGTCGCAATGGAATTATCGTGAACTTGTTAGGCGATGATAAGACGGTGTCCGATCTCTTCAACACCCTCAACGAGGGAGTCATCGAATCACATGAATCCAATTATGCTTATAGTAGGTTACGCCAGAAGGTGAACATTCACTGTGCAAAAAAAGTGAATACATTCCGGGCGCTATTAATGCGCGATTATCTCAGCACTCCATGTGTTGCTGCTTCGACATTTGCAGCCATTTTGCTTCTCGCACTTGCCATAATACAGACTGTACTA
The DNA here is from genome assembly GCA_039720395.1 of Liquidambar formosana. Classification (NCBI taxonomy): domain Eukaryota; kingdom Viridiplantae; phylum Streptophyta; class Magnoliopsida; order Saxifragales; family Altingiaceae; genus Liquidambar; species Liquidambar formosana. The sequence goes on along the minus strand of CM077826.1, from coordinate 13,083,265 downwards.
GCTTTTATCACTCTGTTCGAGTAAGAGGAGAAAGTCGATCTGTGTTGATGTTAGGTTTCCTTTTATCTTACTGTTGCTTCGCTCAAACAGCAAATGTGGTGTTTTTTATCTTTTACTTTTAAAGCTATGAAAACAGCTATTGTGGTTGTTTCAATAAGATTTCCTATGTTTGTAGTATGTATGTTGGTTTCGTTGTTCAATAAATTTTATTTATTTCACCCGGTCCTAAATTATTGACTTACTTTCTTTATTGGGATGTTTTCAAATTATTATCACATTCTAAAAGTTAATGATTTTTTTATATTTTATTTCTTAAAATACCCTTAAAAAGGTATTATATCTTTTTCCAATATCTTGTACATTTAAGGATTAATAACGGTTTAATACTTTCAACTTTAGGGGTAGTTTCAATTTGATCCATAAACTTAGAATTGTCTCAATTTAGTGACGATTTATGAACTTTTGTTGCAATGGGGACAAGGACCAACATCCGTTAGGTTTTTGGACGGAAAATAGACTTTCTGTCTGTTATAGTTGACTATAACATTTTATAGTTGACTATAACGTTTGCCAGTCGATTATATTGAATGTTCAAACATCAACTTCAACTCTCTGTTTATTATAGTCGACTATAAAATGATATAGTCGACTATAATTGGGCAAGAATGCTTATGTGGCTACCGCATAGGCTCCACGTAAGCGGACATAAGCCACATAAGCTCCACGTCAGCCGTATGTGCCGCTCACGTGCATTTTCCGTCCAAAAACTTAACGGACGTTGGTCCTTGCCCTACATTGCAACAAAAGTTCATAAGTCGTCACTAAATTGAGACAATTCTAAGTTTATGGACCAAATTGAAACTACCCCCAAAGTTGAAGGTATTAAACCCTTATTAACCCTACATTTAAAGACAAAATTAGAATGTCAAAACATATATAATGATGTGAAAGCATTTAATAAGATTTCTTTAAATAAAATAAAAAAAACATGTTTTTTTAATACAGACGGTCAATTAGGAGTGGAGGGAGTATTTTTTATTTTTTAGATAAAGAGTTGTTAGCCTCTAAAAACAAACAACTCTAAACATTATCAGCGTTTTCTTAACATGTGCCCTTAGGGCACACATTAAACTGCAATAGCCCAATTAATATATAGAAAAATGTGTTTTCTTAGTTTTTCAAGCATTTTTATATTTTTCTAACCAACCTACACCATTTACAATACATTTTCATCATTTCCAATACATTGATTAGATCATTAATTATAGCTTAACATGCACGTTAAGAAAACCCATATTATTAATATATAAAATTAAAAATTAAAAAAAAAAGGGAAAGAAAAAAAAAGAAGACAATAAAAGATAAGTCTGGTCTTAGTGACTTATAACATGTCACAATCTAACTTACAACCCCAAGCTTTTTGAGATACACGCATAAGAGATCAGGTTTGTGAAGAAAATAAAGATATATAAATAACTCACTCATTGAGGATCTATATCCAAATCCGCTAATGTTCAATAACAAAATCTTCATATTTAGCACTTTTGTAGAATTCCTATTTTGAAAATGGTAGGGCACACTGGACGTGTCATGTTTGACTTGTTGTTTAGTGGTTTTTTTTTTTTGTTGCGACTTGGATAAAACATGTATAAATTAAGGGGTCTTTGTTAAACCTCATTTCTTCCACATCCTTAATGACTAAAATGATTTGTTCGAGAATAGAATAAGAAAAATTACCTTCTTGAGTAGCAATAGGTTGTCCTTGATCCTGAGTTGTATCCCTCACATACCCCCGTCTTAGCATTTCGTCCATCTCTATCTCACATAGTAGCAAAATTGATCTCTTAACTATTAAATATTTTATCAGTAGCACTTTCAATAATTTGATGAATAGCACTTTTCATAATTTGAACAGCAGTTTCTTCTAAAAGGACTTGTTTAGCAAAATCACTTGTAATATTATTAACAGGGCAATCCTTAGATATGAAGAGACCATTTCTTTCGTCTTCAAAACAATCATCATCGGAAATATCCCCTAATTTCCGAATAATAGAATTAGGTGTAGGACTCACATAAGAGATACTAACAATAAGACTATAAGCATTAAAACGAATATTAGTACCTTGGACATCATTAATTTTGAGTAGATGTAGTATTGTCATCAACACCCACATTCATGATAGTTGCAACTTTAGAAGCATAGGAGTAACTCTAACTATAGCGGACTTGCTAATACCACCCTTTGGCTTGACTGATGTAAACTTAAATTGCCTATAATTTCTCTCAGATTCATTATCAAACACCAACAGCGCAGTTTAAGCATTTACAATTTGATTTTGATTATACCTATTGGTATTATCATGATATCCCAAGTGGATTGCTTCCGTCTACTCCAAATTATTCTCCGACTTTATTGGCCTATATTCAGGACCTAGCTCTTGGCTTTATTACCACTGCTATTTTATTTCTTCCCATGATCTTAAAAAGAATTACCAGCATCCTTATTTTTCACAAAGCAACAAAAAGAGACATCATGTTCAACAATTTTGCAATGAGACCATGTTCCATAAAGTCAAGTTTATGATATGGATCTATTACACGCACACCATACATGTTCTTTCAGACCACCTCTAACCATGTTATCGATATTAGTGTTAGTGCTAACCTTAAATCAAATAACTAATTTAGGGAGAAAAAAAATTTAAATTAAATTTCAAAGCAAGCTAGTGTACCTTAAATTATAAGAAAAACTGATAAAAAAATCAATAAACAAAATACTAAACAAAATTTCAAAATAAAAATAAAGAACAATTGAAATACATCTATACTACCTATAAAGGTTGAATGTCAAAAAAGCTTTTGATTGACCAATATACCCTTATTTTATATTTTAAATACATCACTACCCTTATACACGGTACATTAATTGGAAGAAGAAATATGAATATAAAATATAAAACACATAAAGAGGAAATAAGAGTACAAAACACGTAAATATAAATAGGAATTCAAAGTATACTATAGTTCTACCATTATACACGGTACATTGATTGGAATAGGAAATAAGAATATAAAACACATAAATATAAACAGGAATTCAAAGTATACTATAATTCATATACTTTAATTCGTAAAACCACATAAATAGGAAATCAAATTCGTATAAGAGTCTAAACCTTAACATATATCATCTACATAATTCTGAATTCTACTTTTTCCATTAACAGTATCTTCTACCTTGTTTGGTAAGTATTTCTTTACAAAATGCGATAATTTTTCTCAGAATAAAAAAAAAAAAACAAAATAAAACAAAAAGCCACGTACAACGCACGTGTGCACCAACTAGTATTAGAAATGTAACTAGCTTGGGATTGACTTCATGCAAAATTTATAGCAAAATCTAGGATTTGTAGCGTCATATATACAGTATCTTCTTCTTTCTTTTATAGTCTCTTCTTTTTTCATTTTTGCCTCTTGTCTTGTTATTTGTTTTGACATTAGGTAAAAAATAATCCATTATCCATATAGTACATCTGGTTCATAGAAATTACAAATTAACACTAAGTCAAGACAATTTTGGTATCTATATATATAGTATCCAACCATAAATAGGGGACAACGCAACCAATTTTCATACTTGAAGATTGCAAGTTTTGGAGCTTGAATGGTTTAAAATGTCCTCTAGGCTCATATCGTATGAGGATGTCATTTGTAATAGACAACGCAACCAATTTTCATGAAAATATTATTTATGGATAGATATTGAAAAAACTATATTTTACCAAGTTGTTCAAAATGATGTTTTATATTGGATAACGTAACTAATTTATTATCATGAAATTTTTTATATTTTTTATAAAACTTTGAGAAATTTAAAATAAGTGGGGATGCAAATAAAGTTGATGAGGGGCAATAGTAACCCTGTTATGTAACCAAGACCAAGATGAGTTTACACGGGCCTAATTGAGAAGCCCACAAGTTTAATTGTTGGGCCTCATCCCATTTAAATTAAGGAGACCATTATCGACACCCGATAACTTGTTTTTCATCCCCACTTATTTTAAACTTCTCAAAATTTTATGAAAAATATAGAAAGTTTATGTAAAAACCACTAGAAAACATCATTTGGAAAAACATTATGAACAACTTTGTGGAATAAAATTTTTCCAAATATGTCATTTAAGTGAACTTTTTAATCTTTTACGGTCTTTATTTATGTAAAATGAAAATGACTGCAAATAGCCAAAAAGTCTACTGAAACAAAAGATTTTGAAAAGCTTTCTTTTACAATGTTGTTCAACACAAACACAGTGTACGTTTGACTAATTTTTAGTGGATAACGCAAACAATTTTCATAAATTAAAAAAAAAATTATAATTTTTATAAAATTTGAGATTTTAAAATAAGTAGGAGCACAAAGAAGGTTTCGAGGTGCAAATAGAGGTCACGCTAAATTAAACCCAAAACGACAAAAACCTAAATCAAATATTCAAATCACTTGGGCTATAGATTGTATCGTATTCTCTCTTTCAGTTTGGATTGGGCCAGATTAAGGGCTGAGCTAGGCTTGATTGCTACTCAACTTTGGACCTGCAATTTAAAGCCGGGAGCGGCTATTGCAACCCCTCAAAGCTATTTGTTGCCCCCATCTTATTTCCCCACCCCCCTAATTTATATACCCACCCCTCTCAAAGACTAAAATACCCTAACCCTTCTCACCTACCCCACTCCCCCACACAACAGCTTCGACACCCCCAATCTACCGGCGATGGCGACGGCAGACGGCGGATGCCTTCTTCCTCTTCTCTCTTCTTTCTTTCTTTGTTTTTTTTTTTCCTCCACTGGTCAGATCTGTGCAAGGGAGGTTTTTTTTTTTCAAAACCTCAATTTTTTCTAGCGAGGAGGTTCTTCCCTTCATTTTTTTTTTTTTTTTTTTCCGACGACGGGAGGGAAGAGAAAGAAAAGGAAAGAAAAAAAAAAGAGGCTGCCAACGGGAGAGAAGAAGAGAAGAAAAGGAAAGAAGAAAAAAAAAAGATTTCAAAACCTCTATTTTTTCCGGCGAGAAGGTTCTTCCCCTTCCTTTTTTTTTCCGGCAACGGGAGTGAAGAGAAAGGAAGGAAAGAAAAAAAAGAGGCTACCGACGGGAGGGAAGAGGAGGAAAAAAAAAAAAAAAGGAAGAAGAGGGTTCCTATGGGAGGGAGGGGAGTGGCTGCCGATGCGGGAGAGGAGGAAGGAAGAAAAGGAAGAAGAGAAGAAGAGGGAAGAGGAGGAAGGAAGAAAGGGAAGAAGAAAAGTAGAGGGAAGAGGAGGAAGGAAGAAGAGGGTCGTCGGTGAGGTGGGGTGGGGTGCCGGAGCCTCGCTATCGCTGGTGGGGTGGGTGAGGGTGCCGGAGCCTCGCCGGAGCCGGTGGGGTGGGTGGGTGAAGGTACTTAAGCCTTTTTTGGTAATTTTGCCCCATAATTTTTTTAATTAAAAAATTTGGGGGGGTCAACTTAGTGTATTGGGGGGTTGCAATAGCCGTTCCCTTTAAAGCCATGGTCGCCAGAACCCATAGTCAACATGAATTTTGTCCATCCAAATTTTCAACTAAATAGATATCGATCGGGCCAGCCCAACACACTGCAGTTGGGCAGAAAATTTGATAATGAGCATATGTAATACGCATTCCTCATCTTTGCGCTTGGGCTGTGACACAGCTAGTGAGGTTCTATCCGAGGTGCGTTAATTACTGGTTGAAAAATAGGGATTCCTCGATTGATTGCCACAGTGCCACTCTTGTTGCCTCTCTCAATGGGGACCTGAGATCAATGTAACTCCAACATGAGTGTGAGTCTCACCTTATGTCCATGAGAGAGTCGGTAAGAGTAGTTTTTTTGTTAAAATATACATAATTGAGATGCCATTTTGGACCCAAAAAACAATCATAAGCAACAAACAGCAGACCATCCAAACATAGCCCTTGGAAAAGAACAAAAACAAATAGGGCACCTAAAGCAAATCAAAAGGAAAAACCATATGCTATCATTTTTATAAGGGGAAATCTGCCAAAGTTCACTTATAGCATAAACATCCAGTTGCATAAAAGGTTTCTTATACTGCCCCAAGTCCAAATTAACTCTCAAATGATAGAAGTTGGGAATCATTTTCATGTAAAACCATTCATACCTTTCTCATTAGATATGGTAAGCAATCAAGGAGATTTTCCATATTCTGTTGGGGCATTTTCCACATTTTTCTCCTTCATTCATGATCTAAATAACAATTTACATTTTATGATGTCCACCAATGATTTTTGCTACCTATTCATGTTTGAATTTGGAAAGTTTTTCATGGTTGGGTTGGATTGTATATTGTTTGCTTGCTGGCATTTTGTAAAGGTTGTCCAACCTCGCAAATTCTCCTCTTCATCGAATGGGCTATTGTTTTCCCATTCCATTGATTGTTTGAGTTTGCTTATAGAGTGTAAATATTTATATGGTTTTTTTTAAGGGAAAAAAATTTAGATTTTTGTGTTTTGGGATTGATATGATGGAGGGTTGAAATATTGAGTCACTGTTTTGCCATTACAATGTTTTTAGGGCTTTTGGAGGGCTAAAATTTTGGGTTATTGTTTTCCCATTCCACTGTTTTTAGAGCTTTGGGAGGGCTGAAATTTCATATTTTGGTATCTTGGGATTTCCACAATATAGCTATTTCTAAGTTTTTGCCCTTTAATACCCAAACACAATTCCAAAAAACCCTAAGAAATAGTTACATCCTATCAAAAACATCAAAAAACCAAAATTGAATCTTTCTATTCAAAATGAAGGATATACCTCCATAAACCAAGACAACAATTGATTAACTGTTTTTTTGCCATTTTTTCTAGTGTAGAAGTTGTTCCTTCCAAATGGTAAACCAAAGTGCTTTAACCAGTGAAGTAATAATGTCTCTAATTCCCCTTTGCGCTGGAAAACATGAACCATGATCCACGTGGAGAGAGACTTTACTTGCCTTTAATTCAGTTACGAGATTTTTGGATATATGAGGGAATAATATTATTGCAAATTTTGGGACGAAAGGTGGAGATTTCCCAGGGTTTGCAACCATTTTTTGTGCGTAAATGCATGTGTTTCCGTGTTTAACGCAGGGGAATTAATCAGCTCTTGTGCCATTTTGGACGACTTGTGCTTATATGGGTGGGGTTTTTTTTGTCATGCTATGTTAATATGGATTCACGGCTATATGTGTTATGTTAATATGGACTCACAACTATATGTGTTTTTAAGGAAGAAATTCTTTCCATTTAATGGACAATCCATTAAAATTCGAACCATTCATACCATATGGGCTCCACCAAAACATGTGGGACCTATATGATATAAATAGTTCAAATTTTAATGGACCGTTCATTGCAATAGAGAGGATCCTTACTTGTGTTTTTACAAAGGGACCTATGACCACACAAGTCCACCTGTTTGGACTTGAGCCCAAACACCCCCTTTAATAAACCAAATAAAGCTCGAAGGTCCAAACATCTGAACATGCTAATCACATTTTCAAGAGCTAGTGACCGTCTAAAGCAAATCAAAAGAAAAACGAAGCCACATCATTAGAACCATTAACAAATAATGAATCAAAAACACAATACACACTTATTTCTTTACTCATCATGCAAGCTTGTTGGAACTTGGAACTGCATGCATTAAAATCCTCACAAAGAAAATTTTGATTATGGAGCCACTCCTTATTCAAGTCTAAGCAAATGAACGAAGAACAATACAATTAGTTCTAAGAGGGATAGACCTCACCAAAAATCAGTATACACTCTTGACCTGAAGCGTACAAGGACGTGCATCTTTAAACCGAAAAGAAAGCTTGTAAATCATCAACAAGAAGAGCAAAATAGCATCCAGCAATGTGAACTAGCCACTCCTTGTTCAAGTATTGATTAATGAATGAAGAACAACAATACCATTACTCATGAAATAGACACACCCGATCGATCCCCAAAAAATATCACTTGATAGTCTAGAGCCTTAAACATACGAGAGCAGCTATAGACCGAGCAAAATGCTTGTAAACCCATCAACAACAAGCCCAAAATGGCAGCTAGTAATGTGAGAAACTGCCATGACCCAAAAACATATGACTTCATAAACCTCCCAGCTTTAACCTTCCATCTACCATTGTAATACTTGTTCACATCTTCAATCACCGTATCTAAGAAGGGCACTTCTGTCAATCTAATAGACTTACTCATCCCATTACACATGTTGGCAACCTCTGCATCACTCTTCAATCGGTTCAAAATAATCCCTTTTTCCCTAAGCAATTTTGCATCCTCATCAGTATCAATAATCCCATTCATTAATTCGGTGTAACGGGTAAAAACCAACGGCCCTGATGCATTTGATGCTTCATATGCTACTAAGTTTCTCAAGACAACCTCAGTGTTTACGTCTAGACTAACGACAGGGAGGTAAAATCGTAACTGTCTTAGCATCGAAACTAATGGTAGAGATGCTACCATTAGTGGGTGAAAAACGGAAACCGGATTCATAGAGCTCAGTGACAGAAGGGATTGTGATTTCCTCTATCAATGGAGGTTTCTTGATGTTGGAATTCTCGTTTTCTGGTTTGATTAACTCTTTATCTTGGGAGAAAAAATATTCAACAGGTTGTTTCAAGACAGAAAATCCAGGGAAGGTTAGAGAGGATTGTCCAAGGCAATTTTAGTACCACTTTGACAGGTTGTGACACTAGGATTTTTTTGAGAAAACTTACCAGTCCTTCGATTAATTTCGAAAGCAGATTCCATAGCATGTCAAGGAGTTGCTTCACGAAACTTGAGTCGCCGAAAGATTTTTCTTCGCCTTGCGTGGCTTCATTCTGATCGTCAATTTCGATTATTTCGGATGGTTCTTCGAGTCTGGGCACGATCAAGTGGTACAAAAATTCTAGCAAGTGTGCACGCTCGGAGACTTGGATGTTTGGCAAGTTCCTCCATCATCTTGAAAGGGGAAAGCTCTTTACTTAATCCCACCAACATTGAAACCAACATATCGTCGGCTAATTCTAGCGACGAGAATTGGAATTCCAATATCTTCCTCAATATAAATAGTGGGATTTGATTCTCGAGCATCACCATGTCTCTAAGAATCGTGTTATGAGCCGATTTCCTTCCCGCAAAATCGACCAAGTGTGACAATTTTGAGGAAACTCTTGTTAGTACCTTACCTTCTTTGATGGCGTAGATTTGAAGGAACTCAAGCAAGAAGGACGCATCAATAGCCATCATCCATGCTAAAGTTTCACCATTGAAATCAAGGTACTTGTGGTAGCACGCTCGAATCCTCGGCTCAAGCTTTATCAACTGGTCGACAAGATTTTGAAACTTGAGGCATTGGAGTTGTTTCTGAGTTCTTTTCGCGGCAGCAAGCTTGTACCTCTCCATCTCATAGAGCTCTGGGCGCCAATAATGGTAAGGGCCAATTGCGACTTGTTGTGGAGTATAAGAATCGGGGTCACTAGACATTAAAGGCTTAGGCACATTGAAGATGCATACGGGAATTTCGCCATCATCTTCAAGCTCTTCATCTAGAGTTCGACGAATTTGAATGACCCATCTATTCTCGTCGAAGCTCTGCTTCGAATTTGAGGTCATATTGGTGGGTTCGAAGAGAGGACATGTTTGTTGTGGGTCTATGAGAGGAGGAAATGTTGGGAGGGATGGCAGTTTTAGTGCATTGAGTGGTTACGGGAGAGTTTTAAGAGGATGAGGCTTTTATTGGCACATGACCACATTTATTATTGAGTCCTAATTGAGTGCTTCTATTAAACAATGAGAAATGCGTTTCTCAAGCTTTTTTTTGTCTTTTTTTTTGGTCCCCGTAGCATCTTTAAACTGTCCGGCTGCAACCTTTTTTTTTTTTTTTTTTTTTGTTTTTATTCTTCTCTTAAAGTCAACTTTGCTGTGGCTGTGACCATTATCAGAGTCACGTCTTTATCATGGATGTTTAAATTTAATTAAGAAGAATGCTAATTGTCATAAATTATGTCGGCAAAACTGAATTTTTAATTTTTAATTTGAAAAATGAGAGAAAAATATATATGTTTAGTATATTAATATTGTTATCTCATTTGAAATGACAAATTTGAAAAGGTAAATTGCTAGCATCGCGACTCCATTTGTTTTTATGAAATCCAAACCTTTTGGGCTGTCCATCATACCATCATGACAACATATTGTTAAACAGAAATGCTTTAATTTGAAATTTTGATAAAATAGCACTGCTGTTTGATAAAATAAAAGTAGAGAATCACACGCAAACCTGATACAAACCAAAAAAGGAGGGACACTAGGTCAATTCTATAATGGGGCTTAAGATAAACGTGGAACAGACTTGAAAGGAAAATAAAGGCTAAAAGACAAGAACCTTTTTCCACATTTTGACATTTGCCTTTCACAGCGTGGAGAAAACTTGTGGTGTTGTGACAAGGATGCATGACCTTTTTGTGCATTCATGACCACATGGAAGCCGGAGGAGAAAAACTTCTGTGAAACTGCCTCACCACCGTGGCTGTGAGACCAGCCACTCACAGCCATGGATCAATCTGTTGTGGGGCCCAAAAACAGAGTGATCCATGGCTGTGAGTGGCTGGTCTCACAGCCACGGTGGTGAGGTGGTCTCACCGAAGTTCTTCTCAAGCCGGAGAATAGTGTTGTCTCGGTTCCTCCTTCCACTTGCCGTTATTACAGTATTTGGAACCCATAGGTGAAGCCAGAGGAGCCGTTCGGGACACGTGCCCCCACTAACTCAATGATTGTCCGTCCTAAATTGGGCGTTGCCTGTCCATGGATATGACTATCCAATGTTGGGGCCCTTTTCATATTTTACATTTTTTCTATTTTTTATCTCTTTCTCGATAAGATGCCATTGGTTTAAATTCTCCCATGAGTCGCTTCATCTCCACGTTTGTTATATTTTAATGATAATATTTGGGAGAGTTGGTTTTCTAGGACAACCATACAATAAAATAGTAGAATAAGACCTGCATTTTCTCGAAGAGAAAAATCCCAGTATTTCTAGCTTATTTTCTAGAAAATAGTGTTTCAAATTTTTTTTTTCTAGGTTCAATGCTATTTATTTTTTCTTTTTAATTTCTTTTCTTGATAACGCTGACAGTAGCTACATTGACACATGATTATCTTTTTTAAAAAAATATTTAATATATGCCATGTAAGGAGCAATTTCATGCCACATAAATAGCCAAATCTTAATAATTTTTTTTTTTAAAAAAAAAAAGAAAGGAAAAAAGGAAGAAGAAAGAAATCAATAGCATTTTCAATTTTTGATATCGTAAAGAGATAGATGTGCTCGTTAAAAGTGCACGTTTTAGTTCTACGATCTTGATTTTACTACGGCTTTTATGAAAGGCCCACAACACTGCTTCTTTTTTAAATAGGAACTTTATAAAAGGGGATTGAATTGATATACAGTTCTGATCTGGTTAAACCGGCCCAAAATTTCAATTTATTGCCTTAATTAAATAGGCCTTGGAGAAATCATTCAAGTCAGGGAAATCAAACATTATTAGTTGGGCTAAATATTTAGCCCGACTAATCCCAAACAACTGTGGGGGCCTATGCCATGTGAGACACTTAGGGAGGCAGTGGGGAGGTGGTCATTCTGTCAATTTTTCCTACCTAATCGTATGATGCAGGGGCGCAAATAAAATTTTTTATTTGAAATTGCCACTTATGCACTAATACGTATATGAACTCATACATACATATAATGTATGTGTGTAAACATAAAAATGTATTGTTTGGAAGTAAATAATTTAATTTAAGGTGTCATTTTATGAAATGAAACACATTTTAAAAGGGTGTCACATTGTGTGCAAATATAAAAAGATATTATTTGGAGGTTAATAATTAAATTTGGAGGTGCTATTTTATCAAATTTAAAGGCAACACTTTATGGAATTGAACACACTTTAAAGGGTTTAAAAAATTTTGGGGGTGCCATCCCCCCCCCCCCCAAACCCAAAAAAACCTTACATGTAGGTTTGCCCCTGGTATGGTGCAAAAATAGTTTGAAAATCGGATTTGACATCTTTAATTGACGCACAGATTTAAGGCTATGGGATGGCATAAGTTGTTTGTTTGTTTGTTTATTTGTTTATTTATTCTTTTAAAATATTCCAAAGCTATTCGTAATTTTGTATATATGGAGCCACTCCTTGTTCGAGTCTAGTAAATGAACGAAAAAGGAGAACAATACAATTACCTATGAGAGCGACAAGTAGACCTCAGTCAATTGACACTGGACACTAGCTATAGACCCTGAAATATACAAGAGTGCCCGCAGAATCATCAAGAAGACGAGCAAAATAGCGGCCACCAATATGAGCTAGCCACTCCATGTTCAAGTATTGATTAGTGAATGAAGAACAACAATACCCTTCACAGAATAGACATACCCGATCGATCACCAAAAAAAATCACTTGATAGTCTAGAGCTTAAATATACGAGAGCAGCTATAAACCGAGCAAAATGCTTGTAAACCTATCAACAAGAAGACCAAAATGGCAACTAGTAATGTGAGAAACTGCCATGACCCAAAAACGTATGACTTCATATACCTCCTAGCTTTAACCAGCTTCCATTTACCATTGTAATACTTGTTCACATCTTCAATCACCGTATCTAAGAAGGGCACTTTTGTCAATCTAATAGACTTACTCATCCCATTCCACATGTTGGCAACCTCTGCATCAGTGCATCACTCTTCAATCGGTTCAAAATAATCCCTTTTTCCCTAAGCAATTTTGCATCCTCATCAGTATCAATGATCCCATTCATTAATTCGGTGTAACGGGTAAAAACCAACGGACCTGATGCATTTGATGCTTCATATCTATACTACCTATAAAAAGATGAATGTAAGAAAACCTTTTGATTGACTAATATATCCTTATTTTAATTTTTAAATACACAACTACCGACCCTTCTGCATATATAGGAAATATAATAATTCTAAAACATAAAACTTAATATATTCTAAAACGCATACCTTAGTATATAAAATACAAATAAGAATTCAAAGTAAACGGAAACTATAATTCCTATATAATAAATAGAAATATATAGGAATATGAAAACTATAATTCTAAAACACATACCTTAATATATTCTAAAACACATACCTTAATATATAAAACACAAATACGAATTCAAAGTAAACGGAAACTATAATTCCTATATAATAAATAGAAATATATAGGAATATGAAAACTATAATTCTAAAACACATACCTTAATATATAAAACACAAATAGGAATTCAAAGGAAACGGAAACTATAATTCCTATATAATAAATAAACAATCACTTTCTCCATCAAGAGTAGCTGCAACTTCTCCCTTCTCTGGTTAACGGCGACTTCTCCTTTCTCTGGTTAACGACGACTTCTCCATTCTCTGGTAAGTTTTGTTCAGCAAATTATAATATATATATATATGGTACTGTTAGAGAACTGCAAATTATAATATATATATATATATATGGTACTGTTAGAAAATAAGTTTGATTTTTGATGAATTTATAAGTTAAATAGATGAATTTATAATCATAATAGGTATTATAATTAAAGAAAGAAAAATCATTCGAAACGAAATACCCATAGTTTTGAGAAACCGTTTAGCCTCATTAAATCGAAGAACAAAATACAATACATACCTCAAGAGTTCCAACCGAAACCCAAAAAGAATGTATGAAACCCAAAAGGATGTACTTTAAATACATGAAGAACCCCTCAAAATCGATTTTCCATTGCAAGCATATCTAAACAAAAATACATAGATTAGTGAAAGAAAAAAAAAATAGAAACTAATATTATTTAAAAATATTCACGTGCAACGCACGTGTGATATATCTAGTGCTACTAAGTTTCTCAAGACAACCTCAGCGTTTACATCTAGACTAATGATAGAGAGGTAAAACGTAACTTAACTGTCTTAGCATCGAAACTAATGGTAGAGATGCTACCGTTAGTGGGTGAAAAACGGAAACCGGATTCATAGAGCCCAGTGACAGAAGGGATTGTGATTTCCTCTATCAATGGAGGTTTGTTGATGTTGGAATTCTCGTTTTCTGGTTTGATTACCTCTTTATCTTGGGAGGAAAAACTATTCAACAGGTTGTTTCAAGACAGAAAATCCAGGAAGGTTAGAGAGGATTGTCCAAGGCAATTTTAGTACCACTTTGACAGGTTGTGACACTAGGATTTTTTTGAGAAAACTTACCAGTCCTTCGATTAATTTTGAAAGCAGATTCCACAGCATGTCAAGGAGTTGCTTCACGAAACTTGAGTCGCCGAAAGATTTTCCTTCGCCTTGCGTGGCTTCATTCTGATCGTCAATTTCGATTATTTCGGATGGTTCTTCGAGTCTGGGCACGATCAAGTGGTACAAAAATTCTAGCAGGTGTGCACGCTCGGAGACTTGGATGTTTGGCAACTCCTCCATCATCTTTAAAAAAAAAAAAAAAAAAAAAAAAAAAAGAAGAAGAAGAAGAAGAAGAAGAAAGAAATCAACAGCATTTTCAATTTTTGATGTCGTAGAGAGATAGATGTGCTCGTTAAAAGTGCACGTTTTAGTTCTACGATCTTGATTTTACAACGGCTTTTATGAAAGACCCACAACACGGCTTCTTTTTAAAATAGGAACTTTATAAAAGGGGATTGAATTGATATACAGTTCTGATCTGGTTAAACAGGCCCAAAATTTCAATTTATTGGCTTAATTAAATAGGCCTCGGAGAAATCTTTCAAGTGAGAGAAATCAAACCTTTAGCCCGACTAATCCAAACAACTGTGGGCCTATGCCATGTGAGACACTTAGGGAGGCAGTGGGGAGGTGGTCATTCTGTCATTTTCTCCTACCTAATCGTATGGTGGAGGGGCGCAATAGAATATTTTGTTTGAAATTGCCACTGATGCACTAATACGTATATGAACACATATATACATATAATGTATGTGTGCATAGGGGCGGAGGGAGGGGGGTGGCAGAGGGGGCAGTTGACCCCCTCACCAATTCAAAATTTTTTTTACTACACTATATGTCTATATTTCTAAATTTGACCCCTCTAAAATTTTTTTTTGACCCCTTTAATTTTATAATTGTACCCCCCCTACTTCACTCTCTTTCCATCTTTTCCCCTTTATATAAATATCTCTGACCCGTGACATGTCTTACTCAAGTCGAAAGTCTCAAAACCCAATCTTGTTGACGTGTTGTAAACTGATCTTCAAGACTCCAACTCTTTAAGGGCAATATGAATGGATGAATAATAGTTTAGTTGTATATATTAAAAAAAATATTTTTGATAGCATTGATAATGAGGTTATCATTCAGCGCTTTCAAAATATGAAGACTTGTTAGGGATAATTATAAAGTAGGAATGTAAGAACTTTTGATGGGATAGAAACTTTGATTTTGACCTCAAGTCGTCTTTTGTAAAGACCCTTTTTTGGTGATTTTGTTGTCACGTATACTAATACTAGTAGGTGTTCTTTTATTTCTTTTGTGGAGTTCTTAAAGTTTTAGGTAAGGCTCTTGGTTAGTGCTTGCATATGTCTCATGTCCTTAGGCTATGCCTTTTTTTGGTTTAATACCTACATTACTTCATAAAATAAAATTTTAAAAAAATTATCAATGAATATTATTTAAGTTTTTGTATTAATTATTAACTTCAAAAAATTTTCTTTGTTCTTGTTAATTTTATTGTATATAGAAGGTTACTTCAAATGATTATTTAATTTATAGAGTTAGAAAGAGAAGGTAAAAAAACACAGTTACATCCAAAGAAAGTCGCCCCTCTTAGTATAAATTCCTAGATCTGCCACTGTGTGTGCAAACATAAAAATGTATTGTTTGGAAGTAAATAATTTAATTTAGGGTGCCATTTTATGGAGTTAAACACATTTTAAAAGGGTGTCACATTATGTGCAAACATAAAAGGATATTATTAATTTGGAGGTTCATAATTAAATTTGGGGGTGCCACTTCATCAAATTTAAGGACAACACTTCATAGAATTGAACACACTTTAAAGGGTTTAAAAAATTTTGGGGGTGCCATGGCCCCCAACCTTAAATGTAGGTCTACCCCTGGTATGGTGCAAAAATAGTTTGAAAATCGGATTTGACATCTTTAATTGACGAACAGATTTAAGGCTATGGGATGGCATAAGTTGTTGTTTGTTTGTTTGTTTGTTGTTGTCATTTTTATTTTTCTTTTTTTTTTTATTTAATTTTTTCAATATTCCAAAGCTGTTCGTAATTTTGTATATATACACACATGCATGGTTTTACTTTTGTGTATATATGTGTGTGTGTGTGTGTGTGTGTATATATATACTTTGATCATGTTCGGGATATCTTGGATATCCCGTTAGATCACATTCGTCCATGAGCCACACGTGTGTACACATGAATACGCGCGTGTCACCCACGGACGGCCGTGATCGAACGGGATATTCCGGGATATCCCGCACATGATCAGCCCTTATATATATATATATATATATATATATATATTTGCATATTGCTTACTTTTAAACATCAAAAAGATTTTTTGCGAACCCCCCATACTTCGGGGGGTTATTTGCAATTTACCCCTAAAAATATATGACTACATGAATATAACTAAATTACTAATTACATTTTTCTAAGAGTGGCTGTCCAAACTCCAAAGTAAATTAAAGGGTAAATTGCAGAAAACCCTCCTGAAGTATGCAGGGTCAACAGATAACCCTACTTATATTTTAATTTTGTCAATGTGCCTCCCTTAGGTTTTAATTTTTGGCAATGTGCCTTACCATCACTCGCCGTTAATGAAAATTGACGAAAATTAGTTACGTGGCTACACATGTGATACGATTAACAGACCCATGTTGTCCAAAATCGTTGGAACTCTCGCCGAAATCATATCCAATTGGGTGACCATCGATGATTGGTTTTGTCTTCCAATTGAACTAGAGGGCATATTGACAAAATTAAAACATAAATTAAGAGAATTATCTGTTAATCCTCCCATACTTCGGGAGGTTTCTGCAATTTACCCAAAATAAATAAATAAATAAATAAAAACAAAAATGAAAACAAAGAAACCATTTAAATAAAATATTGAGCTCTCATCATTAGATTCATTAAGGAGGAATCAATACGTACGTACAATCCAATCATTGTCACAATCCCATTTTGCTGTAAAATTAGAGCGAAACACAAAACTCTCTCATTTCTGTAATATTATTCACTGACACAAGTTTATTGAAACTGTTGCATAAATATTTTCACTAAAAAAAAAATAAAGAAAAAAAATCCTGATTCATGAAGCTTAACAGGTGAATGAAGAACAACCGTACAATTACTTATGAGAGAGACAGACCTCGATCACCCAAAAAAAAACACGTACAGAACATACAATTACTTGTTGAAAGAAACATGCACGCCTGATCGATCACTAAAAATCACTAGACAGTCTAGACTTTAAATATACGACTTACGGGAGCAGCTAAAAACCGAGCAAAATGCTTGTAAACCCGTCAACAGCACCAACAAAATGGCAGCTAGTAATGTGAGAAGCTGCCACGAACGAAACACATATTGCTTCATGAATTTTCCAGCTTTAACCTTCCACCTACCGTTGTAATGCTTGTTCACATCCTCAATGACTTTGTCTAAGAAAGGCACTTTTGTCAATCTAATAGACTTGCTCATCCCATTACACATGTTGGCCACCTCTGCATCACTCTTCAAGCGGTTCAAAATAATCCCTTTTTCCCTAAGCAATCTTGCATCCTCCTCGGTATCAATAATCCCATTTATTAGTTCGGTGTAACGGGTAAAAACCAGCGGCCCTGATGCATTTGATGCTTCATATGCTACTAAGTTCCTCATGACGATCTCTGTGTTTATGTCTAGACTAATGACAGGGAGGTAAAATGTAATTGTCTTGGCATCGAAACTAATGGTAGAGATGCTACCTTTTGTGGGTGAGAAACGGACACCGGATTCATAGAGCTCAGTGACAGAAGGGATTTTGATTTCCTCTATCAATGGAGGTTTGTTGATGTTGTTATTCGAGCTAGAGTTGTCATTTTCGGGTTTGATCTCTTCTTTATTTTGGGAGGAGAAAAGAGATTCAAGAGGTTGCTTCAAGACAGAAGATCCAGGAAGGTTGGAGATGATTGTCCAAGGCAATTTTAGTACCATTTTGACAGGTAGCGACACGATTAGTCTTTTGAGAAAACGTATCGGGCCTACGTTTAATTTCGAAAGCAGATTCCATATGTAATCAAGGAGTTGTTTCACTATAGTACTTGACTTCCCAAAAGATTTTTCTCTGCCTTGCAGTGCTTCCTTTTGATCGTCAATTTCGGTTATTTCGGACGGTTCTTCGAATTTGGGCACGATCAAGTGGTACAAAACGTCAAGCAAGTGGGCACGCTCAGAAACTTGGATCTTTGGCAAGTCCATCATCTTGACAGGGGAAACCTCTTTGCACAATCCCACTAACGTGGAAACCAACATATCGTCAGCTAATTCAAGCGACGAGTATTGGACTTCCAACATCTTCCTCAATACAAATAGCGGGATTTGATTCTCGAGCATCACCAAATCTCTAAGAATCGTGTTGTGAGCCGATTTCCTTCCCGCAAAATCAACCAAGTGTGGAAATTTTGAGGAAACTCTTGTTATCACCTTACCTTCTTTGACGGCGTAGATTCCAAGTAGCTCAAGCAAAAAGGACGCGTCGATGGCCATCATCCATGCTAAGGTTTCATCATTGAAGTCAAGGTACTTGTGATAGCACGCTCGAATCCTCGGCTCAAGCTTTGTCAATTGGTCGACGAGAGTTTGAAACTTATGACATTGGAGTTGTTTCTGAGTTTTTTTGGCTGCGGCAAGCTTATACCTCTGCATCTCATACAGCTCGGGACGCCAATAATGGTAAGGCCCAATCGCAACCTGTTGTGGAGTGTAAGAATCAGGATCACTATACATTAAGGTCTTAGGCACATTGAAGATGCAAACTGGGATTTCGCTATAATCTTCCAGCTCTTCCTCTAGAGTTTGACGGATTTGAATGACCCATCGGAGCTCGTCGAAGTTGGAATTCGAATTCGAGCTCATGGTGGATTGAAGAGAGGACATTTTTGTTGTTCCTAAGAGGAAATTTTGGTG
Source organism: Liquidambar formosana (assembly GCA_039720395.1). Taxonomy (NCBI): domain Eukaryota; kingdom Viridiplantae; phylum Streptophyta; class Magnoliopsida; order Saxifragales; family Altingiaceae; genus Liquidambar; species Liquidambar formosana. The sequence continues at coordinate 13,064,027 of CM077826.1, read as the reverse complement.
GGATGGCAATTTTGGTGTATTGAGGGGGAGTTTAAGAGAACGAGGCTTTTATTGTCGCAATGCTGCGACATAATGACATTTGACAGAAATGCGTTTCTCATGCTTTTAGTGTTTTATGAATTGGGACTATGATAAAAAATTGGGACAGTAGGTACTGTTGTCTTATTTTGTGAATCCATGCGTTTCTCATGGGCAGCTGAAGAATATTAATTGTTGACTCATTTTCTCCTTTCATTTGTACCTTTATAGTTACAGCGTATACTTGGAAGAATTAATCCAATAGAATGGAAGTTTCATGCTGCTGTTAGTCACCAGATCACGACTCTGTATGTATTGCTTTTCAGAAAATATAATGTCCGTACAACACCTTATAAGGAGCATCAAAATACAGCACCTTATATGGCATCGTGTATGGACTAAAAATTTCTCAATATATTTAACGTCTTTTTTATTGACGTGGATTGAATGCTGTACGGGATGCTATGCTTCATATAACGCCACCCATTGTTTTCCTTTTAACACAAAAGAAAATGAATAAAAAACTTGCCTTCCACATGGCAATTTTCAATGATGGTCGGTTTACGTACATCGGGCGTGTCTGCCTAACTTGAATGACTATCTAATGTTGCGGCATTGTTGGGACTGTTCCCGTATTTTACATGTTTTGCATTTTGTATCATCTCTCTCCACGAAAATGCCGTTTGTTTAAATTTTTCCATGAGTCATTTTGTCTTAATTTGTTTCTAAGAAAAAGGAAATCAAGAAAAGACGCGTGTTCTGATGACCGATGAAGCTATAATCTATACCATTGTAGGACAACACTTAGAGCATATATCTGCAATGGAGAAGTTAAATTTTTTTTTTTTTTTTTTTAATGTTAAATACAAAACGAAGACCTATTTGACAATTTGAAAGTTTATTTAAAATTGGTCATTCTACCTGATGTACCAAATTCGAAGGCGTTACTAAAACAAACCGACCACTTCGCCCAATATGAGGCGGAACCCATATCCTTACTCCTATTCACCTCTTGCCATGTATCTGAGAAACTTCACAAGAATTTAAAGTATACTTGTGTCCCCAAATTTATGTGATTATGGGCACATGTCCATGTATGTGTGTTAGTTTGTCTATCTCAAGTATCCATATTCTCTTTAGTTAACTCACTTTGACACGTTGCAAAATATGAGTGGGGGTTAAGGTGTTTCTCATTGCGTATAAGGAACCAATTTATGTTCCATTATGGCCGGAGTAAGATACAAGAAAATTGTAGAATGAACCCACGTTCTCTTGAAGGGAGAGAAAAAAAGGCAATATTTCTGGATTATTTTCTAGTAAATCGTATTCCAAAAATATTCATTTTTATTATTGTGAAGAGCTTTGTAGTTTATATCAACAACAACAAAAGTAATTAATGCTATGTTTGGAAAAAAGAATTTTTAGGTGGAATTTGTGTTTAAGATGGAATTTGTAAAAATTTTATAAGGATGAGACGGACAAAATCCTTATAAAAATTTTACAAATTCTATCTCAAAGACAAATTTCACATAGAAATTCCTTATCCAAACATAGCGTAAGAGTTTTTCTACTATGTCTTAAAATTTGTTGTGAAGTCACCCAAATTCATTCTAGGACAGGATTTGAAAAATCTAGTCATTTGATTAATAACTTCGACATATATATATATATATATACCATAAAATAAAAGTAACCCTAATCCTTCCTTGAACCCATCCCACCCTAGCCTTCACAGAATGTTTTGAGCGCCACATATCATTACAGCCTATAAGAAGTTTTGAATTCCCTACTCTTCATAGGTGAAGTTTTTTGTGCGTCTCCCATACCATTAGACCAAACAACAATAACTGAGAAACATCGATTGCAAAAATTCAGCAGAAAGCACTAGTGAACCAAAAAATACTATTGGTGCAAAAACATTGAATCATGCAATAACAAATGCTATAGCCTTTATTTATTTTTTATTTTTTATTTTTGAAATTCAGCAGTAAGCACTAGTGAACAAAAAACCACTATTGGTGCAAAAACATGGAATCAAGCAATAACAAATGCTATTGCCTTTTTTTTTTTTTTTTTTCTTGAAAAAAACAAAAAGAAAAAGAAAAAAGGGTACAATAGGAGAACTTCCCAGGAAGGTCACCCGTCCTAGTATTACTTATGGGATTCAAGCTTATGAAAAAGTACTGATACCGTTTATTTTAATTATCCAACACTCCTTGACAAACTCTCTAAAATGTAGAGAGGGCAGATACAATTTTTTTCTCCTAATTTAAAAATTGTCATATTAACGAATTGCTATCTAATATTTTGGTTCAGAAAATAATAAATCTCTTGCTCTTGGGCTCATTTTTATTTTGAAAGAAAGGGAAGAAGAAAGAATGGAAGAACAGATCGGATGTTAGGAAGATTCAGTTTAGTATGCATTCGTTCAACATAATATTAATATTCTAACTATTTGGGACTAGAAATAATGAAATTGTACATTGTTGAATCGGTACAAATTTTAATTTCTTTCCGAGTGAAACAGAGAAAATTTTTTGCACAGTTTTTAAGAAAGAAAAAAAAAATGTGAAGGTAATAGCCAAGTACACAAACATGGATTCGCACGTTAGATATGCGTTTGCTTATTTGGAGGCATGAGGTAAGTGTCATTGTAAAAAGTAATGACAGTAGAGTATCATGTTCGAGCTCGACTCTTTAAGAAATGAACACAAGTGATTGGGCGTGCATCATTAAAACCATTGGCAAAGAATCAATATAAGTATAATTCTCTTCTTCTTTTTTTTTTCTTTTTTTTTCCCTTTAAATGTTACAATAAGGGGATTCAGACGCTAGACCTACCCGAATCCGGTCTACACTAATACCAACAGATAAGGACAAAAAAAAAAAACTGTCTTTGCACTTAGTCAGCTCACAAGCTTAGCTTGTTGGAATTGTTGCACTGGTATAGTTTATGGAGCCACTCCATTTTGAACTCTGAGTGATAATGAAGAACACCAATACAATTACCTGTGAATTAAACACACCAATACAATTACCTGTGAATTAAACACACACCTCAACAAAGTGTATAGACAGTCTAAACATGAAATGTACGAGAACAGCTATAAACTGAGCAAAACGCTTGTAAAGTCATCAACAACAGCATCAAAATAGTAGCCAAAAAACTGAGGCACCGCCAAGAACCATACACATACACCTTCAAAAACTTTCCAGCTTTAACCTTCCATCTCCCACTGTAATACTTGTTCACATCATCAATGACCTTATCTAAGAAAGGCACTTTTGTCAATCTAATTGACTTACTCATCCCATTCCACATGTTGGCCACCTCTTCATCACTTTTTAAGTGGTTCAAAACAATCCCTTTTTCCCTAAGCAATTTTGCATCCCCCTCAGTATCAATAATCCCATTCATTAATTCAGTGTAACGGGTAAGAACCAACGGCCCTGATGCATTTGATGCTTCATATGCTACTAAGTTTCTCAAGATGACTTCTGTATTTAGGTCTAAACGAATGGTGGGAAGGTACAAAGTAACTGTCTTAGGGTCGAAGCTAATGGTTGAAATGCCACCATGAGTGGGTGAGAAACGGACACCGGATTTAGAGAGCTCAGTGACAGAAGGGATTGCAATTTCTTCAACTAACGGAGGCTTTTGGAAGTTATCGTTTGAGCCAGAGCTCTCATTCTCTGGTTTGATTCCTTCTTTATCTTGGGAGAAGAATAAATATTCGACAGGTTGTTTCAAGATAGAAAATCCAGGAAGATTAGAAATGCTTTTCCAAGGCAATTTTATTATGACTTGAGCAGGTCTTGACCCTAGTTGTCTTTTGAGAAAACTCACCGGGCCAATGTTTAATATAGAAAGCAGTTTCCATATCGCATCAAGGAGTTGGTTCATAAAACTCGAGTTTTCAAAAGATTTTTCTTGGCCTTGGATGGCTTCCATCGGATCGTCATTTTCGACTACTACATATGGTTCTTCCGAATTGGGCACGATCATGTGGTATATAAAATCTAGCAAATGGGCACGCCCAGAGACTTGGATCTTTGGCGAGTTCTTCATCATATTGAAAGGGGAAAGATCTTTACATAATCCCACTAACATTGAAAGCAACATATCGTCAGCTAATTCTATTGACGAGAATTGGAATTCCAGCATCTTCCCCAGTATAAATAGTGGAATTTGATTCTCGAGCATCACAATATCTCTAAGAATCGTGTTATGAGCTGATTTCCTTCCCGCAAAATCTACTAGGTGCGACACCCTTGACGAAATTCTTGATAGTACCTTACCTTCTTTGACGGTGTAGATTTGGAGGAACTCGAGCAAGAAGGATGCATCAATGGCCACCATCCATGCTAAAGTTTCACCATTGAAATCAAGGTACCTGTTACACCAGAATATAAGGAGAAGCATTATAAGTGAGATACACCAAATCTATTATGGCTTGAAGATAGATATTTGAAAGTAATTGATTAAAACTGAATCTCATCTCTTTTCCATATTTAGGTTATCTCCATACTTCCGTTTAAACCCTAATTAACATGGGAATTCTGTAATTGATCAATCTATTATATATGAACTACATTCGGTTTTTCTATACCTGTGGTAACATGCTCGAATCATTAGATCAAGCTTTGTCAATTGGTCCACAAGATTTTGGAACTTGAGGCATTGGAGATGTTTTTGAGCTCTTTTGGCTGCAGCAAGCTTATATTTCTCCATCTCATAGAGCTCTTGACGCCAATAGTGGTAAGGGCCAATTGAGACTAGTTGTGGAGTATAAGAGTGGGGGTCACTAGACTTTAAGGTCTTAGGGACATTGAAGATGCATACAGGTATTTCGCTATCATCTTCTAGCTCTCCATTTAGGGTTTGGCGGATTTGAATAACCCATCGAAGCTCGTCGAAATTCGGATTTGAATTCGAGCTCATTGTTGATTGAAGGGAGGACACGATTGTTGTCGATTCTGAGAGCTAGAGCAATGAGAGATAACTTGTTTTTGAGCAGATTGGTTTCACTGATCAGTGATGTGGAAGTTAAGAGAGTTATGGTTTTATAGGACCATGCATGCAGTATGCACGACAGCTAGATTGACAGTAAATAATGGTAGCGGTTTTCTTTGACTGCAACACATCCAATGTTTAAGCGACGCATCATCAACATTGACTCGTCTAACTTACTTTGCGTGTTTGCCTTTCGGCCCTTTCCATTTTTTACACGTTTTAGATAGAAATCAATCTCACCCATGTTTCTACATTTTTTTCTACTGTATTTTTTGGCTTCACTCGTTTTTGTGAAAGTGAAATCAAGAAAGAAGATGTCTTCTTGATGCAATGGAAAACACGCGGTCAAAATGAAACTCATAAAAAACAATCAAACATTCATTAATCTGTTGATTGTCATAAGAATAATACCAACTAGATAGTAGACAACGACGATCGATATTCACTTAAGAACACGAAAGCAGTAATTAAAGGAGAAATTCTTTCTCGATATCATTAATCTTAAAATAATCAAAGTATAAAACTCTTTGCCATAAGGTTTACGTCCCTTTATATAGAGGATTAAACTATAAAATAGGAAAACCCAATTCTACTAAAACAAGAAAACCTAGTTCTACTAGAATAAGAGGGATTTTGGCCACAAGTCCATAAAGTTAGACTTATGCAGCTTATAAGTCTATCATAAAATCTTATGTAGCCAAAAGTCCCTCTTAGATATTTTCAGACGATATTACTCCTTCATATTATGTAGCAAAAGCTTTCTCTTAAAAAGTTACATATAATCAATGTAACTGTTTTTTTTAATATTTTTTTATACATAATTTTATATTCATCATGAATTTTTTTCCTAATTTTTCCCAAAAAAAAAAAAAAATCAATTAAATCTGAGTAAACATCTACTTGTAACAAAAGTATGTACTGAACCCATAGAAAAATAGTTATATGAAAAAAAATTACTTTTAAGTCAATTATGACTGAATTTTAGTAACAAAATATTTAAATTTTACAAATTTTAGTTTTCAAACACATCAATTTAACTGATTCAATAGTTACATCTAATAAATTTAATAATTTTGTATGGGAAATTGTACAAAATTGAACCCACATTAAAATAGTTACACGTTTATTTATTTTAAAACCAATACATGTAAATATGTAATCAATATACTATTTTTTTTATACATAATTTTATTTTCATCATGGGTCTTGTTTCAAAAACCTCGATGAATAGATTTCAAATATATAAATTTTATTGGAAATTGATATCTAGATCAAAAGTTATGTCATTTTAAAATTTGAAAACAAAAAATAACACTTAAGGGTAAACTTTACTTTATGCATTTATCACGGTTACAAAAGTAAACTCATTTTACTTAAAAGTGGACTGATGGCCGCATAAGTTTGCTGCATAGACTTGTGCCTTTATAAGTCCTATAAAAATAGACTTTTCGCTAATTTCCCCTAGAATAAGTAAGAAATAATTAGGAAACTAGTAAAGCAATAATTAAATAAAAAAAAAATTAAAACTCCTAAAATAGCTAAAATAACTTTAGTTCCGAAATAAGTGGCAGAAATGGCAGCAGCAGCAGACCTTAACGCCCCGTGGTGTATATGCATATCCAAAGAATGCGTACGCTCAAGGTGAGCATGCGTATGCAGATGTAATCTGCATCATTCTCCCATGTTTGGAGAGAATTTGCCCTCGAATTCGCAACTTCATCCTTTGAACTATCTTCATGATAAGGAACCAAGTACTTGGTGTTGAAGACTTAGATTGTTCGGTCCCCAATAAAACTACCACCATGCTTCTAGCTGTTGATATTGCGGATTCATTGTTTGATCTGCAAGGGTTGAGTTGCACAAAAGTGACTGTTTTACACCTTACATCATTCTCCCTATATGTAGACTACTATCCTCCCTATATGCATGTAGACTTCGCTTCCCAACTAGTACGACATGTTTTAAAGCCGTGAAAGGTAACCCAAAGCGAACAATATCATGCTAGTGGTGGGGGCGGGGCGTTACAATTGGTATCAGAACTGGACCAACCTTACGGTGTGTGAACCACGTCGGGACCATACTGTGCACCCTTAGTGCATCCGGCCCGGCAAACGGTGGCTTTAGGCGGTGGCAGCAGTGTGGTAGGAATCATTGACCCTACAAGGACGTGTGGTCCTAAATTCCTATACTCTTATGGGGGGATGAGTGTAATACCCCGAGATCCCACATAGCTTGGCTAGAAAAAGTGACCGTTTTACACCTTACATCATCCTCCCTATTCTCCCCTAGTTGGAGAATGTTCGTCCCCAAACTTTTCGGGTTAGTTTCACAGAAGTATTGATGTCGACCAATCCAGATAAATAATACTTTGACGACTTTGTTTGTTTCAATTTCCTCCCAAATTTATTTTTCCAAAATTTCACAACAAATTTTTTTTTTCTACACCCCTCATCTCATTCAAAATTTTCAACAGTAGAGGATTAACAATAGAATAACTATTTTCAATTCCAATAAAATCATAATGCTTGAACTCTTTAATAACAAAAACTTCATTCTCTTAAAAATCACCAAGTAGTTTAAGATGGCAACAAAAATTATTGTTTGAACAATTTTTATTACGTGTCTCACAGGTTATATCCTTCTCTTGCCTTTCCAAATTTTCAATAATATTTGGCTCAATATCACCATCATCATATTTATCAAAAATAGGCGGAGAATTAAAATCCACTAAATTTTCAACTTCATCATCATCAAAATTATTAAAAGAATTTTTCCATGAATTCAAAATTCTTATCTCCTTCGACTTCATCCAAATCTTCATTCTCCGCAACAACATCCTCAACAAAGACATCTTCAACATTCTCCTTGTTCATAAAACACAGAGATGGAGGTCAACGACTATGATGCCGCTCAAAACAATAACGCTCATATAGCTCATTTAGGAATTCTTGTCGCATTTAGGCCATATCCTTGCAAAACTTCTCTTCTTCCAGATTGGCTTCACAGCCTCCAGCACGTCCTCCTCCTCATCTTGGCATGACGACAATAACAAACTGGGCTCTAATACCAATTGATGCAGTGGAAAACACGTGGTTGAGATGAAACTCACCAAATCACAAATAAGCGTCCACCAATCTGTTGATTGTCGCAAAAACAATGTCAGATAGTAGGCAACCACGATCAATATTCATTCAAGAACATGAAAACAGGAAATAAATGAGAAACTCTTTCTCTCAATATTATTAATCTCATAAAATAATCAAAATCTAAACTATTTGCTATAAAGCTTACATCCCTTTATGTAGAGAATTAAACTATGAAATGGGAAAACCTATTTCTAATAGAACAAGAAAACCTAGTTCTATTAAAACAAGTAAGAAATAACTAGGAAATAACTAGTAAAGCAATAATTAAATAAAGCAAAATAATTAAAACTTCTAAAATAGCTAAAATAACTAAAGTTCCAAAATAAGCAGCAATAGCAATAGAAACGACAACAGCAGTAGACCCCAACGCTCCGTGGTGCGTATGCATATCTAAAGAATGCGTACGCTCAAGGAAAGCATGTGTACGCTAATGCAATCTGCATCACTTCTATTGATTGACTTTCCCCATTGCAATTTTGAAATGAGTTAAATTAAATGAAGATGGCTGGTGTTTTCTTGAAAGAAAAAAGAAATTACTTAAATTAAATCATTTTCCATCATTTTAAAAAATTGAAGATATATGATCATAAAAGAACAATCATTTCAAAGTCGTTGCATCTTTAAGTTCAATCTTTTAAAACAAAACGAACAATCATTTCAAAGGATAAAATCATAAAAGACAAAACATTGAATTAAATAAGATCACATTGTAAAGGATATGAGCCTAGGAAATTCTTCCATTACTATGATTTTTCTACCATCAATTTTTGTTGGAATATTGTTAATATTTATTATAAGAGCATATTGCATTGAGACCCTTTATATTTTAAAAGAAATTCAGTTAGACCCTGCTGTATTTTAAAATTACACTATGCCCCCTCATCGTTAACAAATGTTGTCAATTGATCCAAATACCATCTATATAATATATCTACAAGATTGATCAGCTTTGGGAAGTCCTAAAAATGATTACACGATGGGGAGTCGTGCGATTTGTCACAATATTCGAGATGTTTTGAATCTAATCAGCCTCCGATATATATATATATATATATATAATTGAAACTCAGTGCAACATGGTAATCGATGCAAAGTGTCATTATATGAAATTTTTTTTTTTTTTGGTTGTTGTTTCAATTCTCACACGTCTCTATTTATATCCCCTTTGGAATTTAGGATTATTTGTGGGGTGGCAGTGTATTGAGTGATGTGGGAGTTATAAGGAGAGTGAGGCTTCTATTTCTATTTACTAGTTATAGCACACGTGCATTGCACGTGAATTGTTTTTGGGAAAAAAGAAATCTTAAAAAATCAACATAAAAATAATTTGTTCGTAAACAGTCATTAGCATAAAATCTTATTATATTTTGGTCTTTGAATAAGTAACATCAATGCATGAAAAATCGATAAAAACATACAAATATGAATCGTGATCACCGGTCCAATGTGCCAACTTAGTTGGGATGTTGGTTTCCTCTGTGATACTTTATGCTCTTTTTATTTTTATTTATTAAAAAAAAAATCATAATCACCCATCAAACGAAACATAAAAAATGTATATATTTATATAGAGTGTAGTCTAGTCTAGGAAAAAAGAAAATTATAGAAGAACAACTCCAAATACCTAGCAAAAACATTGTAGAAGAAGACCTAGTTATAACATACTTTTTGTTCCCCCTAGTTCTCCACTAATGTATTTTCTTCCAAAGATTACTATGTTGTACCCATCATAGTCCTCTTTGTGATACTCAAATAGATTAAATTTTTAAGAGAGTTTTATCAAATTTAATTAATTTAATATCAATTTTTTTTTATTATCAAGACCCTAACAATAAAATAACTCTACCCAAACCTAAATACAACTATTTGGCTTTTAATTGAATTGAAAATTTTATTTCTTTCAAAACAAAAACATCAAAAAAAAAAAAAAAAAAAAAAACTGTCATCTTTTATTATATTTTCTTTCATTTTCTCAATAAAACTCAACAATACCAAGACCTCCCACAACAAATCATGCATGCAAATCTAGAAATTGAGTAAATAAAATAATTCTCACAACATTTAATTTTATTTTTTTAAAGGAAGAAAGCAAAATTTGGTTCAATTATTCAAATCGAAAAATTTAACAAACCAAAACTAAATCATAATTATAAAAATTCAAGGAAAACTAAAAAAAATTTAAAGAAATATGACCACATATATCATATGTAAATACATTTTCTTATACTATTAGAGTAATATAGGGTTCTTAAATCTTGATCATTGAATTAGGATATTATAGTCTTTATAATTTTAAATGAGGGTATAAAGGTCAATCAAAAGTTTTTTTGACATTCGGCCTTTTATAGGTAGCACCCCTATTCTTAATTAATGAATTAGGATATTATAGCCTTTATAATTTCAAATGAAGGTATGAAGGTCAATCAAAAGTTTTTCTGACATTCAGCCTTTTATACATAGTATAGATATTGATACAAGAGGTTGAACATTCAAGATTGAGAAATCCCAACGGTTACGTTCTTTATTTTTCAAGTACTCCCTCCTAATTTGACTGAGATACTATCCCTTTGGAAAAAACATTACTCCCTCCATTCTTAACCATCTGTTCTTGTTGAATAAAAGCTTTTTTTATTTATTTATAAAATCCCTATTAAATATTTTCACATCAACTCATATGTTTTAACATTTCAATTTTGTCCTCAAATGTACAAAACATTGAAAAAAGATAAAATACATAGGTATTTTAGGAAATCAAATAAAAAGAATCATTGACTTTTCGAATGGGAAAATAAATTTGGAATATTCCGAAATGGAAAGGAACCAATAAAATAGGAACAGAGAGAATACTCTTTTGAGTAAATATCCAAAATATCTCTCGTAAAAATAATTATATCCAAAAAACCCATTAAATAATTTTCCTATCGAAAAAACTCAAATAAGGTTAAATTATGTCCAAAAAACCCAAGAAATTAACTTCTATCTAATTCTGTTTGAGTGATGAATTTTCTTGACTAAAATACCCTTATTACATTTTTTATTAAATTATAAAAATTATTATTCAAAATTTGTATTACCATTTTGTTTATCTAATAAATGGATTATTTGTCATGTATCACCCAAAAAAGAGAAAAAAAAAATAAAAGGAAAATAAGAGAAAATAAAATGAACAAATAAACAATTATAAAAAGGGTATGTCGGTCTAAAAGCTAAATAATTTAAATGTAGTTGGATGGAAATTAGGGTATTGGGTTTCTTAGATATACTATAATTTTATTTGGGTTTTTTAGATAGAAAAATTACTTTATGGGTTTTTCGGATATAATTCTTTTTTTAAGAGATAATTTAGATATTTACCCCTACTTTTTTAGTAAACCCAATTAAATGCTTTCATAACATATATCTTTTAACAATTCAATTTTGGTCTTAAGTGTACAAAACATTGGAAAAAAAAAAACTCATGAGAGAGAATATTTTAAGAAGCCAAATTAAAAGAATCATTGACATTTTAAATAAGATAATAACTTTGAAATATTCTTTTAAATAAAAGGACAATAGAATAAAAACAAAGGTGGGAGGAAGTAACTTGAACCTGCACAACTGCATAGTATAGTCAATACTCAATGGTGTATCCTTAGCCTATGTTTGGTAGGGAGGAAAAGCAGAGGGAAGGAAAGGGGAGGGAAAGGTAATTGAGTGTGTTTGGTAGAGGGGAAAGGGGGAGTGAGGATTAGGAATATCTTCTTTTTACCTTTTTAAATCCCTCTAATTTTGGGAGGATTAGATGAAAAAAATGAAACTTTTTTATTAAAGTAACACATTTACCCTCATGCCTATATAATTCATTTATTACGACTACTACTACATATGTAAAGGCAAAATAATAGAATTAGTATTTATTCTTTCTATTAATTGCTTTATACCAAACACATAGAAATAAATAAAATTATCTTTTTGCCTATTTTACATCCATCCAACCAACACATAAAAAGAAAAAAAATCTCATTTTCCTAAGATGGGAAAGTTCATCCCTCCCTCTTCCATCTTTTCACTCTCCCCGCACGTAACCCTCGTTCACTATCAGTCATCGCTTCTTTCAGGATAAGGTTTTGTCCTATAGTAGGACCAACTTGGCTGAACGCGGTGCACTCACATGTGTGGAAAGTACACAAGGGACCAGAAGGTAACCTTCTATCTATTTTGAGATGAAAAAGGACTTTGCCTTTTACCAGTTTTCTTTAATTTTATTTGATTTTTTTTTTTTCCTGGTGAACAAAAGAAAAAATGAAACCGAGAAGAAGCAACAATAATTGTAATATTAATTAACGCGTTATGAGGTCAATCGAAATTCAGCATGTGAATAGAATTCTCAATCCAAAGGCCTGAATTTATCCAACGAAACTCGATTTAAGCTCGAGTTGACGGAAGCAGCCCCATAATAATGGAGAAGATTACGTGTGCATCTCTACTATAAATATTTTTTTCATTACTTTTTTTTTTTTTTTTTTTTTTTTTTGGTGACAAATCAGAACATCAACAATTTTTTTTGTTTTTTTTTTTTTTTGGTGACAAATAAGAACATCAACAAATATTTAACTCACTTTAAGACTTTGAAAAACAGACCCCTCTTTTTAAGAAGGGAACTGGGGAGAAGCATTGTTAGTCTAACATGCCACAGTGGGCACCATAAATCTAAAATGCACACCCATTACCAAATGATTTGACATATTCTACAAAATTTTAATTATTTAAAAATCATAGACTGCATTGTCCAACCCCTCAAATTGAGGTGGGATGCTATTTTGAGGGAATTTTAGATTGATTGGGTTATAGGAAAATAATTACAGTTAAATGCAAAATGCTACTACTGTAATTATTTTCCCACCAATCTAAAATTCTCCCCCAAACCCAATGTAATGTATAAAAAATATTACCCAGCAGAAAACTCAGCTAGGCTAACTGTCTTCTTTGATTGATTGGGTTATAGGAAAATAATTCCAGTTAAGTCACCATTGACTCGCCTAACTTGGGTCGCGTGGTAGCCTTGGGGCCTTTCCATATTTTTTTTGCATTTTTTACATGTTTTGTAAATCACTCTCTCGTCTCCACCGTCCCGTACTGCGGCGTGTTTAGATTTTACCATGGTGATTTTTTATTTTTTATTTTTGTTTTGTTTTGTTTGTTTGTTTGTTTTGTTTTGGAGTTTTCATCGAGGAAGAAGAGCTGGCATTTTCTCATTTCGTCGTAAACCAGATTTTAAAAGAAAAACAAGTCAATCTCCATCAGTCTACAACTAGCTCAATGGAGTTGTAGTTGAGATGATATGTATAGAGAGAGAGTTTTGAGGAGGTTGTGGTTTCAACTCCTCCCAAATAGGGATGGATCTAATATTTTTCTCGATGATTGCACATTCAAGAAAGTAATGATTTCAAAACTTAAATCATAATAATTATAGAAAGTATGTATGCTTAGCCTCTACACATATATTTCACATTTAAAAATAAAAATAAAAAGAAGAAACCAAATTGCATTCAATAGCTAGAAAAAGTTAAATCATACACACGGTGTCTAATAAGTGTCTAATAAGGAACTGCGAATTAAACCAAAGAAGACTTCTAAGTAGCCGTAAAAAAACCATAGTCCCTACAACCAATTTACAATATACTTCCGAAAAAACCATACAGTTAGTATACAACTAGTGATCAAAAATAAATTCAGAGAGAGACAGAGAGATCCCAAATAAGATTATCATTTACATGGGTGTTAAGGTTTCATTGAGGTCTTTCACTTCATCAAACAATTTGCTTACATCATTGACGTAAGCGGCAGGCCAATATTTAGCAGAACTCAATACTATCAAATACCCAAATAGAAACACCAATGAACAATATTTAAACAAATAAGTTTGAATAACCAAACTCAATCAAAAAAAAAAAAAGTTTGAATAACCAAATAAAAACAACAAAAGCAAATAAAGGAAAAATAAAATGCTACTAGAAAACATTCCAAGTAGAGAAAAACAACTGGGGCTATACATTTTACTAATTTTATCATATATAACTTATCTAACATTTTTTTTTCTTTTTTTTTTTTTTTCGAATTTCAATGATTGCACGTGCACCACTGTGGATCGGCGCTACTCTCAGGTACATGTGTAAGGAGAAGAGGGTTATGCAAAAGGGAATGGGCTATCACCTTGTATAGCCCAAAGGCCCATTAAGCTCTCTTTTGGACCATTAAAAAAAGGGAACGGCTATTGCAACCCCTCATTCTTATAATCTCACTCTTTTTCTTTTGATTTTTAAGATTTCATGAAAAATATAGAAGGTTTTTGCAAAAACCAATCAGTTGGTCCACTAGAAAACATCATTTTGAATAGCTTTTCAGGAGAAAGTTTTTCCAAAATCTTTCGTTTAGGTAGACTCTTTGGCAAAAAAATGAAATAAAGGTTATAAATGGCTAAAAAGTATATTTAAACGATAGATTTAGGAAAAACTTTCTTCTACAAAGTTGTTCAAAATGATGTTTTCTAGTAGATTTCACTGATGGTTTTCATAAAAACCTTTTATATTTTGCATAAAACCTTAAAAACCTAAAGGATGGGGGGTGGGGTGATAAGAATGTGGGGTTGCAATAACCATTCCCTTAAAAAAACCAAAAACAAATTGCTACGACAATCAAAGTAGATGAGGGTTTTTCCAACATCATTTTTTGGATCGACTATTGCATCTTTAATTTTAAATTTCTTTTGGAAAAAAAAAAAAAATCATTGCAAAGAGTAAATCGAACAAAGAAAAACATTGAAAGAAATCTTAGAAAATTCTTCCATCAATTTTTTATTTATTCTACAAAAAATAAAAATAAAAATCAATTGTAATTTGAATTTTTATATATGGTCTCAATATTAATTTTAAGAATCTATATATAGAAGAATATTGTCAGGAACATTATATAATAACGTAAACAACATACACTAAATCACTTTTAGTTGTATCTTATCACAAGATTGAGTCATTGGAATGATTTCTCTGTAATTTGATTGGTCACTTTTATTGGTATCTTATCCTAAATTTCAAGATTTCAAGATTACTGAGTCGTTGGTGTGATTTCTTTGTAATTTGATTGGTCACTTTAATTTAATGGTATCTTATCCTAAATTTCAAGATTTCAAGATTACTGAGTCGTTGGTGTGATTTTTTTGTAATTTGATTGGTCACTTTTAATGGTATCTTATCCTAAATTTCAAGATTATTGAGTCGTTGGTGTGATTTCTTTGTAATTTGATTGGGATTCTATGTATCTCATTCTCATTTTTAGCTGTGTGTCTCATTTTTATCTGTGTGAGATGGGAGACTTCCCAACAAGACAAGAATAAACATGTCACATGAACAATAAAGGTAGGTTCACATACAATGAATTGAGTTTAAACTATTAGGAGGAAGGTCTAAATATGAATTTATGTCAAATTCAATATTTAGATGGTGTGGGATTATAAAAAAAAAATATATATATTTAGATGGTGTGGGATGGGATTTCTCAACAATTTTGAATAGAAGGGAAGAAATTAATAAGAACAAATTTTAAAAAGATTGAATTCAGCATGCATTTGTGCCCCAGTTGGTTGCTGAGAGTATTGTAGAAAAGGATTAAAAAATCCAGAATATTCTCACTACTTGGGACTGAAATTAATGAAATGTTTGCTCTAAGAGTACAAATTTTCGTCTCTTTCCTTCATCCTTGCAATGAAACAAAGCAACATGAACCGATAAGCTCATGACCAATCAGTGCATTTTTTAAACACTTTACGTTATGTTTGGATAAGGAATTTTTAGGTGGAATTTACTTTTGAGATGGAATTTATAAAATTTTTATAAAGATTTTGTCTATCTCACCCTTATAAAAATTTGAAAAATTCAATTTCAAAAGCAAATTCCACCTACAAATTCCTTATCTAAACATAGCATTAGTGTTTTTGAACTTTCTTAAGTTGTGTCTTGAACAAATTTCAAACGCTCCAATCCAAAGAAAATTGGTGCATTTTTTAAACACTTTAAGTGTTTTTGAACTTTCTTAAGTTGTGTCTTAAACGAATTTCAAACGCTCCAATCCAAAGAAAATTGATGTGACTCGCTCAAGGTTTTAAGCTTAATGTACAATGGACATTTCCTCAACTTAAAAAATTCTCCTATTTTCTTTCCTTCATCGTGATACACACGAGTCAATGAGGAATCATCCTCCAAACAACATTAAATATTGGGTGGGCACCATGGATCCACACCCATATCTTTTGAAAAGTCCTACACCATGGATCCAGGTCCATTGTGCAGTCCACCTCTTTAATAGTGCACACTCGTCCATTGTGCAGTCCACCTCTTTAATAGTGCCATTGTGCAGTCCACCTCTTTAATAGTGCACACTCGTCCATTGTGCAGTCCACCTCTTTAATAGTGCACAGAGTGTGCACTATTAAAGAGGTGGTCGATCTACACTTTCCTTCTCAGACAAAAACAAAATATATTGACCGGGGTTACCTTCTCTCTTCAAATGGTCCACAATGAGGCAACATCAACCAAAACTAAAAAGGAAAAACAATCTTAGACTACATTTGATTCATGTGAATGAAATTAAAAGGAAATGGAAGGTAGGAATGGAATGGAAATGAGAATGAGAATGAAAGGAATGGTAATTTTCAATGATCATTATATTATTTATTTGGTACAATCACAAAATGCAAGAATGCAATTGATTTTAAATTAATTTTTTAAAACTATGACCATATTTTTGTATTAAATTTGATTCCTAGAGGAATGGGAATGATCATTCCTCTATGTGAAGGGAGGAATGCTTATCCCATTAGATGAGGGAAGGGGCCAATGTAGAGAATGGACATTGCTTTCTTTTGGGCCTACCAAACGGTCTACTTAATTTATGCAATGGAATGATCATTCTATTCCCTTCCTCGGTCATTCATGTGTAACACATGCAACTTTGGAGTGGATTTTCGAGTCCCACACCGTCTTACCTGGAAACACCCAACTTTTGAAGTCCTCAATCTCCTCAGATTGTAGGTGCTTATAAAATGATTTGACTAGAAAACCTATTTGGAACCTACCTTCTGTGGCAAGAGTCATTCTCAAACCTCTTCAGAGAAACCGCGTAAAGATTTTTGTCTAAGTTGATCTAATTTTGAAAACTTATTGGGGACACTACACCAAAAAAGGCCTTTTACAACACTGAAAAAAATGTTGTTAAAGACTTTCCACAACATTTTCATATATGTTGTGTCAGCCCCTGTTGTGGTTGATGTGGGATTTTTTACAACATTTATCAAATGTTGTTGAAAGGAAAAATAAAATGTTGTTAATGTCATCTTACCACGTTTAATAAACGTTGGATTAGAAATATTGACAACATTTCCAACAACGTTGTCTTAGATCGAACACATTAACCACATATCAAAAATGTTGTCGTAGATATCACACTAACACACATCAACAACATTTCCAAAATGTTGTCTTATATAGACACATTAACAACATTTTAGAAAATGTTGTCTTAGATACACACATCAACAACATTTCCAAAATGTTGTCTTAGATTTTTAACAATTTTATGACAACATTTTGTAAACGTTGTCTTCCTCCCCCCCCCCCCCCCCCCTTTTTTTGTGCTTTCATTTATGGTTGTTTGTACTTATTTCCTGTTCATATAAAATGATGACCAAACACACTATTATTAAAAATATAAAACCACAATTGATTTGATCCCAAAGTTCAAATACCTAACAAATCAAATTTATTAAATAAAGCCCAATATTACATGCAATACATTGCAAGCAAAGTGTGACTTCAAAAGTGTCATTAACATCAATTGTCATTAATTATCATTACATGTCAAGATGTCTACAACTCAAATGAAGACAAAAAATAATCATAAGAATGGCTTCCTCCCCACTCCACTACTGATAAGATACCCCACAATGTCAAGATGTCCATTAGTTGTAGCCATATGAAGTGCTGAAAGCATCAATCAATAAAACTGAGTCAAACACAAATGAAAACTTTGAATAAATTCAGCAGAACAAGAGTACTATTTTCAACAACTATACGCACAGATTAGATCCATAATAACATACAAGGCTCATGAAAAATATATAAACTTATCTTTTATACAAGGCCAAAATTTATATTAATTCAAAATTATTAAGCTGACTATCACAACCATGTGCGATAATACAATTCTGTTAAACATCTACACATAATCATACTTAAACACAACTTCAAAACCAAAACCCTAAAGATCCAACTCCAAATTTCACAACCCAACTTCTCAGAACCTTGAAACACCACCAAAATGCAGCTACTTCTAGAAAGTGCCTGCTAAAAGGAACCCCATCATTGCACAAACCCACTTCAACTCAAGGAAAAACTGCCCAAATCTACCAGTTCAACAAAACACAACTAAATCTCTGCAAATACCCAATTCTAAAACCATGTAAAAATCCCTAAAACCACTCCAATATGGCATTACCCACTTCAAATAAAACACCCAAAACCTCAGTCCAAAACCGAAAAAAAAAAAAAAAAAAAAAAAATTGTTCTAATCAGACACCAAGTTTAGGTTAACCCCTCCAACTTTTTGCCCTAAAAAAAACACCCACTGTTCTGACATGCCCTACACCCACCATAAGACTCCAAAACCAAAAACCTATGAAATATGGGCACACATGGGACCAAAACCACTCATACCCATTAAAGAAAAAAACCAACGAGTGAATCAGAGTGCATGTGTGCTAGGGGGTGGGGATGTTATTCTAATGAATGCCATGATAGAACATAACAAAAATTATTATGAAAAGGAAGCAACAAAAACAACTATGAACGCGAGAGAGAGAGAGAGAGATTAATAGACTAAAAGAAAACAGGACAAAAGTAAGTGAGATTGCTCCATTATGGTTATCTTACATGAGAAGGTTCAGAGGAAGACCAAAGGAATTATATTCTGATGCAAATTTCCTTACTGATTCCATTGAGCAGAGATCCAACTCCATAATCTCAATTTTAGTAGTGGGGATTTCCTTTATTATCGCTTCTTTCACATTTTTACCAACATCCATATTCCTTACTGCCATAATTACATGGACACATCGCAGGGCAAGAACACGTGTAGTCTCAATGCCAATACCACTTGACGCTCTTGAAATTACACTGAATATAAGTAAGAACTGAAATAAGCAGTGCAGTTTTCACCATTTCCTAAAACCAAGAAATTCGAAAACAAATTATCCTTCTCTTGTCAGTTCCACAAGATGACACAATGAAGGCAACTATGCAAAAAGGCAATGGTAAAAAATAATTTCCAATGCATTAGATGCTTCAATAACATTCTTAACTCCACTAAAATAAAAATAAAAAGTTCCAACGTACACGTAAATCAAAATTATGTTCTTTATCTTCCCACACTCCATTTCCATCTTATGATTTGTTCTAACAAGTCATCAAGGGGGGGAAATCCGCATAAACCAATGTAGCTTCTTCATAGCTTTTAGGACTAAGCTTTGAGGAATCAAACTCTTCAACGTCTCTTGCTGTGTGGCTAATCCATGATGTCTTCCCTTCCATGGTCAAGATAGATTAGAATTTAGAAGAACCGGAGCATGATATAAAATAAACCTAAGAAGGTATATGAAATAGTTTTCAAAGTTTCTATTGATATGAAGCACTTAATAGAAGTCCATAAAACAATGAGCAACTTACTGGAGTTTTGGCCTCTTGCATAGGTGGAGCATACTTAGGATCTCCTGGCTCAACAATGTTACTTAGAAATAGAGCCATCCCTTTTATCAAAAAAGAAAAAAAAATACAATTAACTAAATAAAATAATTTATATGAGCGTGACAAAGATTAATTACTATGAGATAGTTCCTTGTAGTGAATGAAAGCATATATTTAAGACAAAATGAAGCACATGAGAAAAAAACTATATCATTTAAGTGTTTTGTGACAATCCAAAATATGCAAATTCTTATTCTTAATGAGTTTTCCAAGAACAAAAAGTGGGCCATGATCGACCTAACAGGTATTAGAAATAGCAGCCAAATCTTGCCAGCACAAATCCTTCTTAAATGTCTATAGAATTCTCACCCTAAATTGTATTAGAAATAAATCCCGTAATACAAATCTCTCATATGTAAAGGTTAAAATCTTGCCCAATGAAGTGTTCAATCATTGACACTGAAATTTGGAGGGCTTTCTTCTTTTCCTTTTTTTCTAGTGCATTGGGATTTTAATTATTAATTAAGATGAAAATATTAAGAGAAAAGCACCACGCCTAGGTACACACATAGTTCTACTCAAAATGCTCAAAATCCTGGGTGGAATTTTATTTAGTGTGGAATTGGATAAATGCATCTACCAAAATAGATGGATGTTACTCTGCCGGGAAGTAACTAATCACAAATAGTTGACAGGCGTAATATAATGCATTTGGTGAGCACAGAGAGTATTCTAAGATTTCATTAAGAAGAACACTAGAGGAGATGGTTCTAGATTAGAAGAGAGAGTGAACTCTTAAACTATCACATGTTCTGTACAGTCCCTCTTTAAGCATTTCCTACCAATATTTGATCACACATATAAAGCACCCAACTTGAACATTATTTTGGAAAGTGTAAAAACTAAACAACACCAATTTTCTTGAAGGCAATAGAGTATTCTCACAACAATAACAGCAATGAAATGACTAAGCTAAAACTAATTTGAGTCATATCGGTAAAATGTAGCCTTATAGTATGAACGCATATGTGGAAGGATATTTAATAGTGAAAATGGAATAGAAAAATGTTACCATCACTCCCAAGTGCACTTTGTAACCAAGAAGGAATCCAAGAGAGAGCCCAAAAATATAATAACTATCCACGTTGATATGAGCCACCAATGCCTGCCATTCACCTATGATATAATACAAAAACAACTTGAGTAAAAACCTTGAAAAAGAAATGGATACATGCAGCTTCCCTTACACTCCAATTGGCATACATAATGAAAAAGAAATGAAAGAAATCAGTGGAAAGCAAAAGCATAAAAGAAAGCCAACTTGCATATTTCAAAATTTCTCAATTTATGCCCAAAATCCCCAAACCCCAAAAAAGAATAAAATAAAAAACCCTTTGCTTGCTATTTTGAGAAAATATTTAAGGGCAAACTCAATCATTCATCACACATAGGAGCTCAGCTGCTGGGTAGCTAAGTGCTAGTCGAATTGCAACACCTCCACTAAACCATGTTCCAAGTATTCCAGCAAACAACTCAGCTGAAGGTTTAGCTAAAATTCCTATTCAAGCTGTAGACCCTGCCAAGCAACTGCTTTAACTACCCCCATAAATGAACTAGAATGCAATGCTGTAAAATTAGACATAAAAAATGACAGAATATTTATACCATATCTCTTACGAAAGATTTAACATTCATTGTGTTATAACACTAAGGTTCCCAGTACCAATTAGCCCTTGCAACCAAACTAGTAAAGAATATTTATACTATGTCATGACTCTTGATACCATGTGAATAACTCTAAACTTCTCAACAGGACTTAGAAATGAGACAATAATTCTTGGACAGAGACTCATCTAAAACACGGAACAAATTTGCCAATGAAGAATAAAATTACGAAAAAATCATCAATTATTAATATCATTCCAATAATTTTCCTTCTAAAAGAACACAATTTAACCCCATATGTAACCGTATGATCCAAAAATTATGTCCAAAACCACCACACACACAGAGAGAGATAAAGAGACAAGTTTGGTTGCTAAGAAAATGCAGGGGTAAAACCAGGAAGCAGAAACTTGAATTTAAGATTTCTCATAATGTGGGACAGAACTACAAAAAAGCTTCCAATCAATCAAGCCTAATAACAATAATTCTACTCAAGTGATCTAAGCTTGTCAATTTCTCAAACACCAAAACAACAAAGACACAACATTCCAACAGAAAGACGTTGGGGGAGAAACTTACAGGAAAATAGGCGATTGCGAGAACCAAATCCTAGCTAGGGTTTACAATTTGAGATTAGAGAGAGTGCATATATGTATACACATATGTGCATCAATTGAGGGATTACAATAAGAAACACAAAAGCAAAGACTGACTAGCTTTTTAGAAGCAAAATTGAGGGAATTTTATAGATCGAGAGGATGCCAAACTTGAGATTCTAATGAGGAGGCCATCTCTAGTCTTTAATTTACTCGTCCGTGTAAATCAATTTATTACAAGAAGGCGTATAAGAGCTTCAACGGCGAGAATGGTCAGTGTAAAGGAAAGATGTAGATCTGCGCGGGGGGGGGGGGGGGAGGGAAAGAGAAACAGAGGATTTAAAATCACTATTTCGTTAAGAGAAAGCACACACACACACACAAAAAAAAAAAGAAAAAAAAGGGGACTTGAAACCCTAGATATGAAATATTGCACCAAACTACATACTTGATGAATGAGTAGAGGAAAAACTCGATGAGAGAAAGAGAAAAAAAAATAGTGAACTCACCGATGATGGTGACAGCTGTGACGATGAGGGCAGCAACGTGATGATGGTGGAGAGGGGCTAGGGATGGTGGTGTGAAGGGTTTGTGGCCTTGTCGGCGGTAGCAGATTGTGGCGTCGTTGGTGTGAGGTAAACGCATGAGATCGACACACTCAGATCTGATACATTTGTATTTTGTGGGTTTCCTCTAACAAAAAGAATTAGGGTGGTGCGCCGTCCCATTGACGGGGGGAGTGTCTTGTCGGCGCCGGGAAGTGGATCTGATAGTGGATCGGTGAGTGGATGTGAGAAAAAGAGAGAGGAGGGAGAAGGGGGTTCTGCAATAAAAGAACAAAAATAAAGGGTAGAAACACCAACAGCAGGAACACGAAAAAAAATAATAAAAAGGCTCGCTTAGTTTCAATCCTGGGTTTTTAACAACGTTCAAGGGATGTTGTGCAAAGCCTAATGTTCAACAACAAATGAATAAACGTTGTGGAGAATGACAACGCTTTTGCAAACGTTGTTGTTTTGCTTTTTGACCACGTTCACCTACCAACGTTGTTAAAGGTGGATATACAAGGCACATTAACAACATTTTCTAACCAAACGTTGTTAAAACCACCTTTTAACAACATTTAGCCAAAAACGTTGTTGATGCAATGTTGTGAAAACCCTTTTTTCTTGTAGTGGGAAAAAAAAAAATTCTGGTGCATATTTGCTTTTTTTCATACCACAAAATTGTGGATATTCACATGAGTTTGTTCTACCAAAAAAAAAAAAAAAAAAAAGGAAAGAAAGAAAGTAGCTTAATAAACAATTAGTGGACTCACCACCAATGGGTTTAAGCCTTTTGAGTGAGTACAAGTCCCAGAATTGTATATTGGGTTTGTTCTATGGATTTTGGACTCCCTTATACAAGGCTCATGATATAGGGAAATGTGATAACTTATGAAGATCAAACACTCCAAAAAAGATAGGTGGGGTTGAACCCAATGTCGTTTACGAATGATAGAAGAGATTGTTGTAGTTCACGGGTAGGTTTGTAGAAAAAAAAAGAAAGAAAGTAGCTTAATATATAATAAATGGGCTCACCAGTGGACTTACCCTTTTTGATTAAGAATGAACTCCAAATTCGTACATTGTGCCTATTTATTCAATTTCAAATTCCCTTTCTCCCCAACAATAATTACTAATATACGCATTCTTGTGAATAGGAATAGCAAACCAATTCAAAAAATAAAATAAATAAACAATGCCATATGGGGTTATCCATGACACCAAGTATTTTTTTTTTATTTTTTTTTTTGTGAAAATGACAACATGGTGGATCAAAGTAGAAGTAATTCCAATAAGAAGGCTAAAAGTCCTATATTCAATTCAAAATGGCAATAATGAATCTTAATTCCTAAAAAGGGGGATTTAGGATTGACTGCCTATTATACCATCTTGGTAAATATTTTTACATTATCCAAATCTTTTCGCCCCATATCAACTTTCCCCCATTTTTTTTATGTTGACATCTCTCCTCTTTCCCTCCATTTTTTTGGGTATCTTCCTTGTTCACAAAATTAAACCCTAATATTTATCTCCTCTCCATGAGAAAGTACCAACTTGCCAAGGTTGGACACTTTACAGAGAACAAGAAAAGGTCATTCATTCTAATAATTTAATTTATTTAAATTCCGGTAATTTCTAAATCCAAATACATTGATTAGATATTCTTTTAATTATGATATTGGGCCTTTAAATTAAGAGCGCAAGTTGTTGATGGTAGAGTAAAAGTAAAAGTTTAAGTAAAAGGGCAAACTAGTTACAGTATTATAGAATGAGAAATGATAAATCCCCTTTTTAATGAATTGAAATTTATTATTGCCATTTTGAATTGAATATAAGAGTTATAAGAGTTTTAAATTTAACACGTATGATCTCTATGAAATGAATATTTATAGGTGTAATTAAGTGTAAAGAATTTTACACTTGGTACAATTTGATCATGTCTCTTTACATAAATCCATGTAACAAAACTGCCTACAAGAAACCCCCTAATTTATGTTTGGCCATTTTTCACCTTTTCTATAAATAAAAAAATGGTTACAATGTTCCTCAAACAACTCACACATATAGTATTTAGTGCCACAATTCATCGTGGTTTGTAGAATTAAATGGAAAAACATCATGCGATCACTCTTAATGCTATGAATGGCAATTAATGGTAATGGTGATGCTAGTTACTAAATGTGTAAACTGTCAGAGGGGACGTTGCAACTATTTTTTTCTTTAGAAGGGTTACGTAAAAAATGGCTTTTTTAATTATAATATAAATTAACAACTAAACTCGGAATCAACAACCAAAAAAATACAATTTGCAGAATATAAATGTTAAACACAATCAGCATAGAACGGTGTGATTTGATCCTGCCTTCATGTATACATGCAATTTTTTTACAAAAATAGTCAAGAGTAAAGCTGTTAAGCGTATAATCATGGATAAAAAGGTGAGTCTAATCTGCCTTCAGGAAACAAAAATGGAAGAGATGAACGACCGCTGCATCAACCAGATCTTGGAGTGGATCGAGGTACTAGTTGTTGGCTACATATATATGAATGGGACGGTCAAATCTTTTGTTACTACTGGCCAGGGCCGGTTTTGAGTTAGTTGCGGCCCTAGGCGAACTCGAAAAATGGGGCCCTCTTCCTTCTATACATATTCTCAAAAACAAAAGTTTTAAATATCCAAAAAAAAAATTCCTACTACCAAGTACCAATATAAAGATTGTTTGCATATAAAATTATTAAAATTTGCTTTTATAGATTAAAATTTGCTCACTTTTCCACAAACTTATAATGAGGAGACTGAAGAGTGGAGAGACTGAAAGAGAGTGAGATTATGAGAGACAGAGAGAGACGTTGTGTATAGGGAGGACTGGAGGAGATGAGAGACAGAGAGAGATGTGAATGAGGGGCATCTCAGATCTTAGATCTAAAATCTAAATGCAAAATCCCCTTGATTCCCATGAAAAATATATATATATTTAGTTTTTAACCTTTTGGGTTGGAATTGGGCTTGGTAGAATAGGGTCTCTTTTGCTTAAAACAGGAGAATTGGTCCAACTGAAGAAACCTCTTCTTTGGGTTGATTTTTGACATTTGATAAGCAGTAAAGAGGATAGGTATTTGGGGGCCCTTTTTTTAAGCCCAAAATAGGAGGCCCCAGGAGGCCGCCTTGCTTGCCTGGGCCCAGAACCGGGCCTGCTACTGGCCCAGGCCTTCTACTGGCCCGGGTCTGTGTACATGCTAGGATGTGGAGGAATTCATAAAAATTGATGTTATTATTGGTGACAAATTCATTCTTCTGAAGGGAGAGATTGTGAAAGACAGCTTTAATTTTGTGCATTACTAGTAATATTTACGTTCCAAATGATGAGGTAGAAAGATTGTTTTTGCAGAACCTTCTTAGATATTTGAAAGCCAATTCGCACACCAGTGTTCTATTTAATTGGGTTTTGAGGGCCGGCCGGGGGGTGTGTTGGGCATGTGTAGATGGCTGCTGTTATGTTTTGTTTGTTTGTATTAGCTTCCTTATTGTCAAGCGTTTTGTTTGGGTGTCCTTCATTTCTTTTCGGAAGATGGCTTTGTGGTATTATGTTGGAATTGGCGTAGTTTATACTCTGTTTGCTTCAATTTGGTTGGTTCTGTTGGGTCAATTTGTACTGGTTCTCTATGTTATCTTGATGCAGGGTTTCGTTTTGTTGATCGAATTAGGTGTGTTTGTGTGGGGTTCTTAATTTCTGCTGTTCTGGGGTTGTGGGTGTATCCCTTTTTCAATTTAATATAATATATTTTTTGCTGAGCAAAAAAATAAAAACATCTTTTTCTTTCGCTCGTGAATAATTTAAATTAAGTGAAAATGGATAGTAGCGGAAGGGGTATAAGAATTCAACCACAACATTAGAGGGAGGAAGAACTAGCTAGGAAGTATGTGGGGAAGTGGTAAGTGGAAATTGTTGCCTTGTACAGTAGTCAACTTGAACTACCCAAAACCCCACCCCAATACCAACAAAACCCCTCATTTCATCACCCAAAGATAAATAAATAAATTGTTATATTTATACTTTAATCAGCTCACAAGCTTGTTGGAACTGATGAATGAAGAATAACAATACTAGTACATATGAACGAGAGACACTTCAACAAAGTCACTAGACAGTCTAGAAATGAAATATACGAGAGCAGCTATAAACCGAGCAAAAGGCTTGTAAAGTCGTCAGGAACAACAGCAAAATAGTAGCCAGCAATGTGAGAAACTGCCATGAACCAAACACATATACCTTCAAAAACTTTCCAGCTTTCACCTTCCATCTACCATTGTAATACTTGTTCACATCTTCAATCACCTTATCCAAGAAATCCACTTTTGTCAACCTAATAGACTTACTCATCCCATTGCATATGTTGGCCACTTCTGCATCACTCTTCAAGTGATTCAAAAGAATCCCTTTTTCCCTAAGTAATTTCGCGTCCTCATCAGTGTCGATGATCCCATTTATTAATTCAGTGTAACGGGTGAAAACCAACGGCCCTGATGCACTTGACGCTTCATATGCTACTAAGTTTCTCAAAACGACCTCTGTGTTTACGTCTAAACTAATGATTGGGAGGTAAAATGTGACTTTCTTGACGTCGAACCTAATGTTTGAGAAGCTACCATGAATGGGAGAGAAACGGACGCCAGATTTAGCGAGCTCAGTGACGGAAGGGATTGTGATTTCCTCTACCAATGGAGGTTTGTGGATGTGATGATTCCAGCTGGTGCTGTCATTTTCGGGTTTGATCTCTTCTTTATTTTGGGAGAAGAATAAATAGTCAACGGGTTGTTTCAAGGTGGAGAATGCAGGGATGTTGGAAATAATCATCCAAGGCAATTCTAGTGTGGCTTTGATGGGTTTCGACACGAGGAGTCTTTTGGTTAATTTCGAAAGCAGCTTCCAAATCTTATCAAGAAATCGTTTCACGCGACTCGAGTTCTCGAGAGATTTTTCTTCTTCTTTCACGGCTTCCTTTTGAGTGTCAATTTCGATTATAATGGATGGTTCTTCCATTTTGGGCACAATGGCGTGGTACAAAAAATCCAGCAAGTGGGCACTCTCGGAGACTTGGACCTTTGGCAAATTCTCCCCTATCTTGACAGGGAAAAGCTCTTTACACAATCCCACCAACATCGAATGCAACATATCGTCTGCTAATTCTACCGAAGATAATTGGAATTCCAACATCTTCCTCAATATAAATAGCGGAATTTGATTCTCGAGCATCACTATATCTCTAAGAATCATGTTGTGAGCCGATTTCCTCCGCGAAGAATCGACCAAGTGCGACATCCTGGAGGAAACTCTCGATAGTACCTTACCTTCTCTGACGGCGTAGGTTTGAAGGAACTCAAGCAAGAAGGATGCATCGATGGCCATCATCCATGCCAAAGTTTCGCCATTGAAATTGAGGTACTTGTGGTAGAACGCTCGAATCATTGGCTCAAGCTTTGTCAATTGGTCGACAAGATTTTGGACCTTGAGGCATTGGAGTTGCTTTTGAGTTCTTTTCGCCGCGGCGATCTTATATCTCTCCATCTCATAGAGTTCTTGACGACAATAGTGGTAAGGGCCGATTGAGACTAGTTGTGGAATATAAGAATCTGGGTCACTAGACATTAGGGCTTTAGGGACATTGAAGATGCATACTGGGATTTCAGAATCATCTTCTAGCTCTCCATCGAGTGTTCGACGGATTTGAATGACCCATCGAAGCTCGTCGAAATTGGAATTGGAGTTCAAGGCCATCATGGTGGGTTGAAGGGAGGACATATCTAGCTGTTTGTGCTTGAAAAGAACAAAATGAGATGTTTTGTGGGGTGGCAGTTATTGGTGTATTTGATCTGACTCATGTGGGAGTTGAAGGAGTGAGGCTTCTATTTATTGGTACAAGTGGTTGAAATTCTAGAATGAGAAATCCGTACGTTTTACGTGCTGAGGTTCTTTTTTACATCATTTTACATTTTTTTTTTTTTTGATGAGCCTTTTTCACATCATTTTACAAGTAGCTAAAACCTGCACGGCTGTCTAGTCAATACTCAACAGTGGATCCCCCTTGATTTCCCTTCAAACGAGCACGTGGCCCGCATTCACTGTTAATCAACGCTGCTTTTGAGACTAAGCTTCTGTCCTTTAATCGGACTAATTAGGCTAAACGAGGTATGCATGTCTGAAGGGGAAGAGTAAGAACCAGACGAGAACCTTCATCTTTTGACAAGAAAAAGTAGGACTTTTATGCTTTGTTTTGTTAATTTTTATTTATTTTTATTTGATTTGATTTGAACCTTTTAAGCTTCTATCCTTTTTTCTTTCTTTTTTTTTTTTTTTCCTTTTTTTTTTAAACCTCAAGTTAATGGTCGGAGCCTAAAAAAGAAGAAAAAAAGGTTGGAGTTGTTAGAATTAGGCACTGGTGTGTTTGGTATGCGGGAATAGATGTGCAGGAATGGGAATCCTATTCCCATTCCAATTGATTCCTATGTTTGGTTAACTAATTGACATAGGGATTAAATCTGGGAATGAAGTTTATGTAGGAATGAAATACCCAAGTTTGTGGCAATTTCAAACCCACATTAAACGTGGGTTTCTGATTACCATACCTAAGGAATAGGTTTTAAAATAGAAAAAATTCCCAAATATACCCACGATCATTCCTGCGAAAGGAGTATCCATCTAGCACGTCTTCCACAACAATACATCAACCAAGCTTCATCCAAAAGCTGCTTTCTTCAATAAAATTCCTATTATCGTCTTCTTAAAAAAAAAAAAAAAAAAAAAAAAAAAAAAAAAAGCTAGACTTCCCCTCTACCCGTCAAGTTTAGAGTATAGAAAATAATATCATAACAGTAATTATAACAATAGAAATAAATAATAATGGAAATTGGTATTGCATGAGGTGG
Source organism: Liquidambar formosana (assembly GCA_039720395.1). Taxonomy (NCBI): domain Eukaryota; kingdom Viridiplantae; phylum Streptophyta; class Magnoliopsida; order Saxifragales; family Altingiaceae; genus Liquidambar; species Liquidambar formosana. The sequence continues at coordinate 13,034,347 of CM077826.1, read as the reverse complement.
GCATTTTTTAATTATTATTTTAGAAGTTGATTGCGTTTTAGAACAAAAAAACAATAAAAATTGGAAGTTAAATCAACATCAATCAAGTATTGTAGGAAGGGGTTTTTTTGGAAAATTAAATTGAATATGATTCCATACCTATATTAAATTGGTTTCACCAAACACTGGAATGGGAATGAAAATTTGATTCCCACGTAAAATTTGGTGCATCCAAACGCTGGTAAGGTAATAGATATGGGTATCCTAAGAATGGGAATCTAACTCCCAAGAATGTTATACCCATTCCCATTAATCCATTCCCGTAAACCAAACGCACCCTGGGATTTCAATTTTTAAACACGCGAATGTAATGGGGGAGATTGGGTGTGCATCTCTACCATAAATCTGTTTTTAAGAACATTAGGAGGGGGAAATTTTAGATTGGTCGGTCATTTATTAGGAATTTAATTTAAAATAGCACTCAATTGTAATTATATTCCTCCTCTTGGTGTTTCAAGAGATATTGACACAAAGGACATGCAAGTCACTATTGACTCGCCTAACTTTGGTGGCGTCTTTGGCATTACTCCCGTCCCCCATTTTTTACATGTTTTGTGAATCACTCTCTAGTCTTTACCCGTACCGTGTGTCTAGATTTTTCCATGGTGATTTTGTTTCGTTGTCTCCTGTGTCTGAAAATGGAACCGAGAAAAGAAATTGATTCTGCTGACTGAATCTCACTATTGATATTTTGACATCGTAATAAGCTATATGTGTCGAATTTGGAGTTTTCTTGAGGAAGAATAGCAGGCAGTTCCTGCCTATTTCGTCGAAAACCACATTTTAAAAGTAAAACAAGTCAATTTCCATTAGTTTGTCAAAACCACATTTTAAAAGTAAAACAAGTCAATTTCCATTAGTTTGAAGGATTACTAGAACTACCCAATGGAGTTGTTGCTGAGATGACAAGCAATGAGGGAGAGTCTGGGGGTGGTTGTGGTTCCAGTTTCAACTCTTCTCTATTATGTGTGTGAGGGGAAAGAGGGTTATGGAAAAGGTAAATGGATTGACCCCCTTTTGTAGCTCATGCAAACGCGTATTGGCATGGACTCTCTCCATTGAACCGAAAACCAAAAAAAATAAAAACAAAAAAACAAATTGCTACAACAATCAAATTAGATGAGTGGTTTTTCAACGTCTTTGACTTTAGATTTCATTTAAAAAAGAAAAAAAAATCATTGAAAAAGAGTAAAATCAAACATAGAAAAACACTGAAAAATAATAAAATATTGTGTCTTGCATCATGTTCACACAAAAAATATACGTGGGCGTGCCAAGACTTGAAAGCATAAAGATTGTGTGTCCACAACCTCTCGACACCTCCTAGGCTATTGAATTAGCGGCCGTTGACCTCATATGCCTAGTTAGTCACCAATTGATTAAAATTGAGAAAATTAAATGTGTCAAGCGATTGACGAGAAATAGGGATTTCTCTCTCTTAGGTTTAGTTTGAATGTCTAAAAAAAAATAAAATGAACGAAGTGTTTCTTTAATTACTAAATTTTTGCTGTACATGTTTGAATTAGTAGGCTACCCTACTTTCTTGATTTTTGCTTATGTGCTGCCATGTTGGAAGTAGTAGTAGGTAGTTATCATAAAATTTCATGCTTACACTTCTTACTCCTACGATAACATGTGGCAAGGTAGTGGATAGTTATAACTTTCATGATCTCCATTTCCTTCTTTTTTGCTAGAATGGTTAGTTACCACTAAAATCATATGAAACACATGTGATAAATAAAAATTAACACTTTTTACTTTTTTTTTAACCAAATCAAACCACACATGTTCTCAATTAATTAACGATAATTTGGCCACACCACATGGCATGTTCACATTGGCTTTTCACTAGTTACAAAAAAATGCTATTTTTCGGTGTAAACACATCCCTATTTTCTCACTCTCTGCTTCATCTTTGATCCACCTGTGTGAAATAAAAATAAAAATAAAAATTGTATCCCGTTGATGATAATTTGATACTGATTGATGAGCTCATTTTATCAGCCACCGTAATTTTTTCTTTTTTATTTTATAAATAAATCTGTTTCAATAAAAGAGCCCTTCAACTTATTTGTACTACAAATAAAAAATGAAGTCTTAAATCAACCTTAAACACCGTACTCCAAACCAAACAAACTGTGTTTAAGTCTTAAGCTTAACAATGGTCATTTCCTCTACTTAAAAACTTCTCCTATTTCTTTCTTTCATCGTGATTCACATGAGGCAATGATGAATCGTCTTCCAAACCACCTTAAATTTTCGGTCAGCACCATGGCTCGACGTCCAAATTAAATCTTTGAAAAATCTTTCGTAGTACGGAGTATTAATTAGAAAAGTGCCCATCCTCTAAACGACCTAAAGTAGACTATAGAGAGATGGTCGATCTACACACCTTCCTCCTCACACTAAAAAAGTATGTATAGACCGTGTTGACCTTTAATTACTACTCTTCAAATGGTCCACCATGAGGCATTTGTCTTTAGTTGCCATCAAAACAACAGGAAAAAAAAAAACTTATCCGATGCTGCAATTGTCTTCAAAGAAACCTCTAAAAGAGTTTGGTCTAACTCTAATCTCCAAAACTTCTTAGGAAAAAAAAAATTTTAGGGCATATTTTCTTCTTTCTATACCACATAATTGTTGACCGAGGTTCACATGTTTGTTCAACATCGCAAGAAGAAAAAAGAAAGTAACTTAATGTATAACTAGTAATCGAACACACGCGATACTGTGTGCAACACATCTTTTCAAGTTTCCACTCCATCAATTGAACTGCAATGTCAGTTTTTAAGTTTTTAAATCGCGTATGTGTGTGGAAGAGAATTAAAGACAAACAGGTTGTAGGTTTTTTAAAGTTGATAAAATTATCAAATCATCTCTTAGTTTTATTAATTTATAAGGGTATTTTAGTATTTTTAGATACAATCCAACCACAAAAGGAATTGGCTTTAAGTACTAGTATAGATAGATGAATGACCTTGTCACCAATGAGCTTAAGTCTTTTGAGTGGGTATAAGTTTCAAACTTATATATTAAGCCAATTGTATCGGATTTTTCTAAGACTCGTGATGTAAGAAAATGTGGTGACTCATGAATATCAAACACTCTTTGAAAGATAAGTGGGGTTAGAACCAAATGTGGTTTATAAATGAAAGGAGAGATTGTTGAGGTTTATGGATGAGTTTGTCAAACATCAGGGGAAGAAAAAAACAAAAAGATTTAATATATATTATATGGGCTCACTGATGAAATTAAGCCTTTTGAGTGAAATTTTGACTCCGTTATCTCCCTAATAATAATCGCTAACACGCGCATTCTTGTTAAAAGGATTTTTTTTTTTTTTTTTCGTCATAATGTAGAATTGACATTACTAAGTAATTTCCACAAATCTTTAGGTTTCAACATTGATGTCATGTTTGTTTGGTTGGAATAGAATGAATGGAATGGAATCCCATTCCAATTCATTCCAAACAATATGTTTTGATGAGATAATTAAATAAGAATATAATCAAACAATAGTAGTGAAAAATAATGATATTCATTCCGTAATATTTATTTTAATCTCATTTCATTCCAAGCTATTTTGAATATGGAATCAAATATTATTCACACTCATTCCATTCCAATCAAACAAACATGGCCTGAAGGGTATTGATTGGTTAGTTATGGCCTTTGAGGTTTCCTTCATAACTAGATGAGTCTGAGCTTGAGTTGAGTTTTTGGGTTAAGCAACCGTGCAAGGACTAGTGGTGGGTGGTTGAAACTCAAAATGTGACATCAAAGGGTTCACCTAGCTCCAATACCTGCTCAGAACCATGCTTATAATAAAATCTGTCACAGCCATAGACATGGTTTATGCTTGGAAAATGCAAGGGCACTCTGTACTCCTCTGTGTGGAGTGCACGCGCCACTCCTTATCTACATGCCCATCAATTATTAAACTAATCAGAGATTAAGAATCATTCCCTCCATAAAATACCCTCAATTATCGTTTCACCTATAAAACAAAAATATGAATTTATAGTTGAGATGCTTATAGATTTTTCTCTTAGTGTGAAATTTGAGATACACGGTCTCTATGAAATGAATATTTAATCAACCGTGGACTTGAAAAAAAAAAAAAAATTGGATCCAATAAGAAGATATTTATAGGTTTCAGTGTAAAATACGGATCCTCTAAATTTATTTTTACTTTTTAAATATTTTGATAGAACAGAGGAATTAAGAATCAGAGTGATATCTAAAAAACAGAAATAATAGAAAAGGAATTGTAGTTATGTCTCATACGATTCCTTTTTTGATCAACATTGAGGAGGTTCACATCTTCTTTCTTTTAACGGAAATCTTAGATTATCTATCGTTCATTGTCTGTTCATTTCTTTTGAGAGTTTCAGTTTTTGAGATTTAATTGCCAACTCATAAGCCCAAGATGATTTTTTTTTTCTTTTTTTTCTTTTTTTTTCGTCAAACGATAGAAGAATATATACACACTCACACATACATGCACCATAACACATACATGCACCATACGCCAAAACCTTTACAAACCACACACAACTATTAGGATAAGACATACCACTAGATCCAAAGGTCACTAGGGATGGCAATGGGTCGGGTCGGATGCGGGTCGACACTACCCCATACCCGACCCGATCTTTAATTTCTTATACCCATACCCGACCCGATACCCGATGGGTATGAAGAATTAAACTCCATCCCGATCCATTGCCTTCTTGGGTCATCCATGCCCGACCCGCCCATGCCCGACCACCTTGTTGTGAGGATTTTTTTCCCCCAAATTTCATTTTTTTGCTACTTACACCTATTACATGTAATTCATATAATCATATACCAAGCTTATAAATGTTTTTAGCACCTAATATGATCTTGTTCAAATAAGATCATACCTAATATGATCACACAAATATTATACACAAACATAAGGATTAAAAGAAAATAAAAATATATAATGAGCCTTCTAATGGACTCCATAAGCCTATACATACCAAGATAGGTTTCAAATATTCATAAAACCATATATAAATTCCAAACATAGGACATTAAAATATATATATATATATATATATATATATATATATATATATATATATATATATATATATATATATATATATATTATTGTAAAAATATCGGGTCGGGTCAGGTCTTGGGTTTTTTCTTTTTGGGATCCATGCCCGACCCGTACCCGAAATTTTTTAAGAATTTATACCCATACCCGACCCAATACCCGAAAAAATAAAAAAAAACCCGCCCATTCGGGTATGGATCGAATCGGGACCCTATGGATCAGGGTGAAATTGCCATCCCTTAGGTCACTGTCGACATCGTTATTATTTTTTTTTTTCCCTAATAAAATTTATTTTGTCGCCTACAATAAAAAGCTTGTATTGGTTGAATGCGCATGAAATTTCAACAAATTCCTATGACTTTAAATTTTGATTTTTTTGCATGAATATGGGGGTGTGTAAACAGGGCCGGTTCTGAGTTAGTTGGGGCCCTAGGCGAACTCCTAAAATGGGCCTCTTCCTTCTACACATATTCTAAAAAAAAAAGTTCTAAATATCAAAAAAAAAAAAAATTCCTACTACCAAGTACAAACATAAAGTTTGTTTACTTTTATAGATTAAAATGACAAGAGATGATTACAAAAATTTATAAAAAAAGAATACATATAACATACTTTTTGTTTCATAATTGAGCAAAATCCACTTTTACAACATCAAAAAGAAAAAAAAAACAAATGCCAAATAAAATCTAAAACTATAATACCAAAAGAAATTAATCAATTACAACAAAGTGTCATTTAAACATTACTCTTATCGCATTTTTAGATGCAAAATTATTAATTAAGCTGAGGTCTTAGGGGCGGCGAGTGGAGGACTTGAGGAAATGGAGGAATGACCGAATGAGTAGATCTGTAGATTAGTAGAGAGTAGAGAGTGGAGAGACCAAGAGAGAGCGTGAGATTGTGAGAGACAAAGACCAGAGAGAGAGACGTTGGTGACTGCAAGCTTGCAAATGGGAGTCAGCCAGTTAGGGGAGAAGATGGGGATAGAGACGTTGGGGTCCTTGGGGAGCCTCAGATCTCAGATCTGAGATATTGATGAAAAAGTTCTCATTGATTCCCGTGAAAACAGTAAAATATAAATTTTTTTTAGTTTTTATGCTTTTGGGTTAGAATTGGGCTTGGAAGAATGGGCTTTTGCTTAAATAAGAGAAATGGTCCAAGTGTCCAATTGGAGAGTTGAAAAGCTTATCTTTGGGCTGATTTTTGGGTTTTTATAACTAGTAAAGGAATAGGCATTTGGGGGCCCCTTTTTTTTAGCCCAAAATAGGGGGCCCCAGGCGGCGCCTTGCTCGCCTGGGTCCAAAACCGGGCCTGTGTGTAGACGCATCATCTTGCTTTCATCAGATGTAATTAAATGTCAATTAGGTTGTGCACTTGTGCCCATGATGAACAACAATTTTGAAAGAAGATTTATCAAGACTTTGGTTTTGGGTCCTCATATGACATGTTTCTAAAGCAGTGACACAAGCTAGCTTGAGCAACAGAGTGGAGGCGGCTTGGAATCTGGGACTTGTTGGAGAAGGGGGTGGGAATTTGAGAGGCTTCTTTGAGAAACTGAGAGAAAAACTAATCTTGAGAGGGAGTGAGGTACGGTGATAACAACGGGAAGAGGAAAGATGGGGTTTTACAGAGAGATATCGGGTTAAGGCAGCGTAGACTTTGGATTTTGAGGCGAAGCTCGCAGCTAGGTTAGTTGAGGATGGAAGAGAGGGATGAGAGGTAAGACACCATTGAAGAGAGAGATTTTGTTTGTGCGTGTGTAACGTGTTGCGAGTTGAGAAGTTGGATAAGGGCAACGATTGTGGATGTAATTTCACTAATTTGGGCGGAATGGGTCGGGTCGGTTCGAGGCTCAAGATGTAACTACTATTTTTTGACCTTCTACCAGAAAAAAAAAAAAAAAAAAAAAAAAAAAAAAAAGACACTTCTTGAAATCACTTTTGCTAACAGCACTTTCAATGTATTACACTAATTTTTTTTTTTGGGGGGTTAAATACAGTTTTTTGAATTGTATTACTATTTTATTTTATTGTTTTAATACGGCTTTTGTTACCCCTTAATTGTGTATATGTCCCATTGAATCAATTTTTTATTGTAGAGGCAATTAGCCGGTTATTTCTACTACAAAAATTTTTTTCCACCTCCACTAGCTTATTTTAAACTTTTTATAACTTTATGAAAAATATTATAACTTTTTATGAAAACTAATCATGTTGTTCATTAGAAAACATTATTTTAAATAACTTTATAAAATAATTTTTTTTAAAAAATATATCGTTTAAATAGATTTTTAACTATTTACATTTTCTATTTCTGTAATGAAAAAAAAAAAGGAGAGAGATAAAGACTATAAATAAGCAAAACATTTACTTAAACTAATGGTTGATTTTTCTTAACAGAGAGTTTATGCTCTCCAAAATATGGGTAATAAGGGGTAAAGGATTGAAGAATTTCTCTTTTGAAGGATGGACCCATAATGGTAATGGAGGTGTTTTCCTCATAAGCGTTCAAAGGATTTGGGTACAAGGGGTTCTCTGATTTTTCCTTGCTTCAAGTAATCCTAAAGTTGTAGTTCACAAATCCCCTCATCTTGCTCTCAAAGATTCATACATTGAAGCAAGGAAAAATCAAGAGAACCTCTCGTCATTAGATGGTCTAGAATCTTATGATCTTTATAATTTGTTGCCACACTGGTATCTGATGGGGACCTTAGTTGTTGGGTCCCAAATTTGTCGTCTTTTCTTTTGGGAAAAAAAAAAAAAGGGGGGGGGGAGCCACATGCAGACCATTCAATGATACTAGTATGGTGTGCACGTATATATACATATTTTTGCACATTAGTCTGCATGTATATATTTTGGTTGTATACTTGTATGCATTCTTCTTAGTATCGGACTAATTTTCTCATTTCTTGCCTTCTAATTTGATTGCTTTTCTCCTTTGATTTATTAGTAATTTTCTCATTTCAAACATGTAATTTCTAATGGATTTATTATTATCTGCTAACAGTTAGTCAGGAGCACACTAGGTAGTGGAAATAAACAGTTTTCTCTATTTGGTTTTTGGATCTGTAACATTCTGGAGTTTACTTTAGTTTAATAAGCTACATTCGTTTGCCAGTGACTTTAATGTTTGAAGGGTTGCCTTTGTCTATCCTTTTAACTTCTCTTATTGACTAATACTTGGTAAAATTTTACTCTCGCTAATATTATTTTCCTTCTTGGCATTGATTTTGTGCTAAATATTAGAACACTTTATAGTTAAAATTGTGCTAAATAGTGCCACCATCATTTGAAAGAACTCCTCAAGAAATTCAAACTAATCCCAAATATTACCCTTATTTTGGGGTATACTTTAACTTTTTCTTTTATTGTGTTCTAATTTTTTATTTTTTATTTTACTTTTGTAATGTAGTTGCTGTTTGCTGTAAAATAATTTTTTAATCCAATGAATAAATTTTTTGTTTATTGATGGGACACATATTAGTGCATTTGTGCCGTCTCGTGACCAAATTCCTTATTGAGGAAGGAAGACGATAGTGACACAGAATGTATTGTGTGCTTGTTCTTTTGATATGCGCTTTACATTTGTGTTAGGTGGTTGGGAAGGAACAACCCATGACTCATGGATTTTCGTATCGGCAGTTACAAATCCAGAATATAAATTTCCTAAACCACCTAAAGGTATATGTAAAGATTACATAGAGTTTGATGTTATATGCTTTAAATCTAAATGAAACTATTAATTTTGATTTTCATCAATTTATTAATCTTTCATTTTGAGTGCACTTAAGATCATATACAAATTTTCACATTGCAGTTATCTTTAGTCTTTCATTTAAAATCTATGTTTTAGGAAAATACTATGTGGTTGATTCCGGCTTCACCAATATGCATGGTTTTCTTTCACCGTTTTGGGGCGAGCGTTATCACCTACAAGAATATCGGGGAAGACGTCATCAACCTACAAATGCTAAAGAATTATTTAATTATAGGCACTCCTCATTGCGTAATGTTATCGAGCGTTGTTTTGAAGTTTTGAAGAAACGTTTTCCTATATTGAAGATGATGCCTTCATATTCTTTAAAGAAACAAACACGCATTGTCATAGCTGCTTGTGCAATTCATAATTTCATCAGAATGGAAGCCCAACAAGACATTTTATTTGATGAATATGATAATGAAGAATTGGTGATTGAAGAAGAGCAAATAGGTGGTAGCACACAAAATATTATAGAGATGGATCGAAGTTCTACATCTCGTCGTGAGATGGTAGATATTAGGGATAGAATTACTCGTAGATTAGCTCGAGCGAATGGGATTCCTAGGTGATTTGTCATGGTATGCTTCAAATGTATAATTTGTCATGATATGCTTCAAACATCCTCAATTTTTAAATTTATATGGATTTTTCATTTTTTGAGAATTATTCGTAGATTGTAAGTTTAGTTTCTTTTATTTATTTATTTTTTAAACGAGTGGGCATTTATTGGAATTTTTTTTAAAAATAGAAGTAAAAGCAAAAATTATGTTACCAAACATGCTTTTTGCTTTTTCTATAAAAAGTAAAAGCAAAAATTGTTTTTACCAAACATGCTTTTTCTTTATTGCTTTTGCTCAAAAGCAAAAAGAAAAAATGTGAAAAAGAACTTTTTTAACTTATAAAAAGATCTTAAAATAATCCCAACCAAACAGTACCTTACTTAAACAATAAAACCTTTTACTTCATACGCCTTCCTTGAGTTAAGAAAAAATGAAAATAAAAATTGAAAGTTCAATTTTTATAATAACTTTTTATATTTTTTTTATAAATATTCAAAATAAATAGGGTAGAAAAAATTTTTGTGATGGTGATGGCCCAATCCCCTTCCCCTTTGTTTTATACGCTTTCCCGGGGTCTGAAAGGAATACAATGTCTCATTTGGTAGGCAGTTAGGAGCTGCCAGTGCCATTCGCATACATGGACATTAGATAATGGAGCACACGCCTTGCGTGTGCCAAAAACTAATGTTACAAAAATCTCTTAAAAAATAAATAAAAATTTTGAATCCAAAATAAGCACAAAAACTGATATTAAGTAATTAAGGAGAGAGAATAAGAAGGTAGTTATGACTTATGATAGAGTGAGAGAAAAGTGGGAGAAGGGAAGAAGATAGTGAATGGTTAAGTTAGAGTTTATTTGGGAGTCCTTATTTAAAAGACCTTTTTAATCTCGTTAACCTCTATTTTATTTAAAATTGATGAGGGTTTTTTGGTAATCCACCTTTTACATGCATCCAACCAAAGTTCCAAACGCTTTCTATATTAATATAGATGTAGATAGATAGATATATAGATAGATTCAACACCAACTGCGACTCCAACTGTGAAAAGAAAAAAGAAACAAAAAATAAACAACCAGCAAGTGGAGAACTACACATCATCGATCTCCTCCGGCAGTCCTTGAAGAGCCTCTTCGATCGTTAATTGAACCCTAATTTGCAGAATTCAATCCACTGCTCCAATTCACGTACGGTTTCTTACTACTCTTTTTTTTTTTCACTACAAATTTATTAATATTTTATTCTGATTATCTGCATCATAACTGTTGAATTCTAAGGTTTCTTTCCATTAAGCCTCTGTGTGTGTGTGTGTGTGTGTATATTTACATTTACGTAGTTTTTCATTTTGAAGAATTTATCAGAAGAGAGCTGTCGGTGAATTCTAATTTCATGGGATATAGAAAGTTTGGAATGTCCGAATGTAGGATGAAAAATATGCTGTTTGAATTTTATGATATAGGAAAATACTCATAGGGATTCAGGGCTTTAGAGTATGTAGTGCGAATGGCAAATGGTGGATTTAGTACTTGATTTGTTGTAGCTTCTTCTATGGGGACAAATTATTGGGGCAGCACTTATTCTCCATAAAATGGTGAATGGCGAACCCATTTGATGCCAAGACATCCTTCCAAAACCCACTTGCCAAACGGATTTGATGGGAAGAGTTTCTGGAAATTTTATGGAGAATCTGTATTCTTTGGGAGTTTTTTCAATATAAGAAATTATTGGGAGTAGAATGCTTTTGGTCTCAATATTCAATGTTTCAATCGCAGAATCATCATCCCTTCTTGCTCCTGCAATGCTTATTAGCTAGTGGTCGTACATTTATGTTTATAAGGCAATACTTTGTTGGGAAGTTGTGAAACTCTTTTCTTTTTGTTGTATGCTAATATATATCACAATTTTTTAAACTGGTTTTACCCATAACTTTGGTAGAACTTCCAAACCATTCAGACCCTATCTTGAACATCAAAAGTGGAAACATGGGACACGTTTCCATCCTTAAGAGACTATATAGAATATCACGAGACAGCTATGGGAGCATGTAGTGGAAATTAAAAGTTGCAAAGTCCAGTACAGGTTTTTTGGTTCAGTGGCCACAAAAACTCAGAAGAACCAATCATTTTCATCACTAAATACTGATGATATCGGCTACTTTAAGGAGATTATAGGGGAGAATAATGTCATTCGGGATGAAGATAGACTGTTGACTGCACTGCTGCACATACGGATTGGATGCGGAAATACAAGGGCTCAAGTAAGCTTCTACTAAAAAAACTCCAATGGAACAACACCACCAACAACCCCCCGCCCCAAAAAAAAAAAAAAAAAAAAAAGAAAAGAAAGAAAAAGTCTGCTTGAAAAGTCCAACAATGCCTCCCTCTTTGTCTACCCATCATCTTGTGGATAAAAAATAAAAAGACACTTTCTCCTTCTGTTTAAGCTTCGAATTGAAGAGTATTTTCTTTTCTTTGGCATAAATGATACCCTCGATCTCTCCCCTGGAACAAGCTCAAGAGGTTTTAGATCATTGCTACTCAGGTAACTCAATTGATGCCATTCGATCCAAATATACCGCGATTTGGAGAAATTCAACTTCCAAATTTTATAATAAAGTTTGATAGCTTCAGTTGCATCATGATAAATGTGAATCTGACTAATGAATGAAAAACAACAATAAAACTACGTATGAAAGAGACACATGCACCTCATCAAATTCATTAGACCTTTTTTTTTTCTTTCTTTCTTTTTTGATGAGCAAACCGATATTATTAGTAACAAAAAGAAAATGGATACAAAAGGACGAGGGGAAGACAACCCAGGAAGAACACCAAAAAGGACCTCACAAAAAGAACCGAAGAACCCCAAAAACCAAATCTAAGAAAAAACCCAAAAAGAAAAACTGCCGAACCCCACAAAGGAACAAGACAGCCCAAAACAACAAAAGCAGAAAAACGCCCAAAAAGAATACATCAAACCAAATTCATTAGACTTACATTCAGTCTAGGCATCAAATATACGATTGCAGGTAAAAACTGAGCAAATCGTATCTAAAGCCGTAAAAATCAACAGCAACACAGTAGCTACGAACGCAAGGCACTGCCACGAAAGACACACATATGCCTTCGCTTTAATCTTCAATCTACCATTGTAATACTTGTTCACATCTTCAATCACCTTATCTAATTCAGGAACTTCTGTCAATCTAATAGACTTACTCATCCCATTACACATGTTGGCCACTTCTTTATCACTTTTTAAGTGGTTGAAAATAATCCTTTTTTCACTAAGCAATCTCGCGTCCTCCTCGGTGTCGATAATCCCTGTGATTAGTTTGGTGAAACGGGTAAAAAACAAGGGCCCCAATGCATTTGATGCTTCATATGCTACTAAGTTTCTCAAGACGACCTCTGTGTTTATGTCTAAACACATGGTGGGGAGTTTCAAAGTAACTGTCGTAGCGTCGAAGCTAATGGTTGAGATGCCACCATCAGCAGGTGAGAAACTGACACCAGATTTAGAGAGCTGAGTGACAGAAGGGATTGTGATTTCCTCTGCTAATGGAGGTTTGTTGATGTCATTTTCTGTCTTTTTCCCATCTTTATCCTTGGAGTCACCGATGATTCTCCAAGGAAATTGTAGTATGATTTGGACAAGATTCGACAGTTTTAATTTTGAGTAGACTTATCTTTGAATTGGAAAGAAGTTGGTTCACATCACTTATATTTGGGAAAGATATTTTTTTGCCTTGCACGGCTTCCTTTTGATCATCAACTTTAACTACTACTTCACGATCAGATGGTTCTCCCATTTCGGGCACGATCATGTGGTACAAAAGATCTAGCAAGTGGGCACAATCGAGGACTGGTATGGTCTCCCTCATTTTGAAAGGGGAAAGATCTTTACATAATCCAAATAACATTGAACGCAACGAAACATCAGCTAGAATTAGCGATGAGTGTTGCAATTGCCACATTTTCTTCAAAACAAAAAGTGGAATTTGATTCTCGAGCATCATCATATCTCTCAGAATCATGCTATCAGCTGAGTTCCTTACTGCAAAATCAATTAAGTGCTACGTGTAAGAATTTTATAAAAATTCATATGGGCTTCTACAAATGATTTGTTAAAATTTGGATTGATGAGAAATTGATAATGTGGGTTACTGGACATCGGATTAATATATATAGTGATCGATTAATAAAGCTATAGGGTTATGGTGTAGCTCAGTCACGTGTGATCATGTACTTCTTGAGATATGGATGGGATGTATACGACCTTATTGATGAGATTCATACATGGTCATCAAACACCAATTCATGAATTAGAAAACTGATTCATGAAAGAAATTGGTCTAATTAATTGGTTCATTATTCGTAGTGGCCGGACATGACTTATCATATTTTACTCCTATATATAAGGCATCAATTCCCATTATCACAAATGAATTAATATTAGCTCTATTCAGTAAGTCTGGCCCCATGCATTGATAAGTACCAAGGGTGGAAAACCATTGTTACTACTACCAAGTTAGTATTCCAAGTTTCCTAGCTGTGTGTCAATGACATGATCTTCAGGCGCGCATATATATTTTAGAGATAATTTATGTATATATGTTTATGAATTTAGAAAATCTTATAATTTAAGTTTTTATAAAATGATATGCTTATATTATTTGATATTTAAATAAGTGCGTGTTCAAATATTTGTGCGTTCATATATATACTCCAATTAATATGTGTGTGTTCCTTTTTGATGAATGAAATTTATTCTGTAGTCTGCATTTTTTGAATATTTCTACTATTCAATAACACATTTCCTTCATTAAGAGATGAAACATACTTTAGAAGTAAAAAATAAATAAGTACACAAAGAAAGAAGAAAAATGAAAGAAACCTAATGAAAGTGATTACTGACTAGGAGAGCACGAATTAACCTATTCATTAAGCTAATTGATCAAATGATTTTGATTTGTTAAATAATCCATAAACCTCAAGCAAGTGAGAGTAAACTTAATTTTGTAATACTACTATCTATTAGTAAGTTTACTAATTTGAGAAACTATTTTGAAGTATTAACTATTAAGATTTGATAGATTTAAACGGGCGATGAGTTTGTCAAGTTAGAATTTATGAAAGTGATTACTGACTACTTACTACTTAATCAATGTATCGTACATTATAGAATTGAAGGGATCATTTAATTAGTTGTTTTGTGTTGTGTTGATTAGTGGAAGTTTGTTTTTTTAATCTCGCTGCAGAAGAATTTATATGTATGGCTCAACTCTAGTCCGGCTATTTTGATCATAAGGTTGGTGGATGCAACCACTTGAGTCAGAAAAATTTACTTTTACATGAGGTGAATTGTTATTAACTAGCTGTCAGCTGTCAGGCACACACAATGCATGCGCGACACAATCCGTGTGCAACGGGAGGCCTTTTGGTAACACACATGAGGAAGGTAATGATGACTCAAAGTAAAACATAAGAGTATAGAATAGAGAAGACGTAGAAGGGAAAAAAATTTAAAATTTAAAAATAAATAAATAAATAATGGTATATGGTAGAGAGGAAATACCCGAACAGCTCGGTAGCAAGAGTTCACTGGAGAAGCTCGTCTGGCCGACTTGGAAGACTTCTGATGATTCATGGGGAGGGAAATCTGAACAATATATTGACAAACAGATAACAGTAATCAATTAATAACGATGTTAGTCCATCAAAATCCAACAAAATTAATTTCTACAATAAAGCTAAATGTCACAGTAAAACAAAGTGGAAAAACAATGAAACATTAATGATTTCACTATAATGGACGAACATAACATGCCATATTGGTATAGGAGAATATAATTAGAATCATAAGAATAATATAATTGAGATATATCAAAAGTGATTTGATTTGGTGTATCTCAATCCCAATCTTTGAGATTGGATTGATGCAATTTGATTAGGAGGATGAATTTTTGATTAAGCTTAGGTTACTTCCTTTCCAAATAATTATGCTATGTCTACATTTCTATTTAAACCCTAGTAAGGGTAGTTTGTAATCAAGGAATCTATTATCAATGAGAATTCAATTCTTCCACATGGTACCAGAGCGGGTCGATCGGACCTAAGTTTTTCTTCAACAACATCTACACTTCCAACGGGCAGCGCTTTGCCGCCCATCCAATTTAAAAATTTTTTTCTTTTTCTTTCTATTCAAAATTTCATGAAAAATAAAAATAAAAAAAGCTCCAATCCCTCTTTAAAAAAAAAAAAAAAAAAAATTGAGCATTCTTGCCATATTCAAATGTCTATGATGTTCATCTTTTGTCATCAATTTTTGGCTTGTGAAAATGTTCAATCGGGTTTCAAAACCCTAGACTAGCTGATGGTTCATTTGGAGGAAGAACAAGAACAAGAACAAGAACAAGAACAAGAAGACTTGAGGACTGTGAAAAGCCCAAGTTTATTGGTCCGTTGAGGCACATCGTAACACAAAAAAACCCTAACCCGTAGAGACCCTTGCTTTTAGCCCATGATGCTTATGTTCGTTCTCAATTTTCATCTAAACAAAATTCGCCAACACAATCTAGTAGTAGAAAGATCCCAAACAAGCATGCAAGCAAATGACATAGCGAAGATTTCAATGGCAAATCCATGAAGATTTTTTTGCTAAAATCCCCATGAATTTGAAGGAGGGTATAAGATAATATAATTAGAATCATAAGAATAATATAATTGAGATGTACCAAAAGTAATTTGAGATCGGATTGGTGTGATTTGATTAGGAGGATGGATATTTGATTAAGCTTAAATTACTTCCTTTCCATAATTATGTTATGTCTAAATTTCTATTTAAACCCTAACAAGGGTTGTTTGTAATCAAGTAATCTATTATGAATGAAATTCAATTCTTCCACAATTGGATGAAGTAGTGGTTGACAAAGCAACTGCTAGAGAAAAACAAACCGATAAACTGCTAACGGAATATGGAAACGACATATGGGTGTGTGATATGATCATACCTACTCAATTATTTCCAATTCTGGTATTAATTAAGTATGGGAGCAAATTTTATTTTGGTTAGTAAGTAAGCTCAGATTTTATGATACTGTGTTTGGACGAGGAATTTGAGAAAAACTTGGGATTCTAAAAATGATGGGATTTTCAAAATTTGGAATTTTAAAGTTCCTTGTTTGGCTAAACTTTTTGAAAGTTGAAATTTCTAAATGGAATTTTGCAACTTCCTTAAGCACCGTTTGGTTGCATTTTTTAAAAAATCTTTTTTTAAGTAGTAAAAGTCATTTACTTTATTGCTTTTTGCTTAAGTAGAAGCAACAAAAGTAAAAGCGTGTTTGGAAAAATTTTCCACCACTAACACTATAGGGGTTCTTTTTCCACACTTGGCACTCCGTACACCAAGTCATAAACCATGTGGGCATGTGGGTCTCACGGTGACCACATTGGAAACTGAAACTATCAAATCGACTAACGATTCAATGCTAATATTAAACCACTAATATGAATAACGGTTTACGTTGGGTTTTAGTTAAGCTCTTTTGACAGAAGTAGGCAAAGAATTCATCACAAAACTGCTACTATGACTAGCGTTTTTCATGTATTTGAATTGCATTTAAGCCGTTACTTTGAGTGGCAGTTTTATGATGAACCCTCTGCCAAATTTAATTGCTCTAGTGGACTGATAACAACCACTATTCGGGTTAGCAGTTTTAATGGTTTTTTAAAAAGAGAAAACATTAAAATCTCCAACTCAAAAAGAGAAAACATCCAACCCACGTTTTCCAATGCCATTGAAGACATGCCTAAGGAAAACATAATTCAAGACCACCAAATACCTAAAATACATCAATTCATATAACATATAGCCACTGTGGCCATCGTGGGTCAGTCTGACGGTTTCATTTTTCGTTAGTTGATTTAACGGTTTCATTTTCCAGCATGGTTGCTGTGGGGCCCACATGATAGCAAATATAGAAAACTAGAAAAAGACCAAAACTAGTAAAGTGCCAAGGAATTAAGGCCATGTTTGTTTAGCTGGAATGGAATGGATGGAATGAAATCTCATTCCAAACAGCATGTTTGGATGAGATGATTTGAATGAGAATGGAATCAAATAGTGTATTTATAGAGCCATTTCAAATCACTTTCCATTTCATACTACTTTAAGCATGGAATCAGATTCCATTTTCATCCATTCCATTCCAACTAAACAAACATTGCCTAAAAAATGGGCTATACCTTCCTCCGATCCTCAGACTTTTATAGAGCCATTTCAAATTAAATCACTTTACAGGAGCGGAGCCATAATTTACCTCTAATGGGGGCACTGTGCAATGATTTTATGAAGTGTGAATTGGGAACTAAAAGCTCCGGAAAGCATTTTTTATTTTTTTTTATTTTTTTGAAAAACTTACTTTTTAGTAATCATTTTCCATTTTAATACCAAAAAAACTGATATGTTTGTCAACTTATTACAAAGTAACTGTAAATATGATTTAAAATGACTACTATCTTCCTCTTTTTGGCATTATATTGAGAAATAGTCATCAAATAGTAATATCTCTCAAAAAAAAAAAAAAATCGGTTGAGCCACTAGCCCCCCTAGCTCCACTAGTGAGTATATATAATGAGAAATATGTACTTGTTGGTGCAATTTTGTTTCCTATTTTCTTTCCACATCTCGGAAGTATCCTCTATAATTTCTCTTCCAAATTAATCTGACCGGTCCTCTTTCGATACAAATCAACGCTGCATGCAAGTGGGTCGATATCTATGTGAGTGTGAAGCTACAAGCAAGTGGGCCGAATGAGATCCAAGGTTTGTCCTATGGGAACAGCTATTGCAACCCCCTATTCTTATCACCCCACCCCCTATCTTTTAGGTTTTTAAGGTTTTATACAAAATATAAAAGATTTCTATGAAAACTGGTTGTGATGTCTACTAGAAAACATCATTTTGAACAACTTTGTAGAAGAAAGTTTTTCCTAAATCTGTCATTTAAATATACTTTTTAGCCATTTATAGCCTTTATTTCATTTTTTGCCAAAAAGTCTACCTAAACAATAGATTTTGAAAAAACTTTCTTCTGTAAAGTTATTCAAAATGATATTTTTTAATGGACCAAATAACTGGTTTTCATAAAAACCTTTTATATTTTTCATGAAATCTTAAAAACCAAAAGGAAAGGAGTGGGGTGATTAGAATGGGGGGTTGCAATAGCCGCTCCCTTAGTCCTATTATAGGACAAAGTAGGCTATAGAATGCGTATGGAAGGTATTGAGGACCACAAGAGAAGACCCAGCCCTATTTTCTTATATGAAAAGAGAACCACTTTGCACATTTTTTTCTTTTCTTTGAACTTTCTTTCATTTTTTTTTCTTTTTGTTCTTTTTTTTT
This sequence comes from Liquidambar formosana, assembly GCA_039720395.1. Taxonomy (NCBI): domain Eukaryota; kingdom Viridiplantae; phylum Streptophyta; class Magnoliopsida; order Saxifragales; family Altingiaceae; genus Liquidambar; species Liquidambar formosana. The sequence goes on along the minus strand of CM077826.1, from coordinate 13,015,494 downwards.
TTGGGGTTGAGGGGAGTATGGTTCCACGCTTGAGCTGGACTTTTTATCCAAAGTAACACTCTGGCTTTAAAATTTTCCACCACTAACACTAGAGGGGTTCTTTTTCCACACTTATTGCTCCGTACGCCACCTCATAAACCGCTAATATAAAATCGTCAAATCGACTAACGATTTCAATGCTAATATGAATAACGGTTTACATTGGGTTTCAGTTAAACTCTTTTGACAAAATCAAGCAGAGAGTTCATCACAAAACCAGTAATTTAACTTGCTATTTTGAGTGGCGGTTTTATGATGAATCCTCTGCCAAATTTAATTGCTTTAATATACTGATAATAACTATTATTTGGGTTAACGGTTTTAATGATTTTAAAAAAAAAATGATTAGTTTTGTTCTAAGTCACACAACCGGTAATTTAATAACCTATGACCATTTGTACATCAAAATCTCCCACTCAAAAAGAGAAAACATCCAATCTTTCCAACGCCATTGAAGACATGCCTAAGAAAAACATAATTCAAGACCACCAAATACCTAAAATAAATCATTTCATATAACATATAGCCACCGTAGCCACTGTGGATCGGTTTGGTGGTTTGGCAGTTTCATTTTCCATCAGTTGATTTGATGGTTTTAATTTCTAGCATGGCCACCGTGGGACCCACATGATTTGTGACGTGGCGTACAAAGTGCTAAGTGTGGAAAAAGAATCCTTATAGGGGGAATGGGGCTGGTGTCGGAAAATTTTAAAGCCAGAGTTCTACTTTGAAAAAAGGTCCTTGGACTTAGGGATGGCAATTTCGTCCCGATCCATAGGGTCCTGACTCGATCCATACCCGAATGGGCGGGTATTTTTTATTTTTTTCGGGTATCAGGTTGGGTATGGGTATAAATTTTTAAAAAATTTCGGGTATGGGTCGGGTATGGATCCCAACAAGAAAAAACCCGAAGACCCGACCCGACCTGCTATATTTACAAAATATATATATTTTTTACAATAAAATATAAATACCTACTTAAACCTATCTTGATATAGGCTTATGGAGTCCATTCGAAGGCTCATTATGTATTTTTATTGTTTTTTAATCTTTATATTTGTGTATAATATTTGTGTGATCATATTAGTTATGATTTTATTTGAACAAGATCATATTAATTAGGTGCTAAAAACATTTATAAGCTTGGTATATGATTATATGAATAACATGTAATAGGTGTAAGTAACAAAAAAAAATGGAATTTGGGGAAAAAAAATCCTCACAACAGGGCGGTCGGGTATGGGCGGGTCGGGCATGGGTAGTCCAATAAAACAGTGGATCGGGGATGGGGGTTAATTATTCATACCCATCGGGTATCGGGTCGGGTATGGGTATAAGAAATTAAAGGTCGGGTCGGGTATGGGGTAGTGCCGACCCGCATCCGACCCGACCCATTGCCATCCCTACTTGGGCTGCCTGCTCTAGATGGCTAAGGCTAGATTTTTTTTTATTTATTTTTATTTTATATAATAAAAAAGGACAAATCAAATCTGCCAATCCTTTTCTAGATTTGCATTTCTTGCCTTTGTTTTTTTTTTTTTGTGTGTATGTGTGCCTTTTTTTTTTTTTTTTTTTTTTTTTTTTTTTTCACATAGGTATATCCGGTTGGGTGGGAATACCTTCCCTAATAATGTGAGGAGTTCTTCCCAATGGGATGTTTGGATCCCCTCCCTTTCCTAACCATAATATAGGTGCAATGTACTGATTTCTTCATCCTTTTCTGTGTATATGTCCCCGCCAAGAGAAAACTTCATTTACATCGTTATCTTTTTTTGGGAAGTCCATGAAGGAGAAGCATTTGCAACCTATTTCGTGGAAAACCACATTTCAAAGTAAAAATAAAATAAAAAAAATTAATTCCCATCATTTTAAAGACGAAAAATACTACTTATTCCAAATCATCTTCCAAATTCAACATCTTAAAAGAAGTGGCATATTGATACTAGATATATTTTTGTTTCACTATTCAAATTTAATTTGTATTGTCATATCATATAGGACGTTGAATTTAAAAAAATAATTTAATACTAATAGCATTTTTTTGTCCACACCATGGATCTACCAACTTTTTGAAAAGTCCTTTAGGCTTTATTTGGTTTGCGGATTTTATCAAGGAAAAAAGATAAAATAGAAGGAATTGTACTTTTCTTTATTTGGTTGCAATGAAAAATTAGAAGAAAAATAAAAATTTGTATAATTTTGGCTTGATATTATTTTATCTTTTCCTTTCATTTTCTTTCCTCCTCATTTTTTTTTCCTTGATAGAATCCATGAACCAAATAAATGGTTAAAATACTTGATACGCAAATATAGAAAACTAGACAAAGACCAAAACCAGTAAAGTGCCAAGGAATTAAGGCCATATTTATTTAACTGGAATGGAATAGATGAAATGAAATCTCATTCCAATTCATTTCAAACAGTATGTTTAGATGAGGTAATTTGAATGGGAATGAAATCAAATAATGTGTTTATAGAGCCATTTTAAATCACTTTCCATTCCTTGCTACTTTAAATATGGAATCAGATTTCATTCTCATCCATTCCATTCCAGCTAAACAAACATAACCTAAAAGATGGGTTATGCCATCCTCGTATCCTCATACTATTAACACAAAATGCACCTATTCATGTTTCAATTATCACTCTTCAAATGATCCACTATGAGGCATTTGTCACTAGTTCCCATCCACACCAAAAAAGCAACTTTAAAATGGACTTTCTAGTCCCACTCTCTTATCCACAAACCCAACTTTTGAGATACTCTCCTTGGACTCAGATGGTTATAAAATGACTTGATCAAGATTTCTGCTGTTGCTAGTTCGTTTTTTTATTGGTTTTGAGTGCTAGGCTGGTGTTCATTGCTTGGTGTCTTTGGGGGTCTTTGTTTTTGGGCGTTTGTGTGCTTAGTGCTTGGCTCCTTTTTTAGTTGGTGGTAGTCTTTTGGAGTCTTTTTCCTCTTTCTAGCCTATTGTGGTTAGTCCTGCTGGTGTTTTTCCCTTGCCATTAATAATAATATCTTTGTTGCCTACCAAAAAAAAAAAAACCTATTCAAAGAAAAGGTCAAGTGTAGAGACTTACCACAAAAAGATCTACCGTCTCTAATTCCAATCTTGAAAACTTAAAAAAAAATAAAAAAGAAGGATTCCAATGCATACCTTCTTACCCCTACACTACATAATCACTAACACAACATTCTAGTTAATAGCAATAGCTAATAAATTCAAAAATAATTTAAAATTTTGAAAAGAAAAATTGCCATGCCCCTTCATGACGCCATGTCTCTAACCAAAATTTCACCCTATTATCGTACCCTCACCTTAACATACATTCCTTTAGCAAATTGTCTCCTTCAGCAAAAGGAAAATGTTACCAATTCTTAAAATTGATTCCTAAGTTTTTTCTCTAATAATGTAACTATTGGTGTATCATGCATTTCAAATGAATTTGTTGATGCGGCTGCTGCTGCCACTTCACTAGAGAAAGGACTTAAGGAAAAAAATAAAAAATTAGGGATGTATCTCATTGCTCCTGGCAAAAACATTAACCCAGCCGTTTCATAATTACTTTTCGAAGATCCACCCCGTAAGAACCCTCAGCTTCCTTACGCCACCAATCCCTATATTTGCACCCAACTCCTTGAGTACACAGACCAAATGATATTATTAAATGAACAAATATAAACAAGAAAGAAATTCGAACCTCCTCAAGAACAAAATTTTGAGTTGGATAGTGACATTCCTTAAGTCACGAAGACGAGACCTATCATTTATCTTTTATTGTCTTTTTTCTTTCTTTTAATAATATTTTGAGTTGTTTGCTTTTGTGCAGACAACAATTTCATTTTTTTAAAAAAAAACAAGTGGCCCCTGCTCGCAAAGTATGTGGGATTCATGTAAGACCCCTTGCATAGGTGGACATCTCTTTGCAAAGGCATGTGACTCCATGCATGACCCCGTATACTATAGCGTGGAAGTGTGGAACCCACCTTGCAAAGCGTGTGCATGCGAACCCATACATGATCACATGGATACATTGACCTTTCCTTATAAAGCATGTAATGAAAGGTATAAATCCATCACCCTAAATTAGAATGTTTTAAAAAGTTAGAATCATCGCTATAGTTGAAGTTATAGGATTAATTTTTAGAAATTCATGAAATGCCATTATTTTAAATTTTCACTTATATTTGTGATGATCTCCAGCATTTTCTTGAATTTATAAAATACTTTGAATTTTCTATTTTCAAATTGGACACCTAAACACGTCGAAAAATGTTATCTCCAAGGGTCAATTACATGGTTGTCATGTCTAGCAGTGGCTCACGTTTTCCAAAAATGACAAGGAGACTTTGTTGGGTCTCAATATAGTTGATGATCATCAATGCACCATCTCTTTTAAAGTTGATCAAACACTTTACAATCAACCACTTCACTCACCCACTTAATTGGACATAGATATGTGGTTTTGTTGTAAGTCATTACCATGCTTGAGATATATTTTCTTGGATACTAATTGCAGTCCGTAGTATTACATCAGAGATGGAATTAAATAATTTATGAAAAGGAGAACTAATAGGGATTTTTCTACATTTAACAAAGCCAAGAAAAGAGGGAAACTATTGTCTTTTCACATTAATATTGTCTCTTTCTCTAGGGTCAATTGCATGGTTTGTTAGGTTTAATAAGTAGCACATTCACATTGCTATAAAATGACAAAGAAGAGTTTGTTGAGTTCAACTTTCCTATAGTTCACTGCACTCTCGTATTGGATTGCTGAAAATTATTAGTGAACTATTTCATTTATGGTTGGTCCCAAAATTTATAGTCAACCACGTTACTCACCCACTGGATGGGAACTGCATGTTATGTGATTCACTTTTTGCTAAGCCTACTATTCATGAGTTATTTGTCCCTTCCATACATGTTGTGTCCCAAATAATAAGTTGATCGAATATTAAGAGTTAGTTCATCCATACAACACTCTAAATTAGTATTGTATTTTAATATTCTTATTAATTAGAAATGCATGTTTAGGGATTACCAATATGTTTGAGATTTTGCCATAATATTTGGCCCACAGGCCATTGTAAATGAAAATATTTTATGAGCGATTTAGAGGGTTGCCAATATCTTTTAATCAATAGAATTTTTGATGGCATTTAATTTTGGTTTTTACATCACACATTTGGCGATTTTGTTTTTCATAAGAACTTTGTGTTGTTAAAGTAGATGTGTGCACGTGAGTTTGTAATAATTGATAATCATGTATATTATTTTTGTCTCTAAAAATGTTACAAAAATTATCAACAAAATTGAAACAATCATTTTACAACCAATGAGTAATGATGCATAACTTATATGGAAAATTTTAAAATGGAGAGGCCACAAATTGCAAAGCATGTGGGATTCACGCATAAACCCTTGCGTAGGTGGACATCTCTTTGCAATGGCATGTAACTCCATGCATGACCTCATACATTATAGCGTGGAAGTGTGGAAGCCTCCTTGCAAAGCGTGTGCAAACCCATACATGATCACATGGATACATGGACCTCTCCTTATAAAGCATGTAGGACCTCATATATTGTTTTACATGGAGGACCCATGCGTAATCCCATGCATTAATGGACCCTCCTTACAAAGCATATGAGAACGCCTTGCAAAACATATGAGACTCATGCTTGTCTACGGGCCAATGGGTGGTGGTTGGGGGAATTTTAGAGTGGTGGGGTGGTGATGGGGGTGAGAGAGAGACAAAGAGAGACGGAAGCGGATCTAAGGGGTCCCAGAGGGGCACCTAACCCTCCTCACCCATTATTTATTTTTTTTTTTACTCTACATATATTATGATATTCTTAATTTGACCTTGCTAAGTTTTTATTTAGTCCCCAACAATTTTTTAATTGTACCCCCCTCTCTTTCATTTTTCTCTTCATGTTGATAACTCTTACCCCTTTTATTTTCAAGAAGTTTGATTTTTCTAATAGTATCCCTTTTATTATCAATAAATAATTTAAGTTTTACTCACACGGGTAGCTCAATTGGCATGCCTTTGAAGTATAATATCTCAAGGTCTCGGTTTCGAGGCCCAGTCTTAGTTGATCTTTGCACAAGGTTGCAAATATTCGGGGTTTACTTCAGTTCCACGATAGGTCTACGAGGAAGAGTTGAACTGTCAAGGGTTCCACATCATAAATAAATAAATAAAATTAAGTTTTTATTTTAATTATTAAGTTCAAAAAATTTTCTTTGTTCTTGTTATTGTCTATTATGGGGGACAAAAAGAAAAAGAATATTGTTATATCAAATGATTCTCCAATTTATAAGGTGAAAAAAAAAAAAAAAAAAAAAAAAATCGACCCTACTAGGGTAAACTCTTGGTTCCGCCACTGGAGAGAAAGAGAGATGGTGGAAACCATATGATATGCGACATGGTGGGTGGTGGTGAATGGACATTTATAAACGTTGAAAAATGTGATGAGGAGTGAAGAAGAGTGGCAAGTGAGTTTATGTGTTTTGACATTGTGTTGTTTCTTTCTCTAATCTCTCCCTTGAAATCGGGAGGAAAACTTATATGTAACTTTTATACGTTTGATACGATATCACGAATCAATGAGAATGGAACAAAGTGAGATTGTCAGAATATTACTTTACTTATACTAGTTCGTGACACCACATGGGTAACTAAAGACTTACTTAAGTTGACAATGATGTTGTAGCAAATTGATAGGTGATACCCTTTGTTGATATTAATTTGTGAAGCGATCACCAAAAGGTAATTTTCCCAGTAGTAGTTACCATGCCTGACGTACACTGAGTGATGCATTCATTACCCAAAAAATCTCAAGCGAAGTAGCCACCTATAAAAACGAACCAAACATGCATGTCCTACCAAAAAACCCTGCATTATAAATAGCCATACTAGGCACCACATGGGCTCTCAAACGAGAACTGGAAGAGAGAATCAGCTCGGCTTAACTTTTCGGGGTAAGTGTGTTATTTAAATTTTAATATTTTGTCTTTAATTAACATATATATTTATCGTTTGTAGTCTCATATTTTGGTGGTTGAGGAACAAAAATGATACATTAGAGTATCGGGTAAAAAGCTAATCATTTCGGTAATTTAAACAGTGTAAATGACTCTTTGTCATAAGATGATTCTTCATGTTATAGAAGCTACTCCCTTCATTTCTATTTTATTGGTTTCCTTCTATTTAAGCTCTATTTGGTTTGTGGATTTTATCGAGAAAAAAAAAAAAAAGAAATTATACTTTTCTTTATTTGGTTGCAATGGAAAATTTGAAGAAGAATAAGAACTGAAATAATTTTAGTTTGATATGATTTTATCTTTTTCTTTCATTTTCTTTCCTCTTCATTTTTTTTCCCTTCCTTTTTTTTTCCTTGGTAGAATCCATGAACCAAATAGAGGGTTAGGATATTCCAAAATTATTGTCACATTAAAAAAGTCAATGATTATTTTTTTTAATTTCATAAACTACAATTGAAAGGATATTTTTCCTATTTTCAATATTTTGTATCCTTGAAAGCAAAACTAGAATGTTAAAACACATGTGGGTGATGTGAAAGCATTGAATAAGTTTACCAAAAAAACGTGTCTTTTCAAAGGGAACAGTTAATTAGAAATATGGAGAGTATTTTTTAATTCACCCATTTTTTCCTTTTTTAACTACTATTGGAGGGTGAAAAAGAGAAGAGAGTGCTAACACATGACAAAATAACATAGAGATATACTGTGAACCGAATTTGGCTCATAGTTTAGATTAATTAGAGTTATTTTGGTTCATGGTTTAGCTCTCTCATTGGAAGAGTCCTTTTGACTCTTTGAGCTAAATATGGCTTTAGCTCTCCCATCGGAGATGCTGTTGGAGTGATATTCATGCAATATCGATTCTAATAAGAAAGAGAATTACGCTCGCTAGTTTTCGTCTCTTTTTATTTTAATGTTGGTCATACAAATTTAAATGAACATTAAGCCAGTTTTGAATCGTACCTCTTTCAATGCAACATTCATTGCGCTGGCTAGTTGATCCTTTTTAGGGTTACCTACGACCGAAAGACCTAGTAATTACCTAGTGTGTGTAGTGCCGGAGCACTGCACATGCCCAAGGAAACTAGTCGGAACCAAAGCCTTAGATACCCTTGTTTTTAAATTTTTTTTTTTTAAAAAAAAAAAAAAAAAAATCTCTATTCTACTTAATTGCTTTTGGGCTGATAAATTTTGGTGGGTAGAAAGTGTCATTCCTCCATTTTTCCTTTGTTTTTTCCCCCTTCCTACCCGAACAAAAGAAAATCTCATTCCTTCAAGTTTTCTCTCATCCCGTTTCCTTTCTTTTAGTTTTCTTCTGTACCAAATGGACTCCAACAAAATTTTGAATTTTAACCTCACCAAAGTCTAGCTCATGGCACTGTCTTAAACCATTTGACCAAGAACTCATGTTTAAATGATATTCACTACAGTACCTAATGAAATGTTATTTTATTTACACCGATGGCAATATGCGAGACTAGTACGCATATGTTTCACATTACACCGATGACAAAAGTTTTCACAATAAACCAACAATCTGAAAGAAATAGGCATTAAACTTGATGAAGGGTTGAAATGTGTCCTAGGTTAATAGTTCCAGAGTTATTTTTTTTTAGTTTTGAAGTTAAAAGAGTATCTTGTAGAAGGAAGTTTTATTTAACATCTGTTGTTTAGATAGACTTTTTGATTGTTTACAATTTTTGTTTCTGTGAAAAAAAAATAAAAAAAAACAAACTGTAAATAATCAAAAAGATCACTTCAATGACAGATTTCGAAAAACCTTTCTTCTACAAAGTTGTTCAAGACGATGCCTTCTAATGTACATCGTAGTCAGTTTTCATGAAAATCTTTAACTCCCTTTGTCTCATTTTATTTGCTTATCTTTCCATTTTGGGATATCCAAGATATTTGATCACTTTGGGAAGTAGAACCAAAATGGTAGGTTACTTTCCTAAAATACCTTTTTACTTTAATTACTTTTTTCTCCTAGAAATTTGAACATTTTTTTCATGAGAGGAAAAATTTGGAGCATTGAAATAAAGAAAGTGACGTGGCAATGCATTAAAGGCATTGAGAAGTATATTTTTCATATAATCTTGAGAATTTTAAATTAAGTGGGGGGGTGCAAATAAAATTAAGGGGTGGTAATGACAGCTCTTAATTGTTAGTTGCTTTGATGGTATTTTTAATGTGAAAACTTAAAAACTGGCTTCATTAAAATGACTATGGAAGCAACCAATACAGGTAATTAAGCGAGTAGGCCTTTGCCCTTGGCTTATGGCCATAGCATGAATATTATTTGAGTTAATTCCTCCATCTCACAAAGATAAACAATCTTTTACTATTTTTTTGTCTCAAAATATTTGTTCACTTTGAAAAGTCAAATCATAGTTTTGTTTTATTTTTTGGATAAAGCTTGGCTACTGAACAATGTGTAGCAGCTGCTACTGAAAATCCATGTGGCCCAATAGTTGGTTGACACATGTTAAAACTCACATGCCAAGCATGTGACTTTTAAACCCAAATTAAAGAACCTGAACTTGAGTGAACAAGCTGTAAAGGCAGAGAACTGGTTCTTTGTTGGTCCTCTTCTTAAATGGACGAGGAATATGCAGTACAAGCTTCTCAAGGATGCGATGACGCCAAAGGAGTGATGCCGAAAATTCACAACCTTCTCATTCTAAAGAATTGCAAAAATTCTGGATCAAAGCCTCTCTTGATGACGAAGGTTGAACGGTGAAAGAGATGTGGATTCGATGGTGGCTATCAACAAAACCTAGGGGCGTTCTACAATTCTCTATGTTCATTTGGGGAATTGAGGGCCATGATAATGTAGTGATTTTGTAAATGATCTCCCATGTTCTTTGTACTCTGCTGCTATGGTTTTCTCATGATGCCTCTCTTGTGAAAGAGAACCGTATTATACTCTAATTTATCTGCTTCTCCCACATGAAAGGTTGAACATTCATCATGTTATATCCATTTACAATATGTAGCTAATAATTAGTTTAATTTGACTAAAATGTTGAAATGGTGATGAGTATATGTGTTTTCAATTTCTGCGCTTTTTATTTTTAATTAATTTTATAAAATATTGGTGGAAAATGCAGGCATTTGAAGGGCATTGGTTGTGGCTTCTTCATATGAGTTTTGATGAAGCTTTCAAGAGATGGTTACAAGCTAGGAAGCACGGATACTTCCCCAAAGGCCGCGTGTCCGTGTCGGGCACGTATCAGACACGACACTTGTCCGACACTCCTCCGACACGATATTTCTCCCTTTGCTTTTTTTTTCCCTTCTTATTGTTCATTATTTTCCTTTCTGTCATATATTTTCTACTTATAACTCAACTAGATTTATAAAAATAGTATAAAGGTATTCATTTTGAATGATTTATGTGATGTCATGTGACATCTTATAATTATTTTTATAAAAATAAATATTCTATTAATGCCATATCCCTGCCATGTCGTGTCCTAAATTTTGAAAATTTGCTGTATCCGTGTGTCCGTGTTGTGTCGTACCCGTATCACGTATCTGTGTCCATGCTTCTTAGGTTACAAGCGATATCACTTCTTGACAGAATCTAATTGCGAGGCCATCAAAGACTCATGCTTTCTACAATTTCATTAATTTGGGTATCCAAGCAAGTTCCATGAGATTGAAGTTACAAATGCTTCGGGACAGAGCAGTGGCCAAAGGAAGAGTTATATAGAGATTCAATTATTTTGTAAATGCATTGTTGTGGAAATTCCACTGATTTAAATGAAAATTGCTTTTGTAAATTCTCTAGATGAGGTTACATGCTTGCAAAAATTCCATTGATTTAATGAAAATTGCATCTCACATTTCTGTACTTAGAATGGAAGTAACTATAAAATATTGTCTTTAGAACTGGTAAAAATAAGGCAAGGGAACAATCAATGAGAATTGTACTGAAAAATGATTTAATATGCATCAAAAACTCGAACTTGCATCGCCCATAACGCCTTGAAGTGGAATGCAATATATCTTTCATTCAATAACTCAAATCAATAATCAGTCCCCATGGGGTGAAGGCATCTGCTCGCTATCATTCAGCTCTTTGTTTCCATCATTAATTTGTGGAAGGCCACTTGTGAGAGCCAAAGATTCCTACAAATCATTCAACCAAATATTAAAAATGATAAAATTAACGTAATTAAACAACTTGCCTTTAAATATATAGTTACCTCAAGCAATTGTGTGAATGATGTATTGCTTTGCAAGCTTGAAAATAATCTTTTGGCTTCATTGTCATTATAAGGTTCCTGTTAAATGCATTAGTCAATTAGTAATAATTATTGACTATTATATGATTAAAATGATATTTGAGTAAAAGTACCTACTTGAGTAGAAATATCAAAGGCTTGAACTCCATGTATAGCAACTTGTTGCTCTTGTGATGTGCATCAAGTGAGAGGAAACTCCTACAAATTTTTTATTTCAAAGATCATAGATAATATAGAGATTATTTATTTCATATTTTATAAGATTTTCAAAGAAGTACCTGTATAGATAGTGGTTGGCTTGTTGGAGTTTTAGTGGTTTTAGTTGACTTAGGCTTCCGTTGCTCAAGCGGGTCTTTTAGCCGACCTCGTGGACGCCCAACTGTGGCTTTTCTTTTAACTCCACATACTTTTGTTGTCACAATATTATCAGGTAGAGCCATTCTATCTTCACTTCCTTGTGAATTTTTTTGGACTCTCACATTCTCAAAGCAAAGTTTTTTCTTCATTTCCTCCAAGTCTCGAAGCAACTCAACTGAACGTTCATGTGCATATGCAGATAACTTTTCATGTTCTGCTGCACAAGATGCAATCTCACGAAAATTGCGGCACAAATGGCCATAACGCTTTCCCATGGACTCCTTAGGATTGTCATGAATCTCAACTCCATCATAATTAGTGATACTTCGAGCTTTTGCATCTATTGTCCATCGCTTCAAGATGTACTGAGGTGGGATCCTTTTCACATTCTTCTTATCTAGCATTTTTAATGCATGACCACATAAAATCCCAATAAAAGTGAATTTCATGCAACTACAAACCACTGTTTGTGTTAAGGCCTCAAATGTAACTAGATACGATGCTCTTGAGATTTGCCTAGATATGATACTTTGTACTCGGAAGTCACCCCAACCTTACTAACTTTATGTACTATATAATCAAGACTACTCATGTACTCTTCTTGGAACAATTTAAAAACTTCAGGTGTATAAATCTCTACTCCATGCCGCAACATCTCCGCACTAGCTGACAATACAGGTATAGTGTGTATCATCTTGAAATCAGCAGTTAATTCTTCATATCGTCGATCTGCTAAAACCCTTTCATAGTGTTCAAAGAAACGCAAAAGATCGTGCCTTGGCTTCAAATATTTCTTTAACACGTTGTTCATACTTTCACTACGTTGTGTTGCTTTCATGTCCGCAGTGAAAGTATGTCGCCCATACACCAATGCCCACTTCTCCTTTACTTCGAATAATGCTTTCAACCAATTATTCTCCTTGAGACCATACTTCTCTAGCATATTATTCCATGCATGTAGCCAATCATCTTCATCCTCATAATCATATATGCACTCACCAAAATCATGAGCAAATTGCTTTGATCCATGAAACACATGGCTCAAATTCTTGGCAGCATTTTGGTAAATGTGCCAAACACATAGCCGGTGATAAGTATTGGGAAAGACCTCTGATATTGCTTTAGCCATTGCAGCAGATTGATCTGTAAGAATTGTCTTCGGTTGCTTTCCAGACATGGCATCGAGGAAAGTCTCAAACAACCACTTAAACGAGTCTATGGTTTCATCATAAAGCAAAGCTGCACCAAATACAACTGTTTGCTTATGATGATTAACCCCAATAAACGGCGCAAATGGTCGACCATAATCATTTGTTTGATAAGTTGTGTCAAAGCAAATAACATCCCCAAAGAGACCATAATCACTCACTGAACGTGCATCTGCCCAAAAAATATTTGTGATCATATCATCCTCATCTAACTGTATTGAATAAAAATAAGATGAATTCTCTTAGTGCATTTTCTGAAAATATTGCAACACCGCCCAGCGTCACCCTTTTCCATTGCTATCTTTCGCTTTCTGTGTATGTAATTTCGATAGTCCTTAGCCAAAAATCCAAGATGCTCGCGCCCACCAACTTCTCTACTCATCAATTCTATAGTAGCCTTAAGTGGTATTGCTGATTTTTCTGCATCATCAGCATGTAGTTTTTGAGCTGTAGACATACCCCGATTGATCTTTAGCATATGCTTCATAGGTGTTCTAATCAACTCATGATTATGTTTCGCATTGAATGAAATAATCTTGAATTTCCCATTTTTCTGAAGCAGACAAGTCATATGGGCCTCACAACCAACCCTTGTAACTGGTTGCCGATACTTTACCTTTTCACGCCGTTTATCCTTTTTTCGATAACCTTCTTTTGAACAACAAAAAGTTGCTCTTGTCACAAATCCCTTTGCGTTTGTTGTCCGATGATGTTTCCTTACGTTAAAACCAAATTTCTTGCCATAACTAACATAGAACTTGTAGGCACTTTCATCACTACTAAACTCCATCCCAAGTTTAGGTTCTTCAATTATCTTTTGGTTGTCATGATTGGTAAATTTTGAAGGAGAATCTGAAGTAGGCGCAGGAGAATGATCTTCATCTGGTAAGTCAACTTTGCAACCAACTGACACCATGATCTACAATATTATTAAGTAATTAATTAGTGCTTTCATAGAGTTTAAACATGTGTGTATAAAACACAAATCAGTTAACACAATGCACTGTGAAGATAATATAAAAACAACCTTAGCTTGTAAAATCGAACAACAATAAAAGAATATGGGCATTCGAAATATAAAGAAAATGGTAATGCAAGTATAGGGTCATTAGACTCATTACACAAGCTACTTTGTTGGATAATATGGTTGAGGACTAGTTTGGTTTATTGGCAAATTTCTACTGATTTCTGAGATGGCAGGATAAGGTAGTGTTTGCCTTGGAATTTCTTATATATATATATATTTGATCAGCAAATTAAACTTTTTTATAGATAAAATAAGAATACATCAGCACAAAGAAACCCCACCCAACAGACCACCATTGAGGCCAAAAACCCCAACCAACCAAAACACAACCAAAAAAACGACAGAGTCCAAAAATAGGGGAAACTTCTCAGCAAGAAATTAAGAAAGAGACCCACAAAGCTAAAGCCCAGCACCTCACAACCCAACCAAACAATACACAATCAGATTACAAATTCACCACCAAATATAATTGAGATATAAAATAAAGAGTTTTTAGGGGATTAAGTTTGTGATAGCAAACCAACAAAGGGGCCATGCTAAGCCATAATTTATAGCAAAATATTTGGTTTGACGAAATAACCAGCCATCAAGAATAGAGAAGCATTAGGGGGAAAAAAATTTTAGGCACGATTTTACAAACACATGGTGAGCATAGCCATACCCACAACTAGGATTTTAAACTACAAACCAAAGGGAGAGAGTTGGGAAGCAGTGGATTAATATAAAGATATATATATTAATATATATATATATATATATATATATATATAGAGAAAGAGAGAGAGAGATAGAGAGAGAGAGAGAGATTAGTTGAGAGAGAAAAGAGTAACTAAGAGGTATGAAAAAGAAATCTCACGTGAGTTTTGCAAGTGGGATAACTTGTCACAAACATCAATGGCCGACAAGGTTGGGTTTTTCAAAGGAGAGCACGGATGGAGGCTCCCTTTGAAGGTCGAGGCAAGGAGGGACCAATGATCTCCTTTGGAGAGAACCAGTTCTCTGCCTTTACAGCTTGTTCACTCAAGTTCAGGTTCTTTAATTTGGGTTTAAAAGTCACATGCTTGGCATGTGAGTTTTAACACGTGTCAACCAACTATTGGGCCACATGGATTTTCAGTAGCAGCTGCTACACATGGTTCAGTAGCCAAGCTTTGTCCTTATTTTTTTATATTACCCTTTATTCTATCAACTATTAATTTTTTATGTGCGTAGTTTTAGACAAAAAGAGTTAATCAATGCATTAATTGGTTTTTTTTTTTTTTTTTTCAATTACGGTTTTGTCTAACCTTATCTTTTTGGGATATATGGAGCCATTGAAGCGGTATAAATTTCTGTTCCAAGGACTGGAACGTTCCATTACTTTTTAAAGTAATTATTGGAAATTTGTGATGATTTCGAAACTAGCAGGGTATTGCGTTGACAAAGCCGGAATACAACACGATGGGGGATGGCAGCAGCAGTCAGCCGGAATTCAAACTTCCTTGTATCTTCAAAGTGCACGACGGACTACGCGCCAGTGCTGATGCAAAACCTGATCCCTACACGCCAATGCTGGTTTCCATTGGTCCTTATAATAGTACAGACTCCAATCTAAAGGCACTGAACAATTATAAGCAGCTATATGCTGATTCACTTCTTAAACCAGGAAGCGTGGACGACGAGTGCAAATCGAACTTACGCAGAGCTCTTCAGTATTATGATGACCCCCCCAAGAGTACTGATGGGTTCGTGGATATGATGCTGCGTGATGGCTGCTTTATTATTGGGTTTCTTTGCGGAAGGACATGGAACGACAGTGGTGATCCCCTTCAGCAAAAGGTAGAAATAAATCCCCCTTATCCTATTATGGATGTGGAGTGGAAGATCTCTCAAATCTGCCGTGACATGATGTTGCTAGAAAACCAGCTTCCATACTTTGTTCTCGACACGTTGTATGACACGATCGTGGTAGCAAAGGAACGACGGAAATCCACTCGAGAGGAACGACAGCAATCCTTGTGGAGAAAGGTAATACGGAGTTTCAATTTTATGTTACCAAAGCCACGTCGCAGAATTATAGAATTTCATCAAATTGGTACTCAGGAAATCAAGCATTTACTTCACGCGGCACATATTATTACCTGTAAAAATACCTGACCAACAAAACACCGCCAAGAACAAAGATCAACCTTTAAAACAACCTTTAATTCAGCGAATGGGTACTGTGGTGGAGCTTCAAGAGTACGGAGTCAATTTCAAGAAGATTGGCGAGGTTTACAATGGGAATGCTTTAACAATAGCGGATGAAAGGCCGGCTGCTGGGGGTCGTTGTGCTTTTTGGGTGTCTATTATTAATAAAATTTCTCTTTGCCTATCCAAAAAAGAAAGCTCAGCTGATGACGTTAGCTTGTTTGACATAAAGTTCGAAAATGGGGGGTCGATGAGAATCCCCTGTTTTAAAGTTGAAGATTCAACAGAGACCCTATTTCGAAATCTCATTGCTTATGAGCAACACTCGTCAGATGAGGACAATTACTTCACCGATTTCACAACCTTCATGGATCAACTCATCAACTCGGAAAAAGATGTGGAAATACTTCGTGTTAATGTAATTATCGTGAACCTGTTAGGTGATGATAAGATGGTGTCCGATCTTTTCAACAGGCTCAATGATGGGGTCGTCGAATCAAGCAATTCTTATTATGGTAGGGTAAGCCAGGACGCGATCAATCATTGTAAACCAAAGTGGATTCAATTCAGGGCGATGTTAATGCGCAAGTATTTTGGGAATCCGTGGGCTATTATTTCGACAATTGCGGCCGCTTTGCTTCTCATCCTTGCCATAGCGCAGACTGTACTAGCTCTATTAGCCTTGTTGCAGTTAAGGCTCTTGGCTCCTTTGACTGTGTTAGTGCTCTGTCCTCTTTCTCAATCATTGTGTGTTGTGTTATTTTCCATATGTGTGTTTAGTAATAAAATAAAATAAAATAAAACTCCTGTCGTCTTTCTCGATCATTGTGTGTTTTTCTCGATCATTGTGTGTTGTGTCTATTTTCTATATGTGTGTTTAGTAATAAAATAAAATAAAACTCCTGTCGTCTTTCTCGATCATTGCCAAGGATCATATCATTGTGTGTTGCCACTCCTTGTTCAAGTGTAACAAATGAATGAAAAACAAAATACAATTACTAATGACAGAGACAGACAGACCTCACTAAAAATCAGTAGATACTCTAGCATGGCTTGAAATATACGAGAAAGTGCAGATAAAAACCGAGAAGAATATATACTCTTGCAAGAGCAAAATAGGAGCCAGCAGTGTGAGCCACTCCATGTACGTTCAAGTATTGATTAATGAATGAAGAACAACAATACCCACTAATTATAAAATAGACACACCCGATCGATCACCCAAAAAAATACCTTCAAAAAGAGGGTACTCGAACATTTGTGGGGTGCTTCTAAGGCATGCAATTCACACGTGTCTTTTTTGTTTGGCAAGAGTAGCGCTATTTTTCATTAATCTTGAAAGATAGAAGGAGTGCAATCAGTCATGGCGATTCTATTTTTACCTGATCATAGTGGCATAACAACTCCTCTACCCATTGGACTAACGATAGAAGGGACCTAAACAGCTCGGTAAGGGGGGGAGTCACACTTACTCCCTCAAGATCCTTGCTCTTTAATTTCACAGGTAGATTAAATCCAAAACAGAAAAGCCCATATCACTTGGGCTTCAACTACACACAAGCTTACACTTTCTGTTTTAATTTGGACTATTTGGGCTAGGGTAGGGTTGATCGCTATTCGACTTTGGGCTTGGAATCGACAGCCATGATCACCGTAGCCCAAACTAGACATGGCTTTGAATACCCATTTTTTCAAGGTGCGGCTATTGGCATCCTAACTTGCTTTTTATCCCCTGTTTAAATTTTTTAAGGCTTTATGAAAAATATAAAAAAGTTTTCATAAAAAACTAACATCCCTATCTATTAGAAAAAATTATTTTAAACAATTTCGTAGAAGAAAGTTTTTCCAAATCTATCACAAATCTTTGGTTTAATTCAATTCTTTAACCATTTACGATTTCTGTTTCATTTTAAAGGATAAATTTTAGGAAAAATTTCTTCTATATATTCTCTTTATAAACTATTTAAATGAAGCTCTTTTTGTTTTTTTTGTTTTTAATTTTTTTTTAAATTAAATCTTGCAAGCATTTTTTTAAAACCCCGATTATGATAAATGCGTAGCAAATACAAATACATCATAAATTATAAACAAATTAAAGCTGGAATAGTAAATCACATGTTCAAGAGGTGGCCGTCCAAAGCAAATCAAACAACAACAAAAATAAAGACAAGAAGAAGAACAAAGACACCGTTTAATTAAACTAAAGCTCCAATAAAACTCATCTCTTCTTATTTTAAAGAAGAAAAGAGGTAAAGCGAATGAGCACGTGCGCATCATTAGCACCATTTGCAAAGACTCGATCAATACAATCCAATCATTATTACAATCCCATTTTCCCATAAAATTAAAGCGAAGCACAAAACTCACATTTCTTTATTCATCACACAAGCTTGTTGAACTAGCTGTTCCATAAAAATTATCAGTTTAATTATCACAAAGAAAATTCTGATTATGGAGCCACTTCTTGTTCAAGTCTAGTAAATGAACGAAAAAAGAGAACAATACATGCAATTATAGACCTCACCAATGGCACTTGACACTCTAGACAGACCCTGAAATATACAAGAGTGCCCGCAGAATCATCAACAAGAAGAGCAAAATGGCAGCCAGCAATGTGAGCTAGCCACTCCTTGATCAAGTATTGATTAATGAATGAATAACAACAATACCTTTACTTATAAAATAGACACACCGGATCGATCACAGAAAAAAAAATAATAATAATCACTTGATAGTCTAGAGCTTAAATATACGAGGGCAGCTATAAACCGAGCAAAATGCTTGTAAACCCATCAACAACAAGCCCAAAATGGCAGCTAGTAATGTGAGAAACTGCCATGACCCAAAAACGTATGACTTCATAAACCTCCCAGCTTTAACCTTCCATCTACCATTGTAATACTTGTTCACATCTTCAATCACCGTATCTAAGAAGGGCACTTCTGTCAATCTAATAGACTTACTCATCCCATTACACATGTTGGCAACCTCTGCATCACTCTTCAATCGGTTCAAAATAATCCCTTTTTCCCTAAGCAATTTTGCATCCTCATCAGTATCAATAATCCCATTCATTAATTCGGTGTAACGGGTAAAAACCAACGGCCCTGATGCATTTGATGCTGCATCATATGCTACTAAGTTTCTCAAGACAACCTCAGTGTTTACGTCTAGACTAACGACAGGGAGGTAAAACGTAACTGTCTTAGCATCGAAACTAATGGTAGAGATGCTACCATTAGTGGGTGAAAAACGGAAACCGGATTCATAGAGCTCAGTGACAGAAGGGATTGTGATTTCCTCTGTCAATGGAGGCTTGTTGATGTTGGAATTCTCGTTTTCTGGTTTGATTACCTCTTTATCTTGGGAGAAAAAATATTCAACAGGTTGTTTCAAGACAGAAAATCCAGGAAGGTTAGAGAGGATTGTCCAAGGCAATTTTAGTACCACTTTGACAGGTTGTGACACTAGGATTTTTTTGAGAAAACTTACCAGTCCTTCGATTAATTTCGAAAGCAGATTCCAATTTAAAGGAAGAAGAAAGAAATCAATAGCATTTTCAATTTTTGATATCGTAAAGAGATAGATGTGCTCGTTAAAAGTGCACGTTTTAGTTCTACGATCTTGATTTTACTACGGCTTTTATGAAAGGCCCACAACACTGCTTCTTTTTAAAGAGGGCCTCTATTGGCACCCCAAGACTTGCTTTTCATCCCCTATTTATTTTACGCTTTAAGGTTTTATGAAAAATATAGAAATTTTTTGTAAAAACTGATTGCATGTTCTATTAGAAAACATCATTTTGAACAACTTTTTAGAAGAAAGTTTTTCGAAAATATATCGTTTAAGTATAATTTTTTTCCATTTATAGTCTTCGCTTCGTAAATGTCCAAAAAGTCCACTTAAATGATAGATTTTGGAAAAACATTTTTCTAAAAAATTGTTCAAAATGATGTTTTCTAATAGATAACACGATAAGTTTTTATCAAAATTTTATATATTTTTCATAAAATCTTAAAACGTAAAACAAGTGGGGGATGAAAAGCAAGTATTTGGGTGCCAATAGAGGCCTCCCTTTTTAAAATAGGAACTTTATAAAAGGGGATTGAATTGATATACAGTTCTGATCTGGTTAAACAGGCCCAAAATTTTAATTTATTGGCTTAATTAAATAGGCCTCGGAGAAATCTTTCAAGTGAGAGAAATCAAACATTTAGCCCGACTAATCCCAAACAATTGTGGGCCTATGCCATGTGAGACACTCAGGGAGGCAGTGGGGAGGTGGTCATTCTGTCATTTTCTCCTAACTAAGCGTATGGTGCAGGGGCGCAAATAGAATTTTTTGTTTGAAATTGCCACTGATGCACTAATACGTATATGAACACATATATACATATAATGTATGTGTGCATAGGGGCGGAGGGAAGGGGGAGGGAGGGGGGTGCCAGAGGGGGCAGTTGACCCCTTACCAATTCAATTTTTTTTTTTTTACTACACATATGTCTATATTTCTAAATTTGACCCCTCTAAAAAATTTTTTTGACCCCTCTAATTTTATAATTGTACCCCCCTACTTCTCTCTCTTTCCATCTTTTCCCTTTTATATAAATATCTCTTACCCGTGACATGTCTTACTCAAGTCGAAAGTCTCAAAACCCAATCTTGTTGACTTGTTGTAAACTGATCTTCAAGACTCTAACTCTCTAAGGGCAGTATGAATGGATGAATAATAGTTTAGTTGTATATATTAAAAAAGATATTTTTGATAGCATTGATAATGAGGTTATCATTCAGCGCTTTCAAAATATGAAGACTTGTTAGGGACAATTATAAAGTAGGAACGTAAGAACTTTTGATGGGGTGGAAACTTTGATTTTGACCTCAAGTCGTCTTTTGTAAAGACTCTTTTTTGGTGGTTTTGTTGTCATGTATACTAATACTAGTAGGTGTTCTTTTATTTCTTTTGTGGAGTTCTTAAAGTTTTAGCTAAGGCTCTTGGTTAGTGCTTGCATTTGTCTCATGTCCTTAGGCTATGCCTTTTTTTGGTTTAATACATACATTACTTCATAAAATAAAATTTTAAAAAAATTATCAATGAATATTATTTAAGTTTTTGTATTAATTATTAAGTTCAAAAAATTTTCTTTGTTCTTGTTAATTTTATTGTATATAGAAGGTTACTTCAAATGATTATTTAATTTATAGAGTTAGAAAGAGAAGAAAAAAATACACAGTTACATCCAAAGAAAGTCGCCCCTCTTAGTATAAATTCCTAAATCCGCCACTGTGTGTGCAAACATAAAAATGTATTGTTTGGAAGTAGATAATTTAATTTAGGGTGCCACTTTATGGAGTTAAACACATTTTAAAAGGGTGTCACATTATGTGCAAACATAAAAAGATATTATTAATTTGGAGGTTCATAATTAAATTTGGGGGTACCACTTTATCAAATTTAAGGACAACACTTCATAGCATTGAACACACTTTAAAGGGTTTAAAAAATTTTGGGGGTGCCATGGCCCCCCAACCTTACATGTAGGTCTGCCCCTGATATGGTGCAAAAATAGTTTGAAAATCGGATTCGACATCTTTAATTGGCGAACAGATCTAAGGCTATGGGATGGCATAAGTTGTTGTTTGTTTGTTTGTTGTTGTCTTTTTTTTTTTTCTTTTTCTTTTTTTTTATTTAATTTTTTCAATATTCCAAAGCTGTTCGTAATTTTGTATATATATACACATGCATGGTTTTACTTTTGTGTATATATATACTTTGATCATGTGCGGGATATCTTGGATATCCCGTTAGATCACAGTCGTTCATGAGCCACACGCGTGTGCGTATGAATGCGCGTGTGTCACCCACAGACGGCCGTGATCGAACGAGATACTCCGGGATATCCCGCACATGATTAGCCCTTATATATATATATATTTGCATATTGCTTAATTTTAAATATCAGAAAGATTTTTTGCGAACACCCCATACTTCGGGGGGTTATTTGCAATTTACCCCTAAAAATATATGATTACATGAATATAACTAAATTACTAATTACATTTTTCTAAGAGTGGCTGTCCAAACTCCAAAGTAAATTAAAGGGTAAATTGCAGAAAACCCCCCTAAAGTATGTAGGGTCAGCAGATAACCCTACTTATATTTTAATTTTGTCAATGTGCCTCCCTTAGGTTTTAATTTTTGGCAATGTGCTTTACCATCACTCGCCGTTAATGAAAATTGACGAAAATTAGTTACGTGGCTACGCACGTGATACCATTAACAGACCCGTGTTGCCCAAAATCGTTGGAACTCTCGCCGAAATCATATCCAATTGGGTAACCATCGATGATTGGTTTTGTCTTCCAATTGAACTAGAGGGCACATTGACAAAATTAAAACATAAATTAAGAGAATTATCTATTAATCCTCCCATACTTTGGGGGGTTTCTACAATTTACCCAAAATAAATAAATAAATAAATAAAAACAAAAATGAAAACAAAGAAACCATTTAAATAAAATATTGAGCTCTCATCATTAGATTCATTAAGGAGGAATCAATACGTACGTACAATCCAATCATTGTCACAATCCCAATTTGCTGTAAAATTAGAGCGAAACACAAAACTCTCTCATTTCTGTAATATTATTCATGACACAAGTTTATTGAAACTGTTGCATAAATATTTTCACTAAAAAAAAAATTAAAGAAAAAAAATCCTGATTCATGAAGCTTAACAGGTGAATGAAGAACAACCGTACAATTACTTATGAGAGAGACAGACCTCGATCACCCAGAAAAAAAACACGTACAGAACATACAATTACTTGTTGAAAGAAACATGCACGCCTGATCTATCACTAAAAATCACTAGACAGTCTAGACTTTAAATATACGACTTACGGGAGCAGCTAAAAACCGAGCAAAATGCTTGTAAACCCGTCAACAGCACCAACAAAATGGCAGCTAGTAATGTGAGAAGCTGCCACGAACGAAACACATATTGCTTCATGAATTTTCCAGCTTTAACCTTCCACCTACCGTTGTAATGCTTGTTCACATCCTCAATGACTTTGTCTAAGAAAGGCACTTTTGTCAATCTAATAGACTTGCTCATCCCATTACACATGTTGGCCACCTCTGCATCACTCTTCAAGCGGTTCAAAATAATCCCTTTTTCCCTAAGCAATCTTGCATCCTCCTCGGTATCAATAATCCCATTTATTAGTTCGGTGTAACGGGTAAAAACCAGCGGCCCTGATGCATTTGATGCTTCATATGCTACTAAGTTCCTCATGACGACCTCTGTGTTTATGTCTAGACTAATGACAGGGAGGTAAAATGTAATTGTCTTGGCATCGAAACTAATGGTAGAGATGCTACCTTTTGTGGGTGAGAGACGGACACCGGATTCATAGAGCTCAGTGACAGAAGGGATTTTGATTTCCTCTATCAATGGAGGTTTGTTGATGTTGTTATTCGAGCTAGAGTAGTCATTTTCGGGTTTGATCTCTTCTTTATTTTGGGAGGAGAAAAGAGATTCAAGAGGTTGCTTCAAGACAGAAGATCCAGGAAGGTTGGAGATGATTGTCCAAGGCAATTTTAGTACCATTTTGACAGGTAGCGACACGATTAGTCTTTTGAGAAAACGTATCGGGCCTACGTTTAATTTCGAAAGCAGATTCCATATGTAATCAAGGAGTTGTTTCACTATAGTACTTGACTTCCCAAAAGATTTTTCTCTGCCTTGCAGTGCTTCCTTTTGATCGTCAATTTCGGTTATTTCGGACGGTTCTCCGAGTTTGGGCACGATCAAGTGGTACAAAACGTCAAGCAAGTGGGCACGCTCAGAAACTTGGATCTTTGGCAAGTCCATCATCTTGACAGGGGAAACCTCTTTGCACAATCCCACTAACGTGGAAACCAACATATCGTCAGCTAATTCAAGCGACGAGTATTGGACTTCCAACATCTTCCTCAATACAAATAGCGGGATTTGATTCTCGAGCATCACCAAATCTCTAAGAATCGTGTTGTGAGCCGATTTCCTTCCCGCAAAATCAACCAAGTGTGGAAATTTTGAGGAAACTCTTGTTATCACCTTACCTTCTTTGACGGCGTAGATTCCAAGTAGCTCAAGCAAAAAGGACGCGTCGATGGCCATCATCCATGCTAAGGTTTCATCATTGAAGTCAAGGTACTTGTGATAGCACGCTCGAATCCTCGGCTCAAGCTTTGTCAATTGGTCGACGAGAGTTTGAAACTTATGACATTGGAGTTGTTTCTGAGTTTTTTTGGCTGCGGCAAGCTTATACCTCTGCATCTCATACAGCTCGGGACGCCAATAATGGTAAGGCCCAATCGCAACCTGTTGTGGAGTGTAAGAATCAGGATCACTAGACATTAAGGTCTTAGGCACATTGAAGATGCAAACTGGGATTTCGCTACAATCTTCCAGCTCTTCCTCTAGAGTTTGACGGATTTGAATGACCCATCGGAGCTCGTCGAAGTTGGAATTCGAATTGGAGCTCATGGTGGATTGAAGAGAGGACATTTTTGTTGTTCCTAAGAGGAAATTGTGGTGGGATGGCAATTTTGGTGTATTGAGGGGGAGTTTAAGAGAACGAGGCTTTTATTGTCGCAATGCTGCGACATAATGAGATTTGACAGAAATGCGTTTCTCATGCTTTTAGTGTTTTATGAATTGGGACTATGATAAAAAATTGAGACACTAGGTACTGTTGTCTTATTTTGTGAATCCATGCGTTTCTCATGGGCAGCTGAAGAATATTAATTGTTGACTCATTTTCTCCTTTCATTTGTACCTTTATAGTTACAGCGTATACTTGGAAGAATTAATCCAATAGAATGGAAGTTTCATGCTGCTGTTAGTCACCAGATCACGACTCCTGTATGTATTGCTTTTCAGAAAATATAATGTCCGTACAACACCTTATAAGGAGCATCAAAATACAGCACCTTATATGGCATCGTGTATGGACTAAAAATTTCTCAATTTATTTAACATCTTTTTTATTGATGTGGATTGAATGCTGTACGGGATGCTATGCTTCATATAACGCCACCCATTGTTTTCCTTTTAACACAAAAGAAAATGAATAAAAAACTTGCCTTCCACAATGCAATTTTCAATGATGGTCGGTTTACGTACATCGGGCGTGTCTGCCTAACTTGAATGACTATCTAATGTTGCGGCATTGTTGGGACTGTTCCCATATTTTACATGTTTTGCATTTTGTATTATCTCTCTCCACGAAAATGCCGTTTGTTTAAATTTTTCCATGAGTCATTTTGTCTCAATTTGTTTCTAAGAAAAAGGAAATCAAGAAAAGATGTGTGTTCTGATGACCGATGAAGCTATAATCTATACTATTGTAGGACAACACTTAGAGCATATATCTTCAATGGAGAAGTTAAATTTTTTTTTTTTAATGTTAAATACAAAACGAAGACCTATTTGACGATTTGAAAGTTTATTTAAAATTGGTCATTCTACCTGATGTACCAAATTCGAAGGCGTTACTCAAACAAACCGACCACTTCGCCCAATATGAGGAGGAACCCATATCCTTACTCCTATTCACCTCTTGCCATGTATCTGAGAAACTTCACAAGAATTTAAAGTATACTTGTGAGTTGTGTCCCCAAATTTATGTGATTATGGGCACATATCCATGTATGTGTGTTACTTTGTCTATCTCCAAGTATCCATATTCTCTTTAGTTAACTCACTTTGACACGTTGCAAAATATGAGTGGGGGTTAAGGTGTTTCTCATTGCGTATAAGGAACCAATTTATGTTCCATTATGGCCGGAGTAAGATACAAGAAAATTGTAGAATGAACCCACATTCTCTTGAAGGGAGAGAAAAAAAGACAATATTTCTGGATTTTTTTCTAGTAAATCGTATTCCAAAAATATTCATTTTTATTATTGTGAAGAGCTTTGTAGTTTATATCAACAATAACAAAAGTAATTAATGCTATGTTTGGAAAAAAGAATTTTTAGGTGGAATTTGCGTTTAAGATGGAATTTGTAAAAATTTTATAAGGGTGAGACGGACAAAATCCTTATAAAAATTTTACAAATTCCATCTCAAAGACAAATTTCACATAGAAATTCCTTATCCAAACATAGCTTAAGGGTTTTTCTACTATGTCTTTAAATTTGTTGTGAAGTCACCCAAATTCATTCTAGGACAGGATTTGAAAAATCTAGTCATTTGATTAATAACTTCGACATATATATATATACTAGTTGGTGTACACGTGCATTGCACGTGAATTTTTTTGAGTTAAATTATTTTTTTCAATAATGATAATAATTTTTTAAATTTAATAATTTTATCGTGCCTTTGCATTAGATGAAAGCACTTTGATCACTCAATCATTTATTGCTTTTAATATGATTACTATTTTTTTTTCATTATCTTTCCCAAATCATAGTGCTTAAAATTATCTTTGAAACTTCATTATACATAAGTTCTTTGATATGATTTGATTTTGATATATATATATATATATATATATATATATATATATAGGATGATGATCAGGTAAGCACGTGCTGATATAACTTATATCAAAACTTGCATTGGGAGTTGTACTTTGTGCATTAGTGAGATGTGAGGTGCATTGAATCAATGCAAGGGGTACAACCCCCAATGCATAGTGCTGATATAACTTACATCAGCACGTGCTGATGGGATCACCTCTGTATATATATATATATATATATATATATATATATATATATATATATTTTTTTTTTTTCCTTCTTCGTCGATGCGTGGTGGATCACTGCTTGTGTTTTTATTTTTTTGGGCCAGTACATTTTTTTTAAAAATGATTTTTGAACCTTTTTTTTTTTTTTTTTTTGTGGGGTTGTAATCTAAGTTATTTTCTTTTCTTTTTGTTCTTTTTTATTTTGTTTTGTTTAGTTTGGTATTTTAGGTTTGCAGGTAGATATTGTAAAGTTTCATAAACCTCACGATTTGATAGGAACTTTTTTGGTGGTTCATTAGACCTTCCCTTTTTATTTTCTTTTTTTTTTTGTGCATTCGTTAATGTTTTTTTTTTGGGGGGGGGGGGGGGGGGGGGGGGGGTTTTGTTTTGTTTTTGTTCAAGCCTGCTTCTTTTTTAATTTTCCTTCAATTGAATCGTCTTTGATTCTCTTCTTTTTCTTAGTAATTTGACTTGATTATTTTCAAAAATCAGAGATTATATATGAATTCTCAACAAAATATGAAAATTATGCAACAGCAGCAATTTAAAAGTTCAATAATGCAATTCAAGTTTTTTCTGATATGCGAATCTTTAGAAAATAATCAAAGATTATATGTGCTATTCAAAACTTTATTTATGATATTCAAGTTTTTTTTTTTTTTTGTTTTTTTGGCTTCTTAATCTGGGTTTTCATTTGTTTTTGTTCAAGCATGCGTCTTTTTATTTTCATTCAACTAATTCGTTTCTGATTCTCTTCTTTTTATTAGGGTTAAACACGATTTAATACCTTCAACTTTGGGGGTAGTTTCAATTTGATCCATAAACTTAGAATTGTCTCAATTTAGTGACAATTTATGAACTATTATTGCAATGTAGTCCAAGGCCCAACGTCCGTTAGGTTTATGGACGGAAAACGCACATGCACAGCACGTGCGGCTGACGTGGATCCTAGGTGGCGTCCACATGTGCTTCCTGCCCAATTAGAGCCCACGTGCTTGGCACGTGAGATTCAATCCCTCTCCGTCCCCTTCCCTTCCCTTCCCGTCGGAACAGCCCCTCCGCCCTCTCCTTCTCGCTGCCAAAACCCAGATCTGGTTTTCAAACCAGATCTCAACTCTCTCTCCTCCTCTCTCCATTCTCTCTCCTCTCCGTCCCCTTCGCCTTCCCGTCGGAGCCACCCCTCCGCCCTCCCGTCGGTCATCTTCTCCAGCGCATATATACACCCAAGATACGTGCATCAGATCTAAGGAAAAATATGGAAGAAAAAAATGGATGGCTGTCACTAACCAAAATCAAGAAGAAAATGAAAAAAAGAAAAGAAAAGAAAAGAGATCCATCTTTGTCTCTTTGATCAAGGGAAAAGAAAGGGTTAAAAATCATCATGGACACTAGCAATAGCCTCTAGCCTCATGTGGTTCCCTTGCACAAAACGCTACATTTGCAGACTGTTCTTCTCTGTCGAAGACGAACTGCACCAAAATTGCTGTTTTTGTGCCCAAACTATCGTCTTCTTCGAGGATTTTGGGTTGCAGGACCCCCAAATGCGGGTGGGTTTCCAACCCGAATATTGGAGAATCTCGATTTTCCCGAGAAAATTCTGACCGATTTTCTTGTCAGGTGCTCGATTATATTTGCCCATCAACCCGCCGGAATTGTGGGGTTTGGCCGTGGCCGACATTGGTGCCTGCGCAGATGGGTCTCAAGAAGTTCTCTTACTGTCTTCTATCTCACGACTTCGACGACACCCCAGGAAGTAGCGATCTCATTTTGGACAGTGGAGGGTCAGATTCCGGCAAAACCATCGGCGATGTCAGCTACACCCCATTCCTCAAGAACCCAATTACCAATGATTCTGCATTCAGTGATTATTACTACGTGAGTCTCAGAAGAATTTTCGCGATAATTTGGTTTGAAACCCAGATCTAGATTTTAGGAGTGAATGAAAAAGAAGAAGGAGAAGGCGGAGGGGTGGCTCCGACGGGAAGGCGAAGGGGACGGAGAGGAAAGAGAATGGAGAGAGGAGGAGAGAGAGTTGAGATCTGGTTTGAAAACCAGATCTGGGTTTTGGCAGCGAGAAGGAGAGGGCGGAGGGACTGTTCCGACGGGAAGGGAAGGGAAGGGGACGGAGAGGGATTGAATCTCACGTGCCAAGCACGTGGGCTCTAATTGGGCAGGAAGCACACGTGGATGCCACCTAGGATCCACGTCAGCCGCACGTGCTGCGCATGTGTGTTTTCCGTCCATAAACCTAACGGACGTTGGGCCTTGGACCACATTGCAATAATAGTTCATAAATTGTCACTAAATTGAGACAATTCTAAGTTTATGGACCAAATTGAAACTACCCCCAAAGTTGAAGGTATTAAATCGTGTTTAACCCTTTTTATTACTAATTTTGCAATTCAAATAGAGATTTAAAAGTCCAATTATGCAATGCAGGCAGAGATTTACATGTTTATGCAAGCAGAGATTTAAATGTTTAAACATAATTTGTATATATGAGTCAAGTTAGTTGAAAACTACATACCAGACAAAGCACCAGAAGAAAGGAGATGCAATGAAGGCACATAGAAGATGCAGAAGAAAGAAGCAGTAGTTGTTTTTTCCAGTAATTGTTTTTTCCTGTGTTAGGGTTTTATGATTTTTATAATGTGTTTCTATTTGTATTTATATGTTAACATTGTTAGGGTTTTACGAATTATAGTTTCCGTTTCCTTAGAATTCCTATTTGGGTTTGGTTTTATTTAATTATTATATGAATTATAGTTTCCTTAAAATTCTTATTACGGTATGTGTTTTATATTACTATATTTTCTATATATGCAGAAGGGTAGTTGTGTATTTACAAATTAAAATAAGGGTATATTAGTCAATCAAAAGTTTTTCTCACATTCATCTTTTTATAGGTAGTATAGATATATATACCATAACATAAAAGTAACCCTAATTCTTCCTTGAACCCATCCCACCCTAGCCTTCACAGAATGTTTTGAGCGCCACATATCATTACAGCCTATAAGAAGTTTTGAATTCCCTACTCTTCATAGGTGAAGTTTTTTATGCTTCTCCCATACCATTAGACCAAACAACAATAACTGAGAAACATCGATTGCAAAAATTCAGCAGAAAGCACTAGAGAACCAAAAAATACTATTGGTGCAAAAACATTGAATCATACAATAACAAATGCTATAGCCTTTATTTATTTTTTATTTTTTATTTTTGAAATTCAGCAGTAAGCACTAGTGAACAAAAAACCACTATTGGTGCAAAAACATGGAATCAAGCAATAACAAATGCTATTGCCTTTTTCTTTTTCTTTTCCTTTTTCTTTTCCTTTTTTTCTTGAAAAAAGAAAAAAAAAAAGAAAAAAGGGTACAATAGGAGAACTTCCCAGGAAGGTCACCCGTCCTAGTATTACTTATGGGATTCAAGCTTATGAAAAAGTATTGATACCGTTTATTTTAATTATCCAACACTCCTTGACAAACTCTCTAAAATGTAGAGAGGGCAGATACAATTTTTTTCTCCTAATTTAAAAATTGTCATACTAACTAATTGCTATCTAATATTTTGGTTCAGAAAATAATAAATCTCTTGCTCTTGGGCTCATTTTTATTTTGAAAGAATGGAAGTACAGATCGGATGTTAGGAAGATTCGGTTTAGTATGCATTCGTTCAACATAATATTAATATTCTAACTATTTGGGACTAGAAATAATGAAATTGTACATCGTTGAATCGGTACAAATTTTAATTTCTTTCCGAGTGAAACAGAGAAAAATTTTTGCACAGTTTTTAAGAAAGAAAAAAAAATGTGAAGGTAATAGCCAAGTACACAAACATGGATTCGCACGTTAGATATGCGTTTGCTTGTTTGGAGGCATGAGGTAAGTGTCATTGTAAAAAGTAATGACAGTAGAGCATCATGTTCGAGCTCGACTCTTTAAGAAATGAACACAAGTGATTGGGCGTGCATCATTAAAACCATTGGCAAAGAATCAATATGAGTATAATTCTCTTCTTCTTCTTTTTTTTCCTTTTTTTTTTTCTTTAAATGTTACAATAAGGGGATTCAGACGCTAGACCTACCCGAATCCCGTCTACACTAATACCAACAGACAAGGAAAAAAAAAAAAAAACTATCTTTGCACTTAGTCAGCTCACAAGCTTAGCTTGTTGGAATTGTTGCACTGGTATAGTTTATGGAGCCACTCCATTTTGAACTCTGAGTGATAATGAAGAACACCAATACAATTACCTGTGAATTAAACACACACCTCAACAAAGTGTATAGACAGTCTAAACATGAAATGTACGAGAACAGCTATAAACTGAGCAAAACGCTTGTAAAGTCATCAACAACAGCATCAAAATAGTAGCCAAAAAACTGAGGCAACGCCAAGAACCATACACATACACCTTCAAAAACTTTCCAGCTTTAACCTTCCATCTCCCACTGTAATACTTGTTCACATCATCAATGACCTTATCTACGAAAGGCACTTTTGTCAATCTAATTGACTTACTCATCCCATTCCACATGTTGGCCACCTCTTCATCACTTTTTAAGTGGTTCAAAACAATCCCTTTTTCCCTAAGCAATTTTGCATCCCCCTCAGTATCAATAATCCCATTCATTAATTCAGTGTAACGGGTAAGAACCAACGGCCCTGATGCATTTGATGCTTCATATGCCACTAAGTTTCTCAAGATGACTTCTGTATTTAGGTCTAAACGAATGGTGGGAAGGTACAAAGTAACTGTCTTAGGGTCGAAGCTAATGGTTGAAATGCCACCATGAGTGGGTGAGAAACGGACACCGGATTTAGAGAGCTCAGTGACAGAAGGGATTGCAATTTCTTCAACTAACGGAGGCTTTTGGAAGTTATCGTTTGAGCCAGAGCTCTCATTCTCTGGTTTGATTCCTTCTTTATCTTGGGAGAAGAATAAATATTCGACAGGTTGTTTCAAGATAGAAAATCCAGGAAGATTAGAAATGCTTTTCCAAGGCAATTTTAGTATGACTTGAGCAGGTCTTGACCCTAGTTGTCTTTTGAGAAAACTCACCGGGCCAATGTTTAATATAGAAAGCAGTTTCCATATCGCATCAAGGAGTTGATTCATAAAACTCGAGTTTTCAAAAGATTTTTCTTGGCCTTGGATGGCTTCCTTCAGATCGTCAATTTCGACTACTACATATGGTTCTTCCGAATTGGGCACGATCATGTGGTATATAAAATCTAGCAAATGGGCACGCCCAGAGACTTGGATCTTTGGCGAGTTCTTCATCATATTGAAAGGGGAAAGATCTTTACATAATCCCACTAACATTGAAAGCAGCATATCGTCAGCTAATTCTATTGACGAGAATTGGAATTCCAGCATCTTCCCCAGTATAAATAGTGGAATTTGATTCTCGAGCATCACAATATCTCTAAGAATCGTGTTATGAGCTGATTTCCTTCCCGCAAAATCTACAAGGTGCGACACCCTTGACGAAATTCTTGATAGTACCTTACCTTCTTTGACGGTGTAGATTTGGAGGAACTCGAGCAAGAAGGATGCATCAATGGCCACCATCCATGCTAAAGTTTCACCATTGAGATCAAGGTACCTGTTACACCAGAATATAAGGAGAAGCATTATAAGTGATCGAGATACACCAAATATATTATGGGTTGAAGATAGATATTTGAAAGTAATTGATTAAAACTGAATCTCATCTCTTTTCCATATTTAGGTTATCTCCATACTTCTGTTTAAACCCTAATTAACATGGGAATTCTGTAATTGATCAATCTATTATATATGAATGACATTCGGTTTTTCTATACCTGTGGTAACATGCTCGAATCATTAGATCAAGCTTTGTCAATTGGTCCACAAGATTTTGGAACTTGAGGCATTGGAGATGTTTTTGAGCTCTTTTGGCTGCAGCAAGCTTATATTTCTCCATCTCATAGAGCTCTTGTCGCCAATAGTGGTAAGGGCCAATTGAGACTAGTTGTGGAGTATAAGAGTGGGGGGTCACTAGACTTTAAGGTCTTAGGGACATTGAAGATGCATACGGGTATTTCGCTATCATCTTCTAGCTCTCCATTTAGAGTTTGGCGGATTTGAATAACCCATCGAAGCTCGTCGAAATTCGGATTTGAATTCGAGCTCATTGTTGATTTAAGGGAGGACACGATTGTTGTCGATTCTAAGGGCAAGAGCAATGAGAGATAACTTGTTTTTGAGCAGATTGGTTTCACTGATCAGTGATGTGGAAGTTAAGAGAGTTATGGTTTTATAGGACCATGCATGCAGTATGCACGACAGCTAGATTGACAGTAAATAATGGTAGCGGTTTTCTTTGACTGCAACACATCCAATATTTAAGCGACGCATCATCAACATTGACTCGTCTAACTTACTTTGCGTGTTTGCCTTTCGGCCCTTTCCATTTTTTACACGTTTTAGATAGAAATCAATCTCACCCATGTTTCTACATTTTTTTCTACTGTATTTTTTGGCTTCACTCGTTTTTGTGAAAGTGAAATCAAGAAAGAAGATGTCTTCTTGATGCAATGGAAAACACTGCGGTCGAAATGAAACTCATAAAAAACAATCAAACATCCATTAATCTGTTGATTGTCGCAAGAATAATACCAACTAGATAGTAGGCAACGACGATTGATATTCACTTAAGAACACGAAAGCAGTAGATAAAGGAGAAATTCTTTCTCTCGATATTATTAATCTTAAAATAATCAAAGTATAAAACTCTTTGCCATAAGGTTTACATCCCTTTATATAGAGAACTAAACTATAAAAGAGGAAAACCCAATTCAACTAAAACAAAAAAACCTAGTTCTACTAGAATAAGGGCGATTTTGGCCACAAGTCCATAAAGTTAAACTTGTGCAGCTATAAGTCTATCATAAAATCTTATGTAGCCAAAGGTCCCTCTAAAATATTTTCAGACGATATTACCCCTTCATATTATGTAGCAAAAGGTTTCTCTTAGAAAGTTACATATAATCAATGTAACTGTTTTTATAAATATTTTTTTATATATAATTTTATATTCATCATGAATCTTTTTCCTAATTTTTCCCCAAAAAAAAAAAAATTTAATTAAATCTGGGCAAACATCTACTTGTAACTGAAGTATGTACTGAACCCACAGAAAAATAGTTACATGAAAAAAATTACTTTTAAGTCAATTGTGACTGAATTTTAGTAACAAAATATTTAAATTTTACAAATTTTTAGTTTCAAACACATCAATTTAACTGATTCAATAGTTACATCTAATAAATTTAATAATTTTGTATGGGAAATTGTACAAAATTGAACCCACATTAAAATAGTTACATGTTTATTTATTTTAAAACCAATACATGTAAATATGTAATCAATATAACTATTTTTTTTTTATACATAATTTTATTTTCATCATGTGTCTTGTTTCGAAAAGCTCGATGAATAGATTTCAAATATAGAAATTTTATTGGAAATTGATATCTAGATCAAAAGTTATGTCATTTTAAAATTTGAAAACAAAAAATAACACTTAAGGGTAAACTTGACTTTATGCATTTACCACGGTTACAAAAGTAAACTCATTTTACTTAAAAGTAGACTGATGGCCGCATAAGTTTGCTGCATAGACTTATGCCTTTATAAGTCCTATAAAAATAGACTTTTCGCTAATTTCCCCTAGAATAAGTAAGAAATAATTAAGAAACTAGTAAAGCAATAATTAAATAAAACAAAATAATTAAAACTCCTAAAATAGCTAAAATAACTTTAGTTCTGAAATAAGTGGCAGAAATGGCAGCAGCAGCAGACCCTAACGCCCCGTGGTGTATACGCATATCCAAAGAATGCGTACGCTCAAGGTGAGCATGCGTATGCCGATATAATCTACATCATTCTCCCATGTTTGGAGAGAATTTGCCCTCGAACTCGCAACTTCATCCTTTGAACTATCTTCATGATAAGGAACCAAGTACTTGGCGTTGAAGACTTAGATTGTTCGGTCCCCAATAAAACTACCACTATGCTTTTACCTGTTGATATTGCGGATTCATTGTTTGATCCACAAGGGTTCGGTTGCACAAAAGTGACCATTTTACACCTTACATCATTCTCCCTATATGTAGACTACTATCCTCCCTATATGTAGACTTCGCTTCCCAACTAATACGACATGTTTTAAAGCCGTGAAAGGTAAACCAAAGTGAACAATATCATGCTAGTGGTGGGGGCGGGGCGTTACAATTGGTATCAAAGCTGGACCAGCCTTACGGTGTGTGAACCACGTCGGGACCATACTATGCACCCTTAGTGCATCTAGCCCGGCAAACGGTGGCTTTGGGCTGTGGCAGCAGTGTAGTAGGAATCGTTGACCCTACGAGGACGTGTGGTCCTATACTCCTATACTCTTATGGGGGGATGAGTGTAATACCCCGAGATCCCACATCTCTTGGCTAGAAAAAGTGACCATTTTACACCTTACATCATCCTCCCCATTCTCCCCTATTTGGAGAATGTTCATCCCTGAACTTTTCGGGTTAGTTTCACAGAAGTATTGATGTCGACCAATCCAGATAAATAATACTTTGACGACTTTGTTTGTTTCAATTTCCTCCCAAATTTATTTTTCCAAAATTTCACAACAAATTTTTTTTTTCTACACCCCTCATCTCATTCAAAATGTTCAGCAGTAGAGGATTAACAATAGAATAAATATTTTGAATTCCAATAAAATCATAATGCTTGAACTCTTCAATAACAAAAACTTCATTCTCTTGAAAACCACCAAGTAGTTTAACACGGCAACAAAAATTATTGCTCGAACAATTTTTATTACGTGTCTCACAGGTTATATCCTTCTCTTGCCTTTCCAAATTTTCAAAAATATTTTGCTCAATATCACCATCATCATATTTATCAAAAATAGGCGGAGAATTAAAATTCACTAAATTTTCAACTTCATCATCATCAAAATTATTAAAAGAATTTTTCCATGAATTCAAAATTCTTACCTCCTTCGACTTCATCCAAATCTTCATTCTCCACAACAACATCCTCAACAAAGACATCCTCAACATTCTCCTTGTTCATAAAACGTGGAGATGGAGGTCAACGACTATAATGCCGCTCAAAACAATAACGCTCGTATAGCTCATCTAGGAATTCTTGTCGCATTTGGGCCATATCCTTGCAAAACTTCTCCTCTTCCAGATTGGCTTCACAGCCTTCAGCACGTCCTCCTCCTCATCTTGGCATGACGACAATAACGAACTGGGCTCTAATACCAATTGATGCAGTGGAAAACACGCAGTTGAGATGAAACTCACCAAATCACAAATAAGCGTCCACCAATATGTTGATTGTCGCAAAAACAATGTCAGATAGTAGGCAACCACGATCAATATTCACTCAAGAACATGAAAACAGGAAATAAATGAGAAACTCTTTCTCTTGATATTATTAATCTCATAAAATAATCAAAATCTAAACTATTTGATATAAAGCTTACATCCCTTTATATAGAGAACTAAACTATGAAATGGGAAAACCTATTTCTAGTAGAACAAGAAAACCTAGTTCTATTAAAAAACAAGTAAGAAATAACTAGGAAATAACTAGTAAAGCAATAATTAAATAAAGCAAAATAATTAAAACTTCAAAAATAGCTAAAATAACTAAAGTTCCAAAATAAGCAGCAATAGCAATAGAAACGGCAACAGCAGTAGACCCCAACGCTCCGTGGTGCGTATACATATCTAAAGAATGCGTATGCTCAAGGTAAGCATGTGTACGCCAATGCAATCTGCATCACTTCTATTGATTGACTTTCCCCATTGCAATTTTGAAATGAGTTAAATTAAATGAAGATGGTGGGTGTTTTCTTGAAAGAAAAAAGAAATTACTTAAATTAAATCATTTTCCATCATTTTAAAAAATTGAAGATATATGATCATAAAAGAACAATCATTTTAAAGTCGTTGCATCTTTAAGTTCAATCTTTTAAAATAAAACGAACAATCATTTCAAAGGATAAAATCATAAAAGACAAAACATTGAATTAAATAAGATCACATTGTAAAGGATATGAGCCTAGGAAATTCTTCCATTACTATGATTTTTCTACCATCAATTTTTGTTGGAATATTGTTAATATTTATTATAAGAGCATATTGCATTGAGACCCTTTATATTTTAAAAGAAATTCAGTTAGACCCTGCTGTATTTTAAAATTACACTATGCCCCCTCATCGTTAACAAATGTTGTCAATTGATTCAAATACCATCTATATAATACATCTACAAGATTAATCAGCTTTGGGAAGTCCTAAAAACGATTACACGATGGGGAGTCGTGCGATCTGTCACAATATTCGAGATGTTTTGAATCTAATCAACCTCCGATATATATATATATAATTGAAACTCAGTGCTACGTGGTAATCGATGCAAAGTGTCATTATATGAAAATTTTTTTTTTTTGGTTGTTGTTTCAATTCTCACACGTCTCTATTTATATCCCCTTTGGAATTTAGGATTATTTGTGGGGTGGCAGTGTATTGAGTGATGTGGGAATTATAAGGAGAGTGAGGCTTCTATTTCTATTTACTAGTTATAGCACACGTGCATTGCACGTGAATTGTTTTTGGGAAAAAAGAAATCTTAAA
The DNA here is from genome assembly GCA_039720395.1 of Liquidambar formosana. Classification (NCBI taxonomy): domain Eukaryota; kingdom Viridiplantae; phylum Streptophyta; class Magnoliopsida; order Saxifragales; family Altingiaceae; genus Liquidambar; species Liquidambar formosana. Next base: position 12,977,955 of record CM077826.1, on the reverse strand, counting down.
AAATCAACATAAAAATAATTTGTTCGTAAACAGTCATTAACATAAAATCTTATTATATTTTGGTCTTTGAATAAGCAACATCAATGCATGAAAAATCGATAAAAACATACAAATATGAATCGTGATCACCGGTCCAATGTGCCAACTTAGTTGGGATGTTGGTTTCCTCTATGATATTTTATTCTCTTTTTATTTTTATTTATTAAAAAAAATCATAATCACCCATCAAACGAAACATAAAAAATGTATATATTTATATAGAGTGTAGTCTAGTCTAGGAAAAAAAAAAAAAATTATAGAAGAACAACTCCAAATACCTAGCAAAAACATTGTAGAAGAAGACCTAGTTATAACATACTTTTTGTTCCCCCTAGTTCTCCACTAATGTATTTTCTTCCAAAGATTACTATGTTGTACCCATCATAGTCCTCTTTGTGATACTCAAATAGATTAAATTTTTAAGAGAGTTTTATCAAATTTAATTAATTTAATATCAATTTTTTTTATTATCAAAACCCTAATAGTAAAATAACTCTACCCAAACCTAAATACAACTATTTGGCTCTTAATTGAGTTGAAAATTTTATTTCTTTCAAAACAAAAACATCAAAAAAAAAAAAAAAAAATACCGTCATCTTTTATTTTATTTTCTTTCATTTTCTCAATAAAACTCAACAATACCAAGACCTCCCACAACAAATCATGCATGCAAATCTAGAAATTGAGTAAATAAAATAATTCTCACAACATTTAATTATTATTTTTTTAAAGGAAGAAAGCAAAATTTGGTTCAATTATTCAAATCGAAAAATTTAACAAACCAAAACTAAATCATAATTATAAAAATTAAAGGAAAACAACTAAAAAAAATTTAAAGAAATATCACCACATATATCATATGTAAATACATTTTCTTATACTATTAGAGTAATATAGGGTTCTTAAATCTTGATTATTGAATTAAGATATTATAGTCTTTATAATTTTAAATGAGGTTATAAAGGTCAATCAAAAGTTTTTTTGACATTCGGCCTTTTATAGGTAGCACCCCTATTCTTAATTAATGAATTAGGATATTATGTGCCCGTTTGGGAACACTTCTCGCCAGCCCAAACGTGCTTCTAGGACCCAAAAGCACGGTTTGAGTCTGTTTGGGTAAAAAAGTTAAAAGTGATTCTAAACCCCAACGCGCGTTGGCCTTGAAGCAAGATGATGGCTGCTTCTCCAAAACGTGGCCAGAACGTGATGCGGGAAGCCAATTTTCATTTAATGAATCTTTCAAAATACCAGATACACCCTTAAAATTGAAACATGAAGAAAGGAAATACGCTTTGAATCCCCAAGCATCACAATCAACCCCCAATCCTAGACTGCCATTTCCATTTTTGCAAAAAGCTCATCTCTTTGTTGTTGAAGCTCAGATGATGATGGCTGTCCGGAACTGTGCGTCTATCCTTCAAGCAACTATGCGTCGCTCTTTCCGGCGACTATGCGTCGCTCTTTCCGGTGAATCTTGCAGCTAAACCTACCCCCTTTCACCCTCTCTCTATTTTCTCATACCAAGCCCCTTTTTCTTCAAATCCTAGATCCTTTATCTTCCATTTTCTTTCACCATAAGAAATTGACAGCCCACATAGGTGGTGGACGGTTGATTAATTAAGGAAGGGCAAAACACACCCCAGCAACCATTCCTCTACAATTCCGTAGCAAATATGCTCTTTTTATATTATCCTCTTTTTAAATAATTTTATAATATTTTGAATAGTTGGTTTGTGGTTTATTATATTATCCTCTTTTTACATAATTTTTTTTAATTAACTTATGCAGTTTTATAAAATCATAGCAAATGCAATTCTACATAGTATTTATCGCCAAATTGGTAAGGGTAATAGTGTCATTTCAGGATTACAAGTCACTTCAGGACTTTGCTTGCCAAACAGGTAGAAAAGCTCTTTCAACATCCAACAACACTTTTGAAATACAATTCCCAAACGTAATACAGTAGTCAATTAGAAGCACTAGCTTCCACTTCTCTTCTTCTACAGCAAAAGCTCTAAAAGCCACAGCGTTCCCAAACGGGCCCTATAGCCTTTATAATTTCAAATGAAGATATGAAGGTCAATCAAAAGTTTTTCTGACATTCAGCCTTTTATACATAGTATAGATATTGATACAAGAGGTTGAACATTCAAGATTGAGAAATCCCAACGGTTACCTTCTTTATTTTTCAAGTACTCCCTCCTAATTTGACTGAGATACTATCCCTTTGAAAAAAACATTACTCCCTCTATTCCTAACCATCTATTCTTGTTGAATAAACGCTTTTTTTATTTATTTATAAAATCCCTATTAAATGTTTTCACGTCAACTCATATGTTTTAACATTTCAATTTTGTCCTCAAATGTACAAAACATTGAAAAAAGATAAAATACATAGGTATTTTAGGAAATCAAATAAAAAGAATCATTGACTTTTCGAATGGGAAAATAAATTTGGAATATTCCGAAATGGAAAGGAACCAATAAAATAGGAACAGAGAGAATACTCTTTTGAGTAAATATCCAAAATATCTCGCGTAAAAATAATTATATCCAAAAAACCAATTAAATAATTTTCCTATCGAAAAAACTCAAATAAGGTTAAATTATGTCCAAAAAACCCAAGAAATTAACTTCTATCTAATTCTGTTTGAGTGATGAATTTTCTTGACTAAAATACCCTTGTTACATTTTTTATTAAAGTATAAAAATTATTATTCAAAATTTGTATTACCATTTTGTTTATCTAATAAATGGATTATTTGTCATGTATCACCCAAAAAAGAGAAAAAAAAAAAAAAGGGAAAATAAGAGAAGATAAAATGAACAAATAAAAAATTATAAAAAGGGTATGTCGATCTAAAAGCTAAATAATTTAAATGTAGTTGGATGGAAATTAGGGTATTGGGTTTCTTGGATATACTATAATTTTATTTGGGTTTTTTAGATAGAAAAATTACTTTATTGGTTTTTGGATATAATTCTTTTTTTAAGAGATAATTTAGATATTTACCCTACTTTTTTGGTAAACCCAATTAAATGCTTTCATAACATATATCTTTTAACAATTCAATTTTGGTCTTAAGTGTATAAAACATTGGAAAAAAAAACTCATGAGAGAGAATATTTTAAGAAGCCAAATTAAAAGAATCATTGACATTTTAAATAAGATAATAATTTTGAAATATTCTTTTAAATAAAAGGACAATAGAATAAAAACAAAGGTCGGAGGAAGTAACTTGAACCTGCACAACTGCATGGTATAGTCAATACTCAATGGTGTATCCTTAGCCTATGTTTGGTAGGGAGGAAAAGCAGAGGGAAGGAAAGGGGAGGGAAAGGTAATTGAGAGTGTTTGGAAGAGAGGAAAGGGGGAGTGAGGATTAGGAATATCTTCTTTTCACTTTTTTAAATCCCTCTAATTTTGGGAGGATTAGATGAAAAAAAATGAAACTTTTTTATCAAAATAAAACATTTACCCTCATGCCTATATAATTCATTTATTACTACTACTACTACATATGTAAAGGCAAAATAATAGAATTAGTATTTATTCTTTCTATTAATTGCTTTATACCAAACACATGGAAATAAATAAAATTATCTTTTTGCCTATTTTACATCCATCCAACCAATCCATAAAAAGGAAAAAAATCTCATTTTCCTAATATAGGAAAGTTCATCCCTCCCTCTTCCATCTTTTCACTCTCCCCGCACGTAACCCTCGTTCACTATCAGTCATCGCTGCTTTCAAGATAAGGTTTTGTCCTATAGTAGGACCAACTTGGCTAAACACGGTGCACTCACATGTGTGGAAAGTACACAAGGTACCAGAAGGTAACCTTCTATCTATTTTGAGATGAAAAAGGACTTTGCCTTTTACCAGTTTTCTTTAATTTTATTTGATTTTTTTTTTTTCCTGGTGAACAAAAGAAAAAATGAAACCGAGAAGAAGCAACAATAATTGTAATATTAATTAACGCGTTATGAGGTCAATCGAAATTCAGCATGTGAATAGAATTCTCAATCCAAAGGCCTGAATTTATCCAACGAAACTCGATTTAAGCTCGAGTTGACGGTAGCAGCCCCATAATAATAGAGAAGATTACGTGTGGAGTGCTGCTACACAAGACCAATCCTTCCAACGAAATCGTTGGGCGACTGACGTGGATTGTTTTTTTAAACAGTTTCCGTCAAAACTAACAGAATTGAAAAAAATGATTTGACGAAATAACCCATTCATCTTCCACTTCCAAAGCATCAATCTTCTTTCTCTATCTTGCTGTAACTCTATCCTTTCTCTTTCTATACCCAACCCCAAACAAACTCACAATCCCTCTCTCTCTGCATCTTCCTCTACAAAGTAAGAGAGATGGCCACATATTTTTGTGAGAAAAACTAGTTTGATCCAACCAAAAAAAAAAAAAAAAAAAAAGGAGCATGAAGAATAAGAAGAAGATGACAGAAAAACTTACTTTTTGGGATTTTAACTAGGAAAAATTAGTTTTTTTTTTAATGAAAACTAGTTATGTTTACAAAAATCTAGCTAAGTTTGTAAAAATTTAGCTAAGTTCACAAACAAAACTAGCTAAGTTTACAAAAAATCTAGCTAAGTTTATAAAAATTTAGCTAAGTTTACAAACAAACCTAGTTAAGTTTACAAAAATCTAGCTAAGTTTATAAAAATTTAGCCAAGTTTACAAACAAATCTAGCTAACTTTGCAAAAAAACCTATTTAACTTACAAAAACCTTCCAGATCTATAGCGGTGTTGGAAGATGCATGGATTTGCGACTTTTGTGCAACCATTGATTGTACTTTGGTACCGTTTTTGCAAATCTGTAAAGGAGCTAGAGAGAGAGAGAGAGGAAGCACCCATTGATGGCCGTAGATGAATGTGTCGGTATTGAAGACTTTGCCGGAAGAAAACAGTCGTTGTGATTCCTTGAAGAGGAGATAAAGAGAAAAGAGGGAGTGAAGAAAAATAAAGAGAGAGGAGGCAGAAAAAGAAGAGTAAAGTTATTAATAGAGTGAATCTGTAGAATATATAAATATAATTAATAAAGGAAGAGAAAGATAGAGAGAGAGTGAAAGAGAATCTGACAAATGAGATATATTACATTTAATAAAGCAAGAAAGAGAGTAACAAAGAGTGAAAGGGAATTGACAGGAGAGAGTTATTGATGGGGTACGGTTTTTAACTTTATTTGAGAAGATTGCTTCTCACGAGGTGCAGAGATTTGCGGCAAAGAAGATGTGCCTTTTCATTTCTTCCAATATAAAAAGGGTAATTATGGAATTACACAGTTACGGCTTACGAAATCGTCAAAATGCACTTGGCATATAAAGTATTTCCCTTACGTGTGCATCTCTACTATAAATATTTTTTTCATTACTTTTTTTTTTTTTTTTTTTTTTTTTGGGTGACAAATCAGAACATCAACAATTTTTTTTGTTTTTTTTTTTTTTTGGTGACAAATAAGAACATCAACAAATATTTAACTCACTTTAAGACTTTGAAAAACAGACCCCTCTTTTTAAGAAGGGAACTTTGGAGAAGCATTGTTAGTCTAACATGCCACAGGGGGCACCATTAATCTAAAATGCACACCCATTACCAAATGATTTGACATATTCTACAAAATATTAATTATTTAAAAATCATAGACTGCATTGTCCAACCCCTCAAATTGAGGTGGGATGCTATTTTGAGGGAATTTTAGATTGATTGGGTTATAGGAAAATAATTACAGTTAAATGCAAAATGCTACTACTGTAATTATTTTCCCACCAATCTAAAATTCTCCCCCAAACCCAATGTAATGTATAAAAAATATTACCCAGCAGACAACTCAGCTAGGCTAACTGTGTTCTTTGATTGATTGGGTTATAGGAAAATAATTCCAGTTAAGTCACTATTGACTCGCCTAACTTGGGTCGCGTGGTAGCCTTGGGGCCTTTCCATTTTTTTTTCATTTTTTACATGTTTTGTAAATCACTCTCTCGTCTCCACCGTCCCGTACTGCGGCGTGTTTAGATTTTACCATGGTGATTTTATTTTATTTTATTGTTTTGTTTTGTTTGTTTGTTTGTTTTGTTTTGGAGTCTTCTTGGAGGAAGAAGAGCTGGCATTTCCTCATTTTGTCGATAACTAGATTTTAAAAGAAAAACAAGTTAATTTCCGTCAGTCTACAACTAGCTCAATGGAGTTGTAGTTGAGATGATATGTATAGAGAGAGAGTTTTGAGGAGATTGTGGTTTCAACTCCTCCCAAATAGGGATGGATCTAATATTTTTTTCAATGATTGCACATTCAAGAAAGTAATGATTTCAAAACTTAAATCATAATAATTATAGAAAGTATGTATGCTTAGCCTCTACACATATATTTCACATTTAAAAATAAAAATAAAAAGAAGAAACCAAATTGCATTCAATAGCTAGAAAAAATTAAATCGCACACACGGTGTCTAACAAGGAACTACGAATTAAACCAAAGAAGACTTCCAAGTAGCCGTAAAAAAACCATAGTCCCTACAACCAATTTACAATATACTTCCCAAAAAACCATACAGTTAATATACAACTAGTGATCAAAAATAAATTCTGAGAGAGAGAGAGAGAGAGAGATCCCAAATAAGATTATCATTTACATGGGTGTTAAGGTTTCATTGAGGTCTTTCACTTCATCAAACAATTTGCTTACATCATTGACGTAAGCGGCAGGCCCAATATTTAGCAGAACTCAATACTATCAAATATCCAAATAGAAACACCAATGAACAATATTTAAACAAATAAGTTTGAATAACCAAATTAAAACAACAAAAGCAAATAAAGGAAAAATAAAATGCTACTAGAAAACATTCCTAGTAGAGAAAAACAACTGGGGCTATACATTTACTAATTTTACCATATATAACTTATCTAACCATTTCTTTTTCTTTTTTTTTTTTTTTTTTTTTGAATTTCAATGATTGCACGTGCACCACTGTGGATCGGCGCTACTCTCAGGTACATGTGTAAGGAGAAGAGGGTTATGCAAAAGGGAATGGGCTATCACCTTGTAAAGCCCAAAGGCCCATTAAGCTCTCTTTTGGACCATTAAAAAAAGGGAACGGCTATTGCAACCCCCCATTCCTATAAGCCCACCCCACATCCTTTAGGTTTTTAAGGTTTTATGCAAAATATAAAAAGTTTTTATGAAAACCGGCCGTGATGTCCACTAGAAAACATCATTTTGAATAACTTTGCAGAAGAAAGTTTTTCCAAAATCTATCGTTTAAATATACTTTTTAACCATTTATAATCTTTATTTCATTTTTTGCCAAAAAGTCTACCTAAACGATAAATTTTGAAAAAACTTTCTTCTGCAAAGTTGTTCAAAATGATGTTTTCTAGTGGACATCATGGCCAGTTTTCATAAAAACATTTTATATTTTGCATAAAACCTTAAAAACCTAAAGGATGGGGGTGGGCTTATAGGAATGGGGGGTTGCAATAGCCATTCCCTTAAAAAAAACTAAAAACAAATTGCTACGACAATCAAAGTAGATGAGGGTTTTTCCAACATCATTTTTTGGGGAAAAAAAAGGGAACGGCTATTGCATCTTTAATTTTAAATTTCTTTTGGGGAAAAAAAAAATCATTGCAAAGAGTAAAATCGAACAAAGAAAAACAATGAAAGAAATCTTAGAAAATTCTTCCATCATTTTTTTATTTATTCTACAAAAAAATAAAAATCAATTGTAATTTGAATTTTTATATATAGTCTCAATATTAATTTTAAGAATCTATATATAGAAGAATATTGTCAGGAACATTATATAATAACGTAAACAACATACACTAAATCACTTTTAGTTGTATCTTATCACAAGATTGAGTCATTGGAATGATTTCTTTGTAATTTGATTGGTCACTTTTATTGGTATCTTATCCTAAATTTCAAGATTTCAAGATTACGGAGTCGTTGGTGTGATTTCTTTGTAATTTGATTGGTCACTTTAATTTAATGGTATCTTATCCTAAATTTCAAGATTTCAAGATTTCAAGATTACTGAGTCGTTGGTGTGATTTCTTTGTAATTTGATTGGGATTCTATGTATCTCATTCTCATTTTTAGCTGTGTCTCATTTTTATCTGTGTGAGATGGGAGACTTCCCAACAAGACAAGAATAAACATGTCACATGAACAATAAAGATGGGTTCACATACAATGAATTGAGTTTAAACTATTAGGAGGAAGGTCTAAATATGAATTTATGTCAAATTCAATATTTAGATGATGTGGGATGGGCTTTCTCAACAATTTTGGATAAAAGGGAAGAAAATTTTTATAAAGATTTTGTCCATCTCATCCTTATAAAAATTTGACAAATTCCATTTCAAAAGCAAATTCCACCTAGAAATTCCTTATCCAAACATAACGTTAGTGTTTTTGAACTTTCTTAAGTTGTGTCTTGAACAAATTTCAAACGCTCCAATCCAAAGAAAATTGGTGCATTTTTTAAACACTTAAGTGTTTTTGAACTTTCTTAAGTTGTGTCTTAAACGAATTTCAAACGCTCCAATCCAAAGAAAATTGATGTGACTCGCTCAAGGTTTTAAGCTTAATGTACAATAGACATTTCCTCAACTTAAAAAATTCTCCTATTTTCTTTCCTTCATCGTGATACACACGAGGCAATGAGGAATCATGCTCCAAACAACATTAAATATTGGGTGGGCACCATGGATCCACACCCATATCTCTTGAAAAGTCCTACACCATGGATCCACGCTTTGTGCAGTCCACCTCTTTAATAGTGCACACAGTGTGCACTATTAAAGAAGTGGTCGATCTACACTTTCCTTCTCGCACAAAAACAAAATATATTGACCGTGGTTACCTTCTCTCTTCAAACGGTCCACAATGAGGCAACATCAACCAAAACAAAAACAAAAAACAATCTTAGACTGCATTTGATTCATGTGAATGAAATTAAAAGGAAATGGAAGGTAGGAATGGAATGGAATGGAATGGAAATGAGAATGAGAATGAAAGGAATGGTAATTTTCAATGATCATTATATTATATATTTGGTACAATCACAAAATGCAAGAATGCAATTAATTTTAAATTAATTTTTTAAAACTATGACCATATTTTTGTATTAATTTTGATTCCTAGAGGAATGGGAATGATCATTCCTCTATGTGAAGGGAGGAATGCTTATCCCATTAGATGAGGGAAGGGGCCAATGTAGAGAATGGACATTGCTTTCTTTTGGGCCTACCAAACGGTCCACTTAATTTATGCAATAGAATGATCATTCTATTCCCTTCCTCGGTCATTCATGCGTAACACATGCAACTTTGGAGTGGATTTTCGAGTCCCACACCGTCTTACCCAGAAACACCCAACTTTTGAAGTCCTCAATCTCGTCAGATTGTAGGAGCTTATAAAATGATTTGACTAGAAAACCTATATGGAACCTACCTTCTGTAGCAAGAGTCATTCTCAAACCTCTTCAGAGAAACCGCGTAAAGATTTTTGTCTAAGTTGATCTAATTTTGAAAACTTATTGGGGAAAAAAAAATTCTGGTGCATATTTGCTTCTTTTCATACCACAAAATTGTGGATATTCACATGAGTTTATTCTACATCTAAAAAAAAAAAAGAGAAAGTAAGTATCTTAATATACAATTAGTGGACTCACCACCAATGGGTTTAAGCCTTTTGAGTGAGTACGAGTCCCAGAATTGTATATTGGGTCTGTTCTATTGGATTTTGGACTCCCCTATATGAGGCTCATGATATAGGGAAATGTGATAACTTTTGAAGATCAAACACTCCAAAAAAGATAGGTGGGGTTGAACCCAATGTCATTTACGAATGATAGAAGAGATTGTTGTAGTTCACGGGTAGGTTTGTAGAGAAAAAAAGAAAGAAAGTAGCTTAATATATAATAAATGGGCTCACCAGTGGACTTACCCTTTTTGAGTAAGAATGAATTCCAAATTCGTACATTGTGCCTATTTATTCAATTTCAAATTCCCTTTCTCCCCAACAATAATTACTAATATACGCATTCTTGTGAATAGGAATAGCAAACTAATTCAAAAAATAAAATAAATAAACAATGCCATATGGGGTTATCCATGACACCAAGTATTTTTTTTTTCTTTTTTTCTTTTTTTTTTTTGGTGAAAATGACAACATGGTGGATCAAAGTACAAGTAATTCCAATAAGAAGGCTAAAAGTCCCATATTCAATTCAAAATGGCAATAATGAATCTTAATTCCTAAAAAGGGGGATTTAGGATTGACTGCCTATTATACCATCTTGGTAAATATTTTTACATTATCCAAATCTTTTGGCCCCATATCAACTTTCCCCCATTTTTTTTATGTTGACATCTCTCCTCTTTCCCTCCATTTTTTTGGGTATCTTCCTCGTTCACAAAATTAAACCCTAATATTTATCTTCTCTCCATTGAGAAAGTACCAACTTGCCAAGGTTGGACACTTTACAGAGAACAAGAAAAGGTCATTCATTCTAATAATTTAATTTATTTAAATTCCGGTAATTTCTAAATCCAAATACATTGATTAGATATTCTTTTAATTATGATATTGGGCCTTTAAATTAAGAGTGCAAGTTGTTGATGGTAGAGTAAAAGTAAAAGTTCAAGTAAAGGGCAAACTAGTTACAGTATTATAAAATGAGAAATGATAAATCCCCTTTTTAACGAATTAAAATTTAGGGAATTTTGGCCAAAAGTCCTATGTATAAGAGTCCTAAGATAATAAAACCCATTAAAACTGACATTTAGTAAAAACCCCATTTGACAGTAAAAAGACTAATAGACCCTTGTTTTTAGAAATTCCCTTAATTTACAACTGTGCCATATTACACACCCGGGTGAAAAAATAGGCTTCTCACCTTCCCACGTTCCATCGTTTCCGGCGGAAATATAAAAACGCAAGCCACAAAAAAATCTTTCCAAAAATCACTTTCCATCTTTAGACACAGCACTAAACATCCATTCTAGGGTTTTTTCTTCACATACGAGCATCCCCCCAACAAAACCAGACGATTTGGAGAACACGGATTGAAATATGGTTTTATGGAAAAAAAAAGAAGAAGAAGAAGAAGCAAATGAAGTAGTAGAAGAAGAAGAAAGGGAGGGGAGGCATTCGGTTATAGTATCAGATCTAAAAAAGCAGATCAACTTTCTTCTTCTTTAAGCGTTTAGTTCTTTACATTGAAAAGTTGCCCCTCCTTTTTACTGAACGTGATCTCACTACCATAAATCTGCATATGCAAGGAACCTATTACATTGTTTATTTGATATTGTCATAAACAAAACTGTCAACAACATCAGTTCATTGTTTTTGTATTATAACATGTGTATTGACATAACAGTACTAGTTTATAATACTGACAACAGTAATCTGATATTGTTGCATGATATATGGGTTATTTTCAAAACAACAGTGAAGTGAAACTGTTGCTAATACAAAAAACATGTTATAATACTAACAATAGTACTTTGATATTATTGCTAGTAATGATTCAACAGTAATCTGATACTGTTGCATGATATATAGGTTATTTTCAAAACAACAATGAAGTGATATTGTTACTAGTACAAAAAACATGTTCTAATACTAACAACAGTACTCTGATATTGTTGCTAGTAATGATTCATCAAAAATCTGGGAAAAACGATTGAAATAGATGAAACTCTTGCAACCGGTTGAAGAGAGAGAAAATTTTGGAATTCAATTTTGAATTCCCTCCATTAGCGCTGGTTTGAAGAGAGAGAAACATTATGGAGCCAAAAATCTCTCTCCCACGAAAACATATCCCCCCAAAAATGGTTACTCTTCTATATCTTAATATGGAAATCTGTTTTTCCCATATCTACTGTACGTGAGATGCGGAATTGTCAAACAAAGGGTATATTTGGTATATAAAATCACAGATTTACCTTACCACAAATAAAAACTTAAAAAAATGAGTTATTAAATTACTAAATCTTAAGTAGGGTTTTTGCTAAAGGCAGACCCTTAATAGGGGTTATTACTAATTTTCCCTAAAATTTATTATTGCCATTTTGAATTGAATATAAGAGTTATAAGAGTTTTAAATTTAACGCGTATGATCTCTATGAAGTGAATATTTATAGGTGTAATTAAGTGTAAAGAATTTTACACTTGGTATAATTTGATCATGTCTCTTTACATAAATCCATGTAACAAAATTGCCTACAAGAAACCCCCTAATTAATGTTTGGCCATTTTTCACCTTTTCTATAAATAAAAAAATGGTTGCAATGTTCCTCAAACAATTCACACATATAGTATTTAGTGCCACAATTCATCGTGGTTTGTAGAATTAGATGGAAAAACATCATGCGATCACTCTTAATGCTATGAATGGCAATTAATGGTAACGCTAGTTACTAAATGTGTAAACTGTCAGAGGGGATGTTGCAACTATTTTTTTCTTTAGGAGGGTTACGTAAAAAATAGCTTTTTTAATTATAATATAAATTAACAACTAAACTCGGGATCAACAACCAAAAAAATACAATTTGCAGAATATAAATGTCAAACACAATCAGCATAGAACGGTGTGATTTGATCCTGCCTTCATATATACATGCAATTTTTTCACAAAAATAGTCAAGAGTAAAGCTGTTAAGCATATAATCATGGATAAAAAGGTGAGTCTAATCTGCCTTCAGGAAACAAAAATGGAAGAGATGAACGACCGCTGCATCAACCAGATCTTGGACTGGATCGAGGTACTAGTTGTTGGCTACATATATATGAATGGGACGGTCAAATCTTTTGTTACTACTGGCCCAGGTCTGTGTACATGCTGGGATGTGGAGGAATTCATAAAAATTGATGTTATTATTGGTGACAAATTCATTCTTCTGAAGGGAGAGATCGTGAAAGACGGCTTTAATTTTGTGCATTACTAGTAATATTTACGTTCCAAATGATGAGGTAGCTACCGGCAAAGCCCAACTTTTTGATGAATCTGCCAGCAAAGCCCAACTTTAATCTGTTTAATCTGCCGGCAAAGCCCAACTTTTTAATCTGCATTTAACGGCTGAAATTCATGCATTTAACGGCTGTTTAATCTGCCGGCAAAGCCCAACTTTTTTGTAGTGTAGAAAGATTGTTTTTGCAAGAACCTTCTTAGAGATTTGAAAGCCAATTCGCACACCAGTGTTCTATTTAATTGGGTTTTGAGGGCCGGCCGGGGGGTGTGTTGGGCATGTGTAGATGGCTGCTGTTATGTTTTGTTTGTTTGTATTAGCTTCCTTATTGTCAAGCGTTTTGTTTGGGTGTCCTTCATTTCTTTTCGGAAGATGGCTTTGTGGTATTATGTTGGATTTGGCGTAGTTTATACTCTGTTTGCTTCAATTTGGTTGGTTCTGTTGGGTCAATTTGTACTGGTTCTCTATGTTATCTTGATGCAGGGTTTTGTTTTGTTGATCGAATTAGGTGTGTTTGTGTGGGGTTCTTAATTTCTGCTGTTCTGGGGTTGTGGGTGTATCCCTTTTTCAATTTAATATAATATATTTTTTGCTGATCAAAAAAATAAAAACATCTTTTTCTTTCCCTCGTGAATAATTTAAATTAAGTGAAAATGGATAGTAGCGGAAGGGATATAAGAGTTCAACCACAACATTAGAGGGAGGAAGAACTAGCTAGGAAGTATGTGGGGAAGTGGTAAGTGGAAATTGTGGATCCGGATTTGGTGCAGTAGCACCACTTTTACTGCACCATGCAGTAACCATTAAGATTGCGACACATGGCAAGTGAAGGCAATGGAAGGCTCTGGTCCAAAACACACAAAACGCCAGTCGTTTAAGACCCACTCAGCAACATTTAACACCGTGTGGCATTAACGCTTCTCAGGGTTCTCTCTGTTCTCTCTCCATCCCTACCAATCTGATCCACTGTCAATCCGTTCCGGCGAGCTTACCACCGACCATGGCTCTCTTTCTTCTTCTTCTTCTACGTTTTTCTTTTGATATTTTTTTTTTTTCATGGGCATTAGATCTGTAAAAAAAGAGAAACAAAAAAAGGGGTTCCGACCGACAACCTCAATCCCGCCGGTGGTCTTCAACCTTCAGTAGGTATGTCTTACCCCTTTTTCTTTTCTTTTTTTTTTTTTTTTTTTTTTGGGGTAAAAATACAAAGGGTTTGGGTTTGGGTTTTCAGATGCTTCAGATCTGTGCTTAATGTTGGGGTTTGGGTTTTCATACCAGGGATGCAACCCACCATCTCCGACAACGGCGAGGCGACAACCATCTTCTCTTCCTCTTCTTCTTCTTTTTTTTATTTCTTTTCTTTTTTCCTCAGCTTCAGTCGTCTTTTTTCCTCAAACAATTATCTCCGACGACCCCTAGACCAAATCTGTTCCTTCAATTTGGCTAAGGGTTTTTGCTTACTATGTTTGATTTTAAAAAAAAAGAAAAAAAAAAAGGGCGAAAAGAACAGTTGGCCGGAAAAAATGGAGTTGCCCGACGGTGCCGCTGATGTGCGGGTCTTGCTTCTTCTTCTTCTACGATTTTCTTTTGCTATTGTTCATTTTCATGGGCATTAGATCTGTAAAAAAAGAGAAACGAAAAGAAAAAAGGGGTTTTTGCTTTCCGCCATCAGCAAACTGTCACCGTCACTTTCTCCGGCGTTCTTCTCTCCCCTCCCCTCCCTTCTGCCCTTCCTCCTTCCCTTCACGTGCTTAGCTTGACACATGCCCTTCCCCTTTCCCTCACGCGCTCCCCTGCCCGACTGCTTTTCGCCGGACTGGTAAGGGCAAGAAGCAAGAGAGCCATGGATTTACGGTGGATTAGATTGGTAGTGATGGAGAGAGAACAGAGAGAACCTGAAGCGTTAACGCCACACGGCGTTATGTTGCTGAGTTGCCCTCTTAAACGACTTGTGTTTGTGTGTTTTGGACCACAGCCATCCATTGCCTTCACTTGCCATGTGTCGCGATCTCAATGGTTACTGCATGGTGTAGTAAAAGTGGTGCTACTGCACCCAATCCGGATCCGGAAATTGTTGCCTTGTATAGTAGTCAACGTGAACTACCCAAAACCCCACCCCAATACCAACAAAACCCCTCATTTCATCACCCAAAGATAAATAAATAAACTGTTATATTTATACTTTAATCAGCTCACAAGCTTGTTGGAACTGATGAATGAAGAATAACAGTACACGTACATATGAAAGAGAGACACCTTAACAAAGTCACTAGACAGTCTAGAAATGAAATATACGAGAGCAGCTATAAACCGAGCAAAAGGCTTGTAAAGTCGTCAGGAACAACAGCAAAATAGTAGCCAGCAATGTGAGAAACTGCCATGAACCAAACACATATACCTTCAAAAACTTTCCAGCTTTCACCTTCCATCTACCATTGTAATACTTGTTCACATCTTCAATCACCTTATCCAAGAAATCCACTTTTGTCAACCTAATAGACTTACTCATCCCATTGCATATGTTGGCCACTTCTGCATCACTCTTCAAGTGATTCAAAAGAATCCCTTTTTCCCTAAGCAATTTCGCGTCCTCATCAGTGTCGATTATCCCATTTATTAATTCAGTGTAACGGGTGAAAACCAACGGCCCTGATGCACTTGACGCTTCATATGCTACTAAGTTTCTGAAAACGACCTGTGAGTTTACGTCTAAACTAATGATTGGGAGGTAAAATGTAACTTTCTTGACGTCGAACCTAATGTTTGAGATGCTACCATGAATGGGAGAGAAACGGACGCCAGATTTAGCGAGCTCAGTCACGGAAGGGATTGTGATTTCCTCTACCAATGGAGGTTTGGGGATGTGATGATTCCAGCTGGTGCTGTCAATTTCAGGTTTGATATCTTCTTTATTTTGGGAGAAGAATAAATATTCAACGGGTTGTTTCAAGGTGGAGAATGCAGGGATGTTGGAAATAATCATCCAAGGCAATTCTAGTGTGGCTTTGATGGGTTTCGACACTAGGAGTCTTTTGGTTAATTTCGAAAGCAGCTTCCAAATCTTATCAAGAAATCGTTTCACACGACTTGAGTTCTCGAGAGATTTTTCTTCTTCTTTCACGGCTTCCTTTTGAGTGTCAATTTCGATTATAATGGATGGTTCTTCCATTTTGGGCACAATGGCGTGGTACAAAAAATCCAGCAAGTGGGCACGCTCGGAGACTTGGACCTTTGGCGAATTCTCCCCAATCTTGACGGGGAAAAGCTCTTTACGCAATCCCACCAACATCGAATGCAACATATCGTCTGCTAATTCTACCGAAGATAATTGGAATTCCAACATCTTCCTCAATATAAATAGCGGAATTTGATTCTCGAGCATCACTATATCTCTAAGAATCATGTTGTGAGCCGATTTCCTCCCCAAAGAATCGACCAAGTGCGACATCCTGGAGGAAACTCTCGATAGTACCTTACCTTCTCTGACGGCGTAGGTTTGAAAGAACTCAAGCAAGAAGGATGCATCGATGGCCATCATCCATGCCAAAGTTTCGCCATTGAAATTGAGGTAGTTGTGGTAGCACGCTCGAATCATTGGCTCAAGCTTTGTCAATTGGTCGACAAGATTTTGGACCTTGAGGACATTGGAGTTGCTTTTGAGTTCTTTTCACCGCGGCGATCTTATATCTCTCCATCTCATAGAGTTCTTGACGACAATAGTGGTAAGGGCCAATTGAGACTAGTTGTGGAATATAAGAATCTAGGTCACTAGACATTAGGGCTTTAGGGACATTGAAGATGCATGCTGGGATTTCAGAATCATCTTCTAGCTGTCCATCGAGTGCTCGACGGATTTGAATGACCCATCGAAGCTCGTCGAAATTGGAATTGGAGTTCAAGGCCATCATGGTGGGTTGAAGGGAGGACATATCTAGCTGTTTGTGCTTGAAAAGAACAAAATGAGATGTTTTGTTGGGTGGCAGTTATTGGTGTATTTGATCTGACTCATGTGGGAGTTGAAGGAGATTGAGGCTTCTATTTATTGGTACAAGTGGTTGGAATTCTAGAATGAGAAATCCGTACGTTTTATGTGCTGAGGTTCTTTTTTACATCATTTTACATTTTTTTTTTTTTTTTTTTTGATGAGCCTTTTTCATATCATTTTACAAGTTGGTAAAACTTGCACGGCAGGGCCAGTTTTGGGGGCAATGCGGGCAAGGCGGTTGCCTAGGGTCCCATATTTTCGTTCAAAAATGAGGGTCCCATTTTGGGACTAACCCTTGTAGTAGGTTTAATCTTTTTTTTTTTTTTTTTCTAAAGAGAATGGTTATTGCAACCCCTTAATTTTATTTGTACATCCCACTAATTTTTATTTACCAATATTTTACATAAAATATAAAAGGTTTTTATGAAAATTTGTTATGTAATCCACTAGAAAACATCATTTTAAATAACTTTGCAGAAGAAAGTTTTTTCAAAATTTATCGTTTAAGTAGATTTTTTTATCATTTACCGTCTTTGTTAATTTTAGGCCAAAAAGTCAACTTAAACGAAAAATTTTGTAAAAACTTTCTTCTACAAAATTATTCAAAATGATGTTTTCTAGTGGATAGCGTAGTTAATTTTCTTAAAACCTTCTATATTTTTCTAAAATCTTAAGAAATTAAAATCAGTGAGATGTACAAACAAACTTTATGTTTGTACTGGGAAAAAAAAATTGAGTATGAGGGTCTCATTTTAAGAAGGGGGCCTCTATCGGCACCCAAGACTTGTTTTTCATCCCCCAATTACTTTACATTTTGAGGTTTTATGAAAAATATAAAAGGTTTTCATAAAAACTGATCACATAATCTATTAGAAAACATCATTTTGAACAATTTTGTAAAAGAAAGTTTTTTAAAAATTTATCTTTTAAATGGACTTTATAATCATTTATATAACAACTATTTTAAATGGCCAGAAATTTCACTTAAACAATAGATTTTGGAAAAACTTTATTCTACAAAGTTGTTCAAAATGATGTTTTTCAATGGATAGCGCGCCCGATTTTTATAAAAATCTTTTATAATTTTCATAAAACCTTAAAGTGTAAAATAAGTAGAGGATGAAAAACAAGTCTTCAGGTGCCAATAAAGACCCCTTTTCAAGAATTCGCCTAGGACCCCAAAAATCTCAGAACCGGCCCTGCTGCACGGCTGTCTAGTCAATATTCATCAGTGGATCCTCCTTGATTTCCCTTCAAACGAGCACGTGACCCTCATTCACTGTTAATCAACGCTGCTTTTGAGACTAAGCTTCTGTCCTTTAACCGGACTAATTAGGCTAAACGCGGTATACATGTCTGAAGGGGAAGAGTAAGAGCCAGACGAGAACCTTCATCTTTTGACATGAAAAAGTAGGACTTTTATGCTTTGTTTTGTTTATTTTTATTTATTTTTATTTGATTTGATTTGAACCTTTTAAGCTTCTGTCCTTTTTTCTTTCTTTTTTTTTTTCTTTTTTTTACTTAAACCTCGAGTTAATGGTCGGAGCCCAAAAAAGAAGAAAAAAAGGTTGGAATTGTTAGAATTAGGCACTGGGATTTCAATTTTTAAACACGCGAATGTAATGGGGAAGATTGGGTGTGCATCTCTACCATAAATCTGTTTTTAAGAACATTAGGAGGGGGAAATTTTAGATTGGTCGGTCATTTATTAGGAATTTAATAACAAATAGCGCTCAATTGTAGTTATATTCCTCTTGGTGTTTCAAGGCAAGCCCTGCACTTTAATTGTAATTATATTCCTCTTGGTCGGTCATTTTGACACAAAGGACATGCAAGTCACTATTGACTCGCCTAACTTTGGTGGCGTCTTTGGCCTTACTCCCTTCCCAATTTTTACATGTTTTGTGAATCACTCTCTAGTCTCTACCCGTACCGTGTGTCTAGCTAGATTTTTCTGAAAATGAAACCGAGAAAAGAAATTGATTCTGCTGACTGAATCTCACTATTGATATTTTGACATCGTAATAAGCTATATGTGTCAAGTTTGGAGTTTTCTTGAGGAAGAATAGCAGGCAGTTCCTGCCTATTTCGTCGAAAACCGCATTTTAAAAGTAAAACAAAGTCAATTTCCATTAGTTTGAAGGATTACTACAACTACCCAATGGAGTTGTTGCTGAGATGACAAGTAATGAGGGAGAGTCTGGGGGTGGTTGTGGTTCCAGTTTCAACTCTTCTCTATTATGTGTGTGAGGAGAAAGAGGGTTATGGAAAAGTTAATGGATTGACCCCCTTTTGTAGCTCATGCAAAGGCGTATTGGCATGGACTCTCTCCATTGAACCGAAAACCAAAAAAAAATAAAAACAAAAAAACAAATTGCTACAACAATCAAATTAGATGAGTGGTTTTTCAACGTCTTTGACTTTAGATTTCATTTAAAAATGAAAAAAAAAAAAAAAATCATTGAAAAAGAGTAAAATCAAACATAGAAAAACACTGAAAAATAATGAAATATTGTGTCTTGCATCATGTTCACACAAAAACTATACGTAGGCGTACCAAGACTTGAAAGCATAAAGATTGTGTATCCACAACCTCTCGACACCTCTTAGGCTATTGAATTAAAAGCCGTTGATCTCAAATGCCTAGTTAGTCATCGATTGATTGAAATTGAGAAAATTAAATATACCAAGCGATTGACGAGAAATGAGGATTTCTCTCTTTTGGGTCTAGTTTGAATGTCTAAAAAGAATTAAAATGAACGAGAATAATGATTAAAAGTAAACTTACAAACACCAAAGATCATTAAAAGCTAACTTTACGAATTACGACGAGCAATAAGAGTTCATGAACAAAGCCTGAAAGCAAATTACAATGAGAATTGAAAGTAATCTAAACTACTTCTAATTTAGATAGAATCTTGTGAAAGATGAAGTGGTGAGAACCCTTTCTTTGGTCTTCACTTGTGACATTTATAGATGTTAGAAGTGTTTCTTTAATTACTGAATTTTTGCTGCACATGTTTGAATTAGTAGGCTACCCCACTTTCTTGATTTTTGCTTATGTGTTGCCATGTTGGAAGTAGTAGTGGGTAGTTACTATAAAATTTCATGCTTGCACCTCTTACTCCTACAATAACATGTGGCAAGGTAGTGGGTAGTTGTAACTTCCATAATCTCCATTTCTTTCTTTTTTGCTAGAATGGTTAGTTACCACTAAAATCATATGAAACACATGTAATAAATAAAAATCAACATTTTTCACTTCTTTTTTAACCAAGTCAAACCACACATGTTCTCAATTAATTAACTATAATTTGGCCACATGTCATGTTCTCATTGGCTTTTCACTAATTACCAAAAAATGCTATTTTTCGGTGTAAACACATCCTTATTTGCTCACTCTCTGCTTTGTCTTTGATCCACCTGTGTGAAATAAAAATAAAAATAAAAATTGTATCCAGTTGATGATAATTTGATACTGATTGATGAGCTCATCTTATCGGCCACCGTAATTTTTTTATTTTTTATTTTTTATTTTTTATTTTATTAATAAATCTGTTTCAATAAAAGGGCCCTTCAACTTATTTGTACTACAAATAAAAAATGGAGTCTTAAATCAACCTCAAAAACCGTACTCCAAACCAAAGAAACTGTGTTTAAGTCTTAAGCTTAACAATGGTCATTTCCTCTACTTAAAAACTTCTCCTATTTCTTTCTTTCATCGTGATTTATATGAGGCAATGATGAATCATCTTCCAAACCACCTTAAATTTTCGGTCAGCACCATGGATCCACGTCCAAATTAAATCTTTGAAAAATCTTTCATAGTACGGAGTATTAATTAGAAAAAGGCTCATCCTCTAAACGACCTAAGTAGACTATAGAGAGATGGTCGATCTACACACCTTCCTCCTCACACTAAAAAGGAATATATAGACCGTGTTGACCTTTAATTACTACTCTTCAAATGGTCCACCATGAGGCATTTGTCTTTAGTTGCCATCAAAACTAGAGAAAAAAAAAAAACTAATCCTATGCTGCATTTGTCTTCAAAGAAACCGCTTAAAAGAGTTTGGTCTAACTCTAATCTTGAAAACTTCTTAGGAAAAAAAAATTTCTAGGGCATATTTTCTTCTTTCTATACCACATAATTGTTGATCGAGGTTCACATGGTTTTTTTTTTTTTTTTGAAATTTAGAAGTTTTATTAAAATATCGAAATGAAAGGAAAAATAAAAGAATAAAGTCTGGTCTTGGTAGCTTATAAAGTGCCACAATCCAGCTCACAAATAAAATGAGAGAAAAATGAGCGATGAAACTCCAAAACTAAGATCTAAATCGATAATAAGGGAGACCATTGCATTCATATGCAACGTCAGGAGCAATGAAAGCTGGAACAGAATCCCACCAGGTAAAACTTGAAGAAGCAACACCTCTATTAGCTAGCTTATCAGCTGGAATATTACCTTCCCTGAAAATATGAGAACATCGAAAATTCATTTGGCGAAGGAAAGACATACTATTATTCCATTGGGTCCATAGCTGCCATGGGATATTAGGTTCAGCGAGATCTAAATAACTTAAAACCAATGAAGAATCACATTCCAACCATAGTGAATGCCACCCTTTCTGCCAAGCCAAATCAATTGCACGAATGACAGCCATCAATTCCGCAAACTCTGAAGAGGAAATCCCTAATGTATCAGAGAAAGCTCCTAACACAAAGCCATGAAAATTCCTAAAAACACCCCCAAAGCCCGCTGGCCCTGGGAAACCTTTAGCTGCCCCGTCAGTATTAACTTTAATCCAACCAGGCAACGGGGGCTGTGTCACGACCCAAATTAATTAAGCCGTGATCATAAGTAATAAAACAAGCTTTATTTTAATAAATCTATTGATAAAACGTGGATGACACGTGTTAAAATCTCAACTATTTTAAAATTTTTCCCTTTTCAAACATAACCCATCCGTAGATAGGACATACCATCATGAAAACCTGTTATAAAAATCCATACATTAAAATTTCCTATCATCCATGAAAGTGGTATCATCCCATGCATCGCATTCCACATATACACAACATTAAATAATTACAATTACAACCCCGATTAAATTTACATTTACATTCGCTATTGGCTCGAATAAAATTTAACGAAACACATTCATTTATCCTATGAAAATACATTAATAAACCACATTAATAAATCCCAAGAAAGCGTGCCTCCGCATAAACTTCATATCCTGTGATACTAAAAAAAAACATTGAAATAGATAGGCATGAGTCCGAAGACTCAGTAGATACAATTTAACATAGTAAACTAAGGCAATGATATAAATAAAACCAATTATATCATTTACATCAAAATATACTAACCAAGTATATTACAAATCCCAAAATAAGTTATAACCCATAACTTAAAACAAATAATGCATAATGCCCAATGCATGTGACCCATGTCTAATTTATATTAATTCCATTAATTACCGACCACTCCTGTGGGAGTCTTCACGCAGAAACGGAGGATTTAAACCCAACCTCCAAGAGGACAACACAAGGGTTCCTACCTGGAACCAGAAAGTAGCCTCTAATTCGGGAACACAAAGGTTCCTACCTGGAATCGGAAAGTAACCGGGACCAAAGGAAAGAAAACACCGCAAAGTCCCATTGACTGCAAGTAGTCCAATTCCAATGACCCCTTTTATGCAATACTTTACCCAGTATTCATTAAGTTCATTTAATACATGATTATGCCCAACATGCAGTGTGATAAACCATAAAATGATTTTTCACCAAAATCAGTTCCAAATTATACCATATAAACCATAGTGAAAAATAATCACATAATTATACCAATTTATGATAACAACCTAAATACCCATAAAATCTATACAATTATATTCCATAGAATGTATAAAATAAACCAACTCATTAATAAACATAATTTCCAATTTATGTTATCGAATACCCAAAGTTCCTTTCAAAATTTATTCCATATTATCATGTCAATAGTTTAAACGTATGTAAATTGCACCTACCTCCATGAAATGTGTAGAAAATGAATTCTTAAGTGTTATGGGTGTGAACTCCAAGTCTTAAGATGCACATGTAAGCTCCCAATCTAAGTTCTAGCTCCCAAATACCATGAATGATGTTGGTAACGGAAGTCCCAATTCCAAATCACCACCAAAACTCTCCAATATGCATGGATAAACCCATAAATGTAAGAATGAGATGATAATCCAAAAGAAATTATAAACCTTAACTCTAAAATATGATAAAATATCTCTAAAATGCAAAAGGAGTTGATGGGAATGAAAATCCATGTCAAAACCCATGAAATCCAAGCTCAAGTCACCATGAGCAAGCTCCAAGCTCCCCCAAGAGGTTGGAGAAGATGAATCCAACCATAATAATACATTCCTAAGCATTAAAGTGAGATGAGAAAGTGAGAAAACCCAAATCCACAACTATACGCGCGTAGATCGAGCCAAAATATGCTAGATCCCAAGTCACCAGCGTCGGACCGAGGTTGCCGTGCTCCGACGAGTCACCGTCGAGCCTCCGCCCCCCTTCTCCTTCTCTTCCTCTCTCTCTCTCTCTTAAACTAAAAAGACCAGATCTGGTCTTTAAAGTCGTGGGTGGAGGGTTTTTAAAAGGGGTGAGGGGCACATGCGTCATTTGACGCATTCTAAAAAAATTTGCAAAATCTGCGATGCACGATCGATCGTGATCTGAGGGCACGATTGATCGTGGTTAACAGAAGTGAAATCACATTTCTGGGGCACCTACGATCAATCGTCCTCAAGGCACGATCGATCGTCCCCTACTGAAAATGCCTAGTAACTCAGGCAATTATGTACAAACTCCTATTGTACAGGCCATTGCCTTATTTTTATTAAAAACATTTAAGTAATACTTTAAGTTATTTAATGAAAATAAGCAAATAAACCCCCATTTGAATCCAAATAAAATATCAGAAAAATCAAATTCCCAATATATCAAAATCTCATTTTCAAGTTTTAGTACAAAATTTGTCTCCCAATAGATTTTCCTAAAACAAACATGTGAGGAAACCAATCCAAACATGCTAATAAAATCCCATAAAATCACCAATGTCTTATAATATTACAAACTTCCATTACCGCCAAAAATTATCTTTAAAAATGAAAATTTACGAAAATTCATTTTTCCCCAACACTTAGCCAAATTTTAGCAGCTTAAACCCTTAAGTTGCGGATATGGCCAAACGCACACTTAAAATACTCGATGCATAAAAACAAGCATCAAAACGCATCCAACATTATAATATCATACACATGCATTGCCCACACACGAAATCATCCGACAAATCATGGGTTTAACCATGTTAACTATAGATTAAACCCTTAATACCCTATTTAAAAATTATGGGTGTTACAGGCTGCCAAACCACTTGTATGATTTTAGGAGCTCGAGTTGGCTTACCATGAATACCAAAAGAGTGAAGAATCACCAACTCAAATACAGAATTCCACATGCACTTGGAAGTTAAAAGATTGGCTTCCTTAATGGCGACCTTGATCATACGAATGCATTGATGAAAATTAGGAATAACATCGTCAAATAGAATAGAATTGTGTAAGTTCTAAATGACCCAACAACCCATGCATACCGCTGCTAACTAGAGCTCAGAGAGTTGTGGACTGAAATCTGGAGGCAATAAAATCAAGTCTTTGATAGAAGAGAAATCAGCCAAAATACATTGAAAATAATCCAAAAGCCAAGATCAAATAGAACGAGTAAAGCTGCAATCCCAAAATAAGTGAATAGAAGTTTCATCATACGATGGAAAGTCACAAAGACTACAACACGAAACACCAACCATGCCTCTCCGTTTCAAATTATCATCAGTAGGAAGCCGATTATGAAGAATTCTCCATAATAAAAGCGAACGTCTTGGAGGAACAGCATGGGACCAAATCTTCTTAGCCCACGGAACTAGTGAAACATGGTGATACTGGGTATCATAGGCCAATTTGAGAGAAACATTACCTGACTTAGCGCAAGTCCAAACGAATTTATCAACCATCTGATTAAGTGCGATAGGAACTGCCAAAATACGAGCAATAATATCTGGAAAAATCTCTTGAAAAACTGTTGGAAGTAACCAATTACCATCATGAATAAAATCAGCTACAGATGAATTAAAATGAGGAAAAAGGCTTGAGTCAATTTCTAACTCATCAAGCAAAGATCTACCAAGCCAATTATCTCACCAAAAATTAATAGAATGGCCTGAACCAATAACCCATTGAGAATGCGCGCAAAAGAAGAGTAGGCAACATTGACTTAATGCCGGGCCAAATAAAAGAGTTGCAATGATAGGATATGAACCGAGAAAAGAAGAAAAAAGAAGAAAAAAAAGAAAGTAGAATTAAGGGGAAACGGGTTGTGGGTTTTTTTAAGTTGATAAAATTATCAACTAATAATCGAAAGTAGCTTAATGTATAACTAATAAACGGGTTGTAGAATTTCTTTGTTCAACATCGCAAGAAGAAAAAAGAAAGTAGCTTAATGTATAACTAATAATCGAACACACACAATGTGTGTGCAACACATCTTTTCAAGTTTCCACTCCATCAGTGGAACTGCTATATCAATTTCTAAGTTTTTAAACCGCATGTGTGTGTGGGAGAGAGAATTAAGGGGAAACGGGTTGTAGGTTTTTTTAAGTTGATAAAATTATCAAATCGTTTCTTAGTTTTATTAATTTATAAGGGTATTTTAGTATTTTTCTAAATACATTCCAACCACAAAAGGAATTGGCTTTATATAGTAGTATTGATGAATGACCTTGTCACCAATGAGCTTAAGTCTCTTGAGTGGGTATAAGTTTCAAACTTATATATTAAGCCAGTTGTATCGGATTTTGGACTTTCCTATCTAAGACTCATGATGTAAGAGAATGTGGTGACTTATGAAGATCAAACACTCTTTAAAAAATAAGGGGGGGTGTCACACCCCATTTTTGTCACCTTAGCTAGGACATATCATTTCATGTAGGATTTTGAGTCATTTTTGAGTCTAGTCTTTTGCATTGAGTTTCTATGGCATTGACTATCATGTGTATGAATTTTGAAGTGATTTGGAGTTCATTTCGATAGTCAATAAGAACTTTTGCGACTTTAAGGGCATAATCGTCTTTTAAGCCGTATATTTTCCATTTGACCTTGGAATGAATCCTGAGTCATCCCATCAAGTTCATATGGTTATATAGAGTCCATATATAGGTTTAATTTCATGAATTAATGGTTTAAGATCAATTCGGCTCGTAATGGTTCGGGTTGGCTAAAAGACCCTTTCTTGGTTTGCTCAAATTGACTCATAAGACCCAACCAATTTTCTCTCATTTAACTTCAATTGGGCTTTATTTATGTCCTAAATATGTTTAGAAAGATCGATTTTCGATTGGGAAGGCATTCGGTTTGACCTCGTGTACAAACCCAGCTTAGCGACGGTGAAGCACCATGGTTAACCACCTTTGTAAAACCCAACCATGCACCCATGGTTGAGTATTTTTGTCCTAAAATGCCTAAAAATGTGTTCCCCTTCGAAACACGGTCGTTTTGGCTTTTATTTCGTCAAAATCGGACTTAATTTGAGCATTTTAGGACTTCTACAGCAAGTGGGAGTCAAAACCGGAGAAAAAATAGAGGGCCCTCGGGTAACCGTCCGGGGCTGGACGGTCAGCCGTCTGGGCCCAGACGGCTAACCGTCCAGGCCTAGATGGTCACCCGAGAGAGTCCGTCCTCAACTCGAACTCTGACTCTTCTTTCCCTCTTTTGACGGTTTCCTCCGCCAAAACAACTTGTCTGAGCTTAGGAGTGTGTAGGTTTGAGTTGTTTGAGCACCAAGAGAGTCTCTAATAGCCCTAGGATCATTATTTAATGAATTAATCCTAACCATTGGTTTAGGGGGTCAGTTCTCTATATAAAGGACATGATATTCAGCACATAGGGGGAGGTTATTTGCACTTTACACTTAGAGAGAGAGGGAGCTACGAGTTTGGAGAGCTAGAAGGACTTCAAGAGGAGGCTCTTCAACCCTAAGCAAGCAAGGAAACAAGAGGTTTGAAGACAAGGGAGAGTCTACAAGAGGTAAGCCTATTCCTTTAGTACTGAACATGAATTCTCTGCTTCTCTTGCTTCTTCTTCTTCTATGGTAGTTCTAGTGCATGATATAGCTCCACATGTTAGGTGAGTTCAATGTTTTTAGGATAGTATATGATTGATTTTAGGATAGTTCATGGCTTTATATGCTTGATAATTCCTGGTTTACCAAGGATTTGATAGCCTTATTCGTTCTATCTTCTTAAATCATGCATAGTTCACATGTTTAGGTCGCTGTGATAGTTATCATGTGTTGATGTTCCTGTTAGTTAATATATGCTATATGAATGATATTCATGATAATTTGAGCATGTCTTAGAGTCGTTTCGTAGGTTTTAATGCATAGTTGCGAGATTAGGGTTTCGATAACCCTGAAATCGCACAAGTTTCATACAGCATGTTTAGCTTAGTTTTTTGAGTTGTTGCTCATCATAGTCATTCTATATATGCTGCATATAGATGAATCATGCTAGGTTTGCATACATGTAGTGGGTTTTATAGGGTTTTTGGAGATATCATCCTTTTCTAAGGATAATTATCCTTTTCGTTGAGTGAGGTTTTGCATGAGAGTATTCTGTGATGTGTTTAAGCATGAAATCACTTCTATTATGTTCTAGGGTATATATTTTACGTAGGATATGCTGATTGCACCTCCCCATAATGACTTCCTTACGTGAAATTATCTTAGGATAGTTTCGCTTAAGAAAGCTCGCCGTAGGAAGGTCTATTTTCATATTTTACATGAAATATCATCTTTTTTATTAGAATATGCTTAGTTATCATGTTTATTGATGTTATTGGAGTCTCTTATGCTTGTTAGTGTGTCTTTCATAGGTTTTTATGCATGTTAGTCGAGTCATTGCATGTAGGATTGAGTTAGAGTCCTTAGTTATTAGTTATTCTTGTTATTTGCATGATAAATGGATGATTTTAGGCCTTGTCAAGGTTCTGTCCAGATTTGCATTTTGTTTTCTTTGCATGGTTTTGTGCACTTGTAAGGGTGCAAACAGGTACAATGCTTGTCCTATTGCAAATAGGGCTGCTATGGTCTGAAATGGCTAATGTTAGGAGCTTGCGCGCTCAGGTAAGTAGGGTTTGAAGGTGCCCCAATTCACCTTTCTTTTTCTATCTTTTCTCTTCCCCCTCCTAGGGTTACTTCTTAATACAAGCTTATGGTAATTACCAAGGGTTTCCTTCAATAATAAACTCTGGTTTTTATCAAAGTTTTCCTCTTGTGGAAGTTTTCCGTTTTGGATTAAATCAATGTATTTTCAAATGAGGAAACCTAGGGTATTTACCATAGGTTTGTATTAGGTTGTAACCCTATTCTTTTCGAACTACGTAGACTTTGATCCATGTATTTCGCTGCATGGTACGTAGGCGCTCTTCGTGAGGCTCAAGTCCGTTCTAGGATCCAAGTATCCTAGGCTTTTTCTTTTCTTTTCTTCTTTTTTTTTCTGTTTTGTTTTATTTGAGTGATTGTGCATGAGATGATTGGATGAAATATATGATATGCATGCTGCCTTGTGATGATATATGATGATATTTGAGTGGAAAAGATCTTAAGTTAGCCCAATCAAATTAAGAGACCAACTCGGGCGATGTGGGTGCCTATGGGTTTTTGCCCAGAACCTTCCCACGTCGTAACTTAGCCCCCGAATCCAATTTTCTGGTTTCAAAGACTTTGCTTTTCCTTTAATGGAGTCATGTGGTTTTGAAAATAAAACATTTTTGTGGTTTTCCTCTTTTCCCTAAAAAATGAGGTGGCGACTCCCTTTTTTGTTTGTTGTCTTTAAACCCCTTACATTTTTTGCCAAACCCTTGTGGGCTCCGCGCTCTCTTTTTCGTGGGTTCACAGTTTGGCGACTCCACTGGGGATATCGAGGGCTAGACTCATTTAATTTGATTGGGCTAAATTAATTTCATATTGATAATTAAAATCAATCACATTGCATCCGCTTGATTGTGTGCTTTCATTTATTGCATTGTGTGCGCTACTGTTGCATGATCACTCGATTGTCCCTCGATGTATCCTTGCCAACTAATAGCCTAGTTCGACCTTGGTTTTCCTGATTCCATGTGATGGGCGAAGCTATTAAACCTCTCTTGCCAAGTACCCTTGGGCTTGCCCTTGGGTATATCAAATGGACCAATCACGTACTGCTGGACCCACGCGACATTCCTGATGTCACATGTGGTTAGGTATAAGATTGGTACAAGCAAAGTTGAGGACCCTAGCCTACCCTCTTAAAAGAAAGAATTGCATGTAATGGACCTTCTAGGACACCGTTGGATCACCTATATGCACACACGTTGTTGTGATGATATGCTGCCGTGTTTGTGATGTGTTGCCATGCTTTGTTGATTGAGTGGGTAATTAGAGGAAACTTTACACCCTACGTCCTCAATATGTACCCTTCCCCATGACCCCCGCAAAGGTAATTGGTTAAGAGAACTAATTAAGGGTGTACGTTGTAAAATTTTTGAGATAATTATGGAAGCTTAGGATGGACCCTTAGGCTGAAAAATTGAGTATTTACCCTATGTTAGAGGGAGAGACGTGCTGGCTTGGATCCGCGATCAACAAGGGCGCCTAGTCAGTGCTGATTCCATCACTAAGTCGGATATGGCTGAAGAGAGAACTAGCAACCGGGGTTTCAACCTTGAGGCCGCTTTGAAAGCTATCATGGAAAAGCTTGATCACACTACCCAAGTATCCGAGACTGCACTCAAGTTAGCTCAAGACCTTCAACAGAAGAACTCTGAACCTGAATCTAGGGCCCTGTGCCACTGATAACAATCAAGGATCCAATGAGTCTGAATCCGCTGAGGAACCATTAGGAGAAGGGGGAGAACTACCCAAGACCAAGGAAGGGGAAACCAAAGCCACATCAAGGGAGAGCTCAACCGTCCTGGCAAACAAGGTCGAGGCCTTAGAACGAACTCTGAAGGGAATCCGCAGGTCTGATGATATGGTGGACATCCGCACTTTGTCCTTGTTCCCAAAGACTCGCATCCCGTTACAATTCAAGATGCCGGAATTAGAAAAATTCGATGGGATAGGCTGTCCTAAAACCCACCTCAAGATGTATGTGCGAGCTATGCACCCTCGAGGGGCGAACGATGAGTTATTGGCTCAAATGTTTCATGAGTCATTAGCGAGTTCCGCCTTGAAATGGTTTTTGTCATTAGAGGAGAATAGAACCAAGACTTGGGAGGATGTGTGCAATGCATTCACGGATCATTACAAGTATAACACTGAAGTGGATGTCACGCGAAGGGACTTGGAAACCACTAAGCAAGGGGTTAACGAGACTTTCTCCGCCTTCATCACTAGGTGGAGACAAAAGGCTTCTAAGATGACAGACAGACCGAATGAGGAAGAACAGATTCAGTTGGTAGTGAAGAACTTGCTGCCCGTATATCACAAGCACCTCTTTACTCACTACTTTCCGAACTTCAAGGCTCTTGTTGGGGCTGGCACACAAGTTGAAGATGCAATCGCCGATGGAACAATCAAGACGGAGGAGGTCCTAAGGAGTCGAAGGACAAACTTTGGAGGAAAACCCAACGCCGAGGTCAATACCATTACCCAACCCACTCGCCCTTTCTCCCTAAATGACTCCACCTCACCTCGCCAATTCACCGAGCTATACATGCCACTCGAAAGAGTCTTTGAAAAGCTGAGAAGCCGTGACCTCCTGAAACCCCTCGACCCAAGGCCTCCACCAAACCCATTGCCCAAGAACTACAATGAGAATGAATATTGCAAGTTCCACCAAGCCAAAGGCCATCTTACCAACCGTTGTTACCGCCTCCGCCATGAAATCCAAGATTTGCTCGACAAACAGATCATTTCACCACCCACCGCACCAAATCGCCCAAATGTCACTCGAAATCCCCTCCCCACTCACAGTATGCCTCCTCCCAACAACATAAATGCCATCGAGCTTGGCTCGTCCCAATCCCATCAACCCATAAGGCAATACACGCCGCTTCCCATGACCTTGACTCAAGTTTTCCACCAATATTGTGATAAAAGGCTCATATTGCCATGCCATTCAAAGCCGAGGCCTTCGACTCCTCACCAATTCTGTTTGTACCATCAGGCGCCCGGACATGATACGGAGGACTGTGTTATACTGAAAAAGGTAGTTCAAGACCTTATTGATCAAAAGGTTTTGGTATTGCCAAAGAAGTCCATGCAGCGACAATTGAAAGAAAGGTTCGAGGCAGGAGATCCTAAAGTGGATTTGTTGGGAGAGTCGTCCGGAAAGTTTGATTACTATGTACTCTACCCCGACCCCATCCCTGATGAGCCTATAATCCCCACAGGTTGGGATGAGTTACCAGAGGAAGTCCAAACGGAAGAGATCGACACAATTACATGGAATGACCTCATGGGTAATGTAGGTGAGATTGATGATATGTGGATGAGCGATGACGAAGTGGAGCACATAACTAGAGGGGGTCGCCATTTCAAGCCTCCGCATTTAGAATCTGATAACCCATTGGGGGACTTGGAAGGTAATCACCACCTCGACCTGCAAAAAGAGGAGGATGAAGTGCTTAGGCAATTGAGAAAGACTAATGCCAACATCACCATATGGGGTTTGCTCATGGCCTCTTACAAGCACCGTCAGACTATCTTGAAGTTGCTCAACCAGATACAGGTTCCTGTTGACACATCTCCAGAAAATTTGGTGAACTTGGTGAATCCAACCTCGAAGAACTCAACCATTGTGTTCTCAGAGGCAGACCTACCTAAAAGTGGACCTAGCCATTCACAAGCCATGTACATCACTGTCGACACCATGGGAAAGAGGGTTCCAACAATCCTAATCGACAATGGTTCTGCTCTTAATGTGTGCCCTCTCAGAACTACCACCGTTTTGGGGTTGGATCCAACAGACTTCGTGCCATTTGGGCAAACAGTGAGAGCCTATGATAACACCCGTAGAGAGGTGATTGGAGTGATCACTTTGCCGCTGATTATGGGGCCTACAGAATTCAGAGTGGAGTTCCAAGTGCTGGATGTCCCGTCGTGCTTCAATCTCTTGTTGGGGAGACCTTGGATTCATCCTGCAGGGGCTGTCCCTTCTTCATTAGACCAAAAAGTCAAGTTCGCTTATGAAGGGGCCATCGTCACACTCCAAGGTGATTATGACTTGAAGTCGTCGGGGGTACCCATTTGCGAGATCAAGCCCGAGCCCGTTGGAGCACCATTGTCTGGGTTCGAGTATGTTCAATGCATAGAGAAAGAGCCGGAACAGAGAGAGTTGATACCTCTCGACTTTTGCCCTCATGGCAATTTGCATGTGGGGAACATAATGAAGAAAATGAGTTTCTTCCCAGGCATGGGACTAGGACGCCGTCAGCAAGGCATACCGGTATCCGTTCAGAGCCGCATTGTCACCTATACCTTCGGATTGGGGTATGAGCCTTCCAAAAAGGACCGTATGGAGATGTTGCAGAGAAGCAGAGAAAGGATCAAAGCAAAAGCAGAAGGAAGGGTGCCAGATATCCGAATCTCGCCATACCGACCTACCTTGAATGGTTACTTTGTTAAGGAAGGGGAGGACTTCCTATTCTATGGATTCCCCGAACCATCCATTGACAAAGCAACCAAAGCGAGAGTTCCAGGGTTTGAGATATTCTTTACTGAGTGGTATCCCATCACTGCTACAATGGTTGATGATGAAGCAATCAATGATGACTATTGGGAAGAGAAGAGTGAGGACTGGGCAGAACAGATGGATTCGGAAGCCATGGTTACAATGTTTCAAGATATGGTCCTTGCTGTAGAGGAATCGGATCTCGAGTGTTCTTCAATTCACCATGCAGCCATGCCGCTCCTTAATTGGTATCTTGAAGAGGGTACTACTGCAGAAGTTCTTGAGGGCGAGGATCTCGACTTACCTGATAGTAGTTTGTAGGTTCCTTAGTAGCTTGTCTTAGCTTTCCTTTCAAATAAAGTGTGTCCGCCTAGCCCACCTTGTGGAGTTAGGAGTCGTTCCCTAGTTGTGGCACATGTGTTTTATTTTCTGTGTTTTGTTTTGTTAGTTCAGTCAATAAAGTGTGTTTCTTTTCATTATTTGCAGTGTTTCCTTTCTCTCTTCTATGGATATCTATGGCATGGATATAGATCCTAGGAATGACGTCCCCCCAGAGCTCGTCGAGCAAAGGAAAAGGGGCGTTACCGAACCTAACATGGACGAATTGGAATCAATCAATCTAGGGACAGATGAATTGCTAAGGATAATTAAAATTGGGATAACTCTCTCGCCTGCTGAAAAAGAAAAATTGATAATACTTCTAAAAGCCAATGTAGAGGCCTTCGCATGGTCTTATGAGGATATGCCTGGTATTGATCCAGATATAGTGCAACATTACATCCCCACTAATCCCACTAAAAAGCCTATAAAGCAAAAATTAAGAAGATTAAAACCAGAATGGGCTTTGAAAGTAAAAGAAGAGGTAACTAAACAATTAGATGCCGGGTTTCTCCAAGTTGTGGAGTACCCTGAATGGCTGTCCAACATAGTGCCTGTGCCTAAAAAAGATGGGAAAGTGCGAATGTGTGTTGACTTCCGCGACCTTAATGCTGCGAGCCCAAAGGATGATTTCCCCCTACCACATATCGATGTGTTGGTGGACAGTACAGCAGGCCATACTCTTCTCTCCTTCATGGATGGGTTCTCCGGTTACAACCAGATAAAGATGGCGCCTCGAGACATGGAAAAGACGGCTTTTATCACGCAATGGGGCACGTATTGCTACAAGGTAATGCCTTTTGGCTTGAGAAATGCCGGGGCTACTTACCAAAGAGCTGCTACGACCCTATTGCATGATATGATCCATAAAGAAGTAGAGGTGTATGTGGACGACATGATAGTCAAATCTGTAGACCGGGAAGGACATTTCGCGGCATTGGAGAAGTTCCTAGAAAGGGCAAAGAAGTACAACCTCCGACTGAATCCTCAGAAGTGCGCCTTCGGAGTCACCGCAGGGAAGCTGTTGGGTTTCATAATCACTCAGAGGGGAATCGAAGTTGATCTAGGGAAGATAAAAGCTATCACAGAGATGGAGCCACCAAGAACGGAAAAGCAGATCCGGGGTTTTCTGGGGAGAGTTCAATACATAAGTCGTTTTATCGCCAATCTGACCATGGTATGCGAGCCAATTTTCAAGCTGCTTAAAAAGGGCGTTTCCAAGGAATGGAATGAGGATTGTCAAGAAGCCTTTGAAACCATTAAAAGGTATCTGAGTAACCCTCCAATCTTGGTTCCCCCGCGGCAAGGTGAACCATTACTGTTATATTTAACGGTTACTGAAACCGCGACGGGAGCCATGTTAGCTCAATACCTTGAAGGGTCGAAAAAGGAAAATGCCATCTACTACTTGAGCAAGAAAATGACAGATTATGAAGTAAAGTACAATGCGCTAGAAAAGACTTGCGTAGCATTGGTATGGGCTACCCAGAAACTCCGTCATTACATGATGTCTTTCGAAGTCCTGTTGATAAGTCGATTGGATCCTTTAAAGTATTTGCATGAAAAACCAGTCCTATCATACAGGACCACTCGTTGGTCGCTTCTTCTCAATGAGTTCGACATAAAGTACCTGGCGCAGAAGTCCGTTAAAGGAAGTGTTATTGCAGACCATTTGGCAAGCTGCCCTGTGTCGTCATCAACCCAATTCAATGATGAGTTCCCCGACGAAGATATCCTGGAGATCAAGAAGAAGGTTTGGAAAGTCTACTTCAATGGAGCTGCAAACAGAAGAGGTTATGGCATAGGAGTGCTACTAGTCTCGCCCGAGGAAGCCTTCACGCCTTTAGCAGCCAACTTGGGGTTCGAAGCCACCAACAACATAGCAGAGTATGAGGCCTGCATCCTAGCATTGGAAGCTGCGTTAGAGTTGGGGATAAAAGAACTAGAGGTGTTCGGAGATTCAGCATTGATCATCTGTCAGATAAAAGGGGAGTGGAAGACTCGCGATGAGAAGCTGTTGCCCTATCATGCCTATTTGGAAGCATTGACCAAAGAGTTCGCAGGAGATCGAGTTCAATTACTTGTCGAGAAACAAGAATCAGTTTGCTGATGCCTTAGCGACTCTAGCTTCAATGGTGGAGATACCAGAAGGAGGAAGCGTGAAACCGCTCTTGATCGAATGCAGAGAGAAACCTGTTTATTGCTGTTCCATTCGAGAAGGAGGGGTAACAGATAACCACCCTTGGTTTTATGACATAAGAAGGCTCATCGAGGAAGGAGAATATCCGGAGGAAGCATCTCGCGTGGATAGGCGAACACTGAGAAGATTGGCAAGCCATTATGTGGTATGTGGAGGAAAACTGTATCGGAGATCTTACGACGGAATCCACTTGCTGTGTGTCACGGAGGAAGAAGCCAGGAAACTCATCGAGGAAATCCACGAAGGAGTGGGAGCTCCGCATATGAATGGGTACATGTTGGCTAAGAAGATCATGAGACTAGGGTATTACTGGTCTACAATGGAAAGGGATTGCTATGCCCACGTCAAGAAGTGCCATAAGTGTCAACTCTTCGCCAACAGACAACACTTGCCCTCCATGCCCTTGACAAGCATGTCAACTCCATGGCCGTTCGCAGTGTGGGGAATAGATATCATCGAGCAGATCAAGCCGAAGGCATCCAATGGTCATGAATACATTTTGGTAGCCATCGATTACTTTACCAAATGGGTGGAAGCAGCTTCCTTCAAAGTTTTGAATGCTAAAAAGGTGGCGCAGTTCATACAGCTCAACACTATCCACCGATATGGGGTACCACATGAGGTCATTTCAGATAATGGTCAGCATTTCCAGAAGGAGACCAAAGAACTCTTGCAGAAGTACAAGATCTTTCATCACTTGTCATCCCCGTATCGCCCGCAGACAAACGGCGCAGTGGAAGCCGCCAACAAGAACATCAAGAAGATATTACAGAAAACGACTGACACGTACACTGATTGGCATGAGAAACTACCATTGGCATTATGGGGGTACAGAACGTCAGTCAGATCGTCAACAGGGGCTACGCCATATGCTCTAGTATATGGGATGGAGGCTGTTCTGCCAGTGGAATTGGAAGTTCCTTCGTTAAGGGTTGCAGTGGAAAGTCAGCTAGCAGAGGTGGATTGGATCAAAAGTCGTTATGATGAGTTGGCACTGCTAGATGAAAGGCGATTGAGGGCTCTCTACCATGTGCAAGGGTACCAGAGAAGAGTCGCAAGGGCATTCAACAAACATGTCAAAGACAGAGGCTTGAAGAAAGGAGATTTAGTGTTGAAAGAGATCCGAGCTCCAATTTTCGATCCACGAGGAAAGTTCAAACCAAGTTGGGGTGGACCGTACATCATCAAGGAGATATTGCCAGCAGGGGCTGTTCGACTTATGGATTTGGATGGGATCGAGTTCGCTCGTCCTACTAATTTGGATCAATTAAAGAAGTATTTTGTATGAGGCCTGCTAGGTTGAAAACCTGTAAAGGTGGCCTAGGCAAAAGTTAAGGCATGAGAACTACGTAGGACCTGATTCCCCAAAAAGAAAAAAAGAGAAAAAAAAAAAAAGAAAAAAAAAAAAAAAAGAGAAAGAAAGAAAGAAAAAAAAACGGGGATACGTAGGCAGCCCATAAAGTTACATTGGGTGCGGTCCAATCAACACAATCAAAAAATCTCGAAAGTAGATTATTATTGGCAATTCATTTGAAACTAATTGTTTGACATAACAATTTATTGGTGTTAAGTAAAAGAACTATCGACATGCCATAGATATTCTATTCTTTGAGTCTTTAAGTCCTCTTGAGTTTCTTCAGAGTCATTTTGTTTGTCTTCTGTCTCTCTCTATCAAGTCTTCTTTTCTTTCGCAAGTCATGGTCGTGGGATGCCTCCACTGCTTCAAGAATGTCTTCCCTGCAAAGTCCAAATCTCGTGTCCTTGATAAGGTCATAAATTCTTTCTCGGCGAGAAGTCTCCCTTTTGCCCAAATCATCCTTCAACCATTGCTTGTATTCTTTACTCATCTCAAAAGGTCCTTCAGTGTTGGCAATCCGAGTCAATTTCAGGTCTGTAGGCCAGCGAGTCCTCGCCCACTTGATTATGGTAGGACCGACAGGTTCCACGAAGCAACAAGGTCCTGTTAAGGACGGTATGGTTTGCATGGCGCCCATCTGGCGAAGAATTCTCGAAGTCCAATAGAAGGAAGTCGATCTCAGTCCTATGAGTTTGACAAAAGCACACCCCGAGGTTCGAAAAAGTACCTGCTCTTTACACCCCCATATAAAGACGTACCATTTGATGTTCCGCCATGACAGCGTGTGGAAATAACCCAACCAATCTCTTAAAGAGAACGGCCCAGGGAGTTCAACTCGGCGCAGACAGAAGTGCTGGGGCTTGTATGGATTGATAGTGGTGGGAGAAAGAAAGTTCAAGCGCTCGAGCAGCCACATTTGCAGTAAAAAGGGGCTACCTTCTAAAGGCACTTTGGGGTTGCCATGAATTTTATCTAAACCATTCAAGGTTTCAGCTAATACCAAGGGAATGATGTTATGTCGCTTGAGAAGAGGGGCAACCAGCTCACATATTTGAACAGGGGCTTGAAGAGTGCCGGTGGATATGAGAAAGCGACCAATTAAGCAAAAAGCGAGTGCACGCTGAATTTGAGGGGTAAAAGTCAGAGTACCTTCGCTATCATGAGCCAAGAATGAGGTTGCTAACTTCATTAAGTCCACCATATGATCCTTGACGAAGATCGTTGCGTCCCTTTGAGGAATGCCAAGAAAATCCGAGAAGGAAGCAAGGTAATCCGAGCGAGGTGTAGGAAGAATGAATGGCCCTGCGGGCGAAACTCCAAATAAAGCACAGAATTCCTCCATGGTTGGGCATAATTCTTCATAATTAAATCGAAAGACATGGGTTTGAGGATCCCAGAAGTATGTAGCAGCAGTGAGAAGGGTCGTCTCGAGCTTCATGTGCCTTATGGAGAGCAATGGTTCCAAGCCGAAGCGCTTAAACTCAGTTTTGTCTTTAGCAGCCATGACTGCCAAAAGCCCTCTTAAGAACCCATCCAAGGCTTCCACAATTATTGTCAATGAAAATAGGTGAGTTAGAAGACTCCCCTCATGTGTTTTTATAGGAAAAGGGTCACAAATTCGAGTCCTAAAGGGAGTAGAACCGTCAAAATCGCAAAATTCCTGAAAAATCACGAAAAAGCGCGTCGACCTCGGGTAACCGTCCGGGGCCAGATGGTCACCCTAGCCCGCTTTGCCCGTTTGCCCCGTTTCGCGCGCTTGGAACCTCTAAACTTCTCCAAATTGACTTTTTGTGCAATCCTTGAGTTATGGGATGAATATATCCCCCAAGTTTATCAAGTTTCAATGAAATTTTTGAATCTTGGGTGATTGTATTCGCCCGCATAACGAGGAGTTGCAATAGCCATGATAAATGGCTTTCTCATGAAATGAGCTTGGTGTTGAATTGATTGACTTGCAAGCCTTGGAATTCAATTCTCTAGGAGATGATAGTGATATCATATCATTTCACATGAAATGACTTGCTAATCATGTGATAAAGATAACTTCACAGGAAATGATGATTCATGAGCTATGCTAGTTACGAAGTAACTTGCTATCTTTGTGAAGAGGGCATGAAATGCACTTTGTTTTTCAATCAATCAATGTTATATCATGTGATAAAGATAATTTCACATGAAATGACATGAAATAAGCTTGATTTCCAATCAATTAACTCTCAATTCAATGTCATTTCATGTGTTAAAGATAATTTCACATGAAATGATAAGTAATGAACTTGATTTTGAGTTGAATGACTCTCAGTACATTATCATTTCATGTGATAAGGATAGTTTCACATAAAATGATAAGAAATAAGCTTGATTTTGAATCAATTGACTTGCAATTGGGTCTCATATCATGTGATAAACACAATTTCCCATGAAATGACGATCCATGAGTTATGCAATAACTCCCCGTCTTTGTTACTTCCATAGAAAGTGGCACAATTTCCCATGAAATGACGATCCATGAGTTATGCAATAACTCCCCGTCTTTGTTACTTCCACAGAAAGTGGCACAATGTCACATAAAATGACGATCCATGAGTTATGCAATAACTCCTTGTCTTTGTTGTTTCCACAGAAAGTGGCATAATTTCACATGAAATGATCCATGAGTTATGAAATAACTCCCTGTCTTTGTTACTTCCACAGAAAGTGGCATGAAATCACGATGTCACATGAAATGACGATTCATGAGTTATGCAATAACTCCATATCTTTGTTGTTTCCACTGAAAGTGGCATGAAATCATAATTTGACGAGTCATGAGTTATGAAATAACTCACCACCTTTGTTATCCCCAGTGAGACTAGCATGAAATGCACTTGGTTTTGAA
Organism: Liquidambar formosana; assembly: GCA_039720395.1. NCBI lineage: Eukaryota > Viridiplantae > Streptophyta > Magnoliopsida > Saxifragales > Altingiaceae > Liquidambar > Liquidambar formosana. The sequence continues at coordinate 12,938,354 of CM077826.1, read as the reverse complement.
TTGATGGACATTCAATTCACCAATAATTCACATAAAATGATGATTTATGAGTTATGAAATAACTCGTTTTGAGAATGCCAATGAAATTGGTAGGGTACCTTGTGATGCACTAGTGCAACTAGCTTTGCATCATGAGAAGACCATGTGCATATCACTAATGCAATTAGTGCATGGTAAAGGCATTTGCATGAGCGCACCAACGAATGTTGGCATGCATAGAAATGCATTCAATTCTTTGCTTCGATAAAATCGTCGCATGCTTGGATATGACGAAGTCTATCATTATGGTTCCATTTGAGTTTGTTGGTATTAATGAGATTAATCCATCATACAAAATGTGTTGTTATATCACTAATGCAATTAGTGCATGGTAAAGGCATTTGCATGAGCGCACCAATAAAGTTGGCATGCATAGAAATGCATTCAATTCTTTGCTTCGATGAAATCGTCCCGAACTCTATCCTTTTGGTTCTATTTGAGTTTGTTGGTATTAATGAGATTAATCCATCAAACAAAAAATGGGTTGTTCTTTTATCATTGGCTCACAAGTGAAACTTGTTCACCAATGAGGGGCTTCTGTCACACCCCATTTTTGTCACCTTAGCTAGGACATATCATTTCATGTAGGATTTTGAGTCCTTTTTGAGTCTAGTCTTTTGCATTGAGTTTCTATGGCATTGAATATCATGTGTATGAATTTTGAAGTGATTTGGAGTTCATTTCGATAGTCAATAAGAACTTTTGCGACTTTAAGGGCATAATCGTCTTTTAAGCCGTATATTTTCCATTTGACCTTGGAATGAATCTTGAGTCATCCCATCAAGTTCATATGGTTATATAGAGTCCATATATAGGTTCAATTTCATGAATTAATGGTTTAAGATCAATTCGGCTCGTAATGGTTCGGGTTGGCTAAAAGACCCTTTCTTGGTTTGCTCAAATTGACTCATAAGACCCAACCAATTTTCTCTCATTTAACTTCAATTGGGTTTTATTTATGTCCTAAATATGTTTAGAAAGATCGATTTTCGATTGGGAAGGCATTCGGTTTGACCTCGTGTACAAACCCAGCTTAGCGACGGTGAAGCACTATGGTTAACCACCTTTGTAAAACCCAACCATGCACCCATGGTTGAGGATTTTTGTCCTAAAATGCCTAAAAATGTGTTCCCCTTCGAAACACGGTCGTTTTGGCTTTTATTTCGTCAAAATCGGACTTAATTTGAGCATTTTAGGACTTCTACAGCAAGTGGGAGTCAAAACCGGAGAAAAAATAGAGGGCCCTCGAGTAACCGTCCAGGCCTAGATGGTCACCCGAGAGAGTCCGTCCTCAACTCGAACTCTGACTCTTCTTTCCCTCTTTTAACGGTTTCCTCCGCCAAAACAACTTGTCTGAGCTTAGGAGTGTGTAGGTTTGAGTTGTTTGAGCACCAAGAGAGTCTCTAATAGCCCTAGGATCATTATTTAATGAATTAATCCTAGCCATTGGTTTAGGGGGTCAGTTCTCTATATAAAGGACATGATATTCAGCACATAGGGGGAGGTTATTTGCACTTTACACTTAGAGAGAGAGGGAGCTACGAGTTTGGAGAGCTAGAAGGACTTCAAGAGGAGGCTCTTCAACCCCAAGCAAGCAAGGAAACAAGAGGTTTGAAGACAAGGAAGAGTCTACAAGAGGTAAGCCTATTCCTTTAGTACTGAACATGAATTCTCTGCTTCTCTTGCTTCTTCTTCTTCTATGGTAGTTCTAGTGCATGATATAGCTCCACATGTTAGGTGAGTTCAATGTTTTTAGGATAGTATATGATTGATTTTAGGATAGTTCATGGCTTTATATGCTTGATAATCCCTGGTTTACCAAGGATTTGATAGCCTTATTCGTTCTATCTTCTTAAATCATGCATAGTTCACATGTTTAGGTCGCTGTGATAGTTATCATGTGTTGATGTTCCTGTTAGTTAATATATGCTATATGAATGATATTCATGATAATTTGAGCATGTCTTAGAGTTGTTTCGTAGGTTTTAATGCATAGTTGCGAGATTAGGTTTTCGATAACCCTGAAATCGCACAAGTTTCATACAGCATGTTTAGCTTAGTTTTTTGAGTTGTTGCTCATCATAGTCATTCTATATATGCTGCATATAGATGAATCATGCTAGGTTTGCATACATGTAGTGGGTTTTATAGGGTTTTTGGAGATATCATCATTTTCTAAGGATAATTATCCTTTTCGTTGAGTGAGGTTTTGCATGAGAGTATTCTGTGATGTGTTTAAGCATGAAATCACTTCTATTATGTTCTAGGGTATATATTTTACGTAGGATATGCTGATTGCACCTCCCCATAATGACTTCCTTACGTGAAATTATCTTAGGATAGTTTCGCTTAAGAAAGCTCGCCGTAGGAATGTCTATTTTCATATTTTACATGAAATATCATCTTTTTTATTAGAATATGCTTAGTTATCATGTTTATTGATATTATTGGAGTCTCTTATGCTTGTTAGTGTGTCTTTCATAGGTTTTTATGCATGTTAGTCGAGTCATTGCATGTAGGATTGAGTTAGAGTCCTTAGTTATTAGTTATTCTTGTTATTTGCATGATAAATGGATGATTTTAGGCCTTGTCAAGGTTCTGTCCAGATTTGCATTTTGTTTTCTTTGCATGGTTTTGTGCACTTGTAAGGGTGCAAACAGGTACAATGCTTGTCCTATTGCAAATAGGGCTGCTATGGTCTGAAATGGCTAATGTTAGGAGCTTGCGCGCTCAGGTAAGTAGGGTTTGAAGGTGCCCCAATTCCCCTTTCTTTTTCTATCTTTTCTCTTCCCCCTCTTAGGGTTACTTCTTAATACAAGCTTATGGTAATTACCAAGGGTTTCCTTCAATAATAAACTCTAGTTTTTATCAAAGTTTTCCTCTTGTGGAAGTTTTCTGTTTTGGATTAAATCAATGTATTTTCAAATGAGGAAACCTAGGGTATTTACCATAGGTTTGTATTAGGTTGTAACCCTATTCTTTTCGAACTACGTGGACTTTGATCCATGTATTTCGCTGCATGGTACATAGGCGCTCTTCGTGAGGCTCAAGTCCGTTCTAGGATCCAAGTATCCTAGGCTTTTTCTTTTCTTTTCTTCTTTTTTTTTCTGTTTTGTTTTATTCGAGTGATTGTGCATGAGATGATTGGATGAAATATATGATATGCATACTGCCTTGTGATGATATATGATGATATTTGAGTGGAAAAGATCTTAAGTTAGCCCAATCAAATTAAGAGACCAACTCGGGCGATGTGGGTGCCTATGGGTTTTTGCCCAGAACCTTCCCACGTCGTAACTTAGCCCCCGAATCCAATTTTCTGGTTTCAAAGACTTTGCTTTTCCTTTAATGGAGTCATGTGGTTTTGAAAATAAAACATTTTTGTGGTTTTCCTCTTTTCCCTAAAAAATGAGGTGGCGACTCCCTTTTTTGTTTGTTGTCTTTAAACCCCTTATATTTTTGCCAAACCCTTGTGGGCTCCGCGCTTCTTTTTCGTGGGTTCACAGGGGGTTAGAACCAAATGTGGTTTATAAATGAAAGAAGAGATTGTTGAGGTTTATGGATGAGTTTGTCAAACATCAGGGGAAGAAAAAAACAAAAAGATTTAATATATATTATATGGGCTCACCGATGAAATTAAGCCTTCTGAGTGAAATTTTGATTCTGTTATCTCCCTAATAATAATCGCTAACATGCGCATTCTTGTTAAAAGGATTTTTTTTTTTTTTTTCCTCTTTTTGTCATAATGTAGAATTGACATTACGAAGTAATTTCCACAAATCTTTACACTGTAGGTTTCAACATTGATGCCATGTTTGTTTGGTTGGAATGAAATGGATGGAATGGAATCTCATTCCAATTCATTCCAAACAACATGTTTGGATGAGATAATTAAATGAGAATAGAATCAAGCAATAATAGTGAACAATAATGATATTCATTTCGCAATATTTAATTTATTTTAATCTTATTCATTCAAAACTATTTTGAACTTGAAATCAGATACCATTTCCACTCATTTCATTCCAACCAAACAAACATGACCTGAAGGGTATTGATTGGTTAGTCATGGCCTTTGAGGTTTCCTTCATAACTAGATGAGTCGGAGCTTGAGTTGAGTTTTTGGGTTAAGCAACCGTGCAAGGCTAGTGGTGGGTGGTTGAAACTCAAAATGTGACGTCAGCTAGCTCCAATACCTGCTCAGAGCCATGCTTATAATAAAATCTGTCACAGCCATAGACATGGTTTATGCTTGGAAAATGCAAGGGCACTCTGTACTCCTCTGTGTGGAGTGCACGCGCCACTCCTTATCTACATGCCCATCAATTATTAAACTAATCAGAGATTAAGAATCATTCCCTCCATAAAATACCCTCAATTATAGTTTCACCTATAAAAAAAATATATGAATTTATAGTTGAGATGCTTATAGATTTTTCTCTTAGTGTGAAATTTGAGATACACGATCTCTATGAAATAAATATTTAATCAACCGTGGACTTGAAAAAAAATGGATCCAATAAGAAGATATTGATAGGTTACAATGTAAAATATGGATCCTCTAAATTTATTTTTACTTTTTAAATATTTTGATAGAACAGAGGAATAGAGAATCAGAGTTATATCTAATAAAAAGAAATAAGAAAAAAAGAATTGTAGTTATGTCTCATACGATTCCTTTTTTGTTCAACATTGAGGAGGTTCACGTCTTCTTTCTTTTAACGGAAATCTTAGATTATCTATTGTTCCTTGTTTGTTTATTTCTTCTAAGAGTTTCAGTTTTTGAGATTTAATTGCCAACTCATAAGCCCAAGATGGTGTGTTTTTTTTTTTTTAGCCGAACGATAAAAGAATAGACACACCCACACATACGTGCAACATACATGCACCATACGTAAATTCTATCCAATTGATGATGACCGATGAGCTCATTTTATAAGCCACCGTAATTTTTTTATTTTTTATTTTTTATTTTATAAATATATCTGTGTCAATAAAAAAGCCCTTCAACTTATTTGTACTATAAATAAAAACTGAAGTCTTAAATCAACCTCAAACACCGCTCCAAACCAAAGAAACTGTGTTCTAGTCTTAAGCTTAACAATGGTCATTTCCTCTACTTAAAAACTTCTCCTATTTCTTTCTTTCATCGTGAGGCAATTATGAATCATCCTCCAAACCACCTTAAATTTTCGGTCAGCACCATGGATCCACGTCCAAATTAAATCTTTGAAAAATATTTCATAGTACGGAGTATTAATTAGAAAAGGGCTCATCCTCTGAACGACCTAAAGTAGACTATAGAGAGATGGTCGATCCACAGACCTTTCTCCTCACACTAAAAAAGTATATATAGACCGTGTTGACCTTTAATTACTACTCTTCAGATGGTCGACCATGAGGCATTTGTCTTTAGTTGCCATCAAAACAACAGGAAAAAAAAGTTTAAAAACTTATCCGATGCTGCATTTGTCTTCAAAGAAACCGCTTAAAGAGTTTGGTCTAACTCTAATCTCGAAAACTTCTTACGAGAAAAACAATTTTTAGGGCATATTTTCTTCTTTCTATACCACATAATTGTAGATCGTGGTTCACATGTTTGTTCAACATCGCAAGAAGAAAAAAGAAAGTAGCTTAATGTATAACTAGTAATCGAACACACGCGATGCGTGTGCAACATATCTTTTCAAGTTTTCACTCCATCAGTGGAACTATTATGTCAGTTTTTAAGTTTTTAAATCACGTGTGTGTGTGGGAGAGAATTAAGAAGAAACAGGTTGTGGGTTTTTTAAAGTTGATAAAATTATCAAAACATCTCTTAGTTTTATTAATTTATAAGAGTATTTTAATATTTTTAGATACAATCCAACCACAAAAGGAATTAGCTTTATGTAGTAGTATAGATAGACGAATTACCTTGTCACCAATGGGCTTAAGTCTTTTGAATGGGTATAAGTTTCAAACTTATATATTAAGCTAGCCAGTTGTATCGGATTTTTCTAAGACTCATGATGTAAGAGAATGTGGTGACTTATGAAGATCAAACACTCTTTGAAAGATGGGGGAGTTAGAACCAAATGTGGTTTATAAATGAAAGGAGAGATTGTTGAGGTTTATGGATGAGTTTGTCAAACATCAGGGGAAGAAAAAAAACAAAAAGATTTAATATATAATATATGTTGGGAAATTTCTGTGTAATTGATCTAAGAATTCAAATAATTAATAGAAGTTGGAAAATTTCACAAGATAAAATATCAAATCACACAAGCAATAACAATTGAAATTATAAAGCATAATAATACAAGAGAAAATCAAAGAGATAAAGTTAGAATAACTGGCCTGTGAGAAGGCACGTGTGCTTACGCTGTCCTAAAGGAGTTATCGCTTCCCTACGTACAGGTTCTGGCAGACGACAACACCTCCAAGATACAACCCCAAAAGCTCACAGCTAGCTCTTCTATGAGTACGTTCACAGGAAGGATAGTTTGAACCGTTCTCGATCAGTTGTCCCAAAATATGTGAAAAATATAGAGAAAAATATACTGTAGAAAAAAGAGAAGAGAAGAACGTATGTGTGTCTGATATATTTTAGGTCTCTTAGTGTGTGTCTTTATATAGGCATCTAGGTCTTGGGCTTTAATGCCCTAACGGCTAGAGCAATAAAGTTATAACAGCCAAATTAATTGGGCTTGTAACAACCCAACAGTCATATGGGTTAATTCCCAAATTAAAAGTCTCATAGGTTACAAGTTTTGAAACTTTACTCACCAATAATTCTTACAATATATGGGCTCACCGATGAAATTAAGCCTTTTGAGTGAAATTTTGATTCTGTTATCTCCCTAATAATAATCGCTAACACGCGCATTCTTGTTAAAAGGATTTTTTTTTTTTTCTCTTTTTGTCATAATGTAGAATTGACATTACTAAGTAATTTTCACAAATCTTTACACTATAAGTTTCAACATTGATGCCATGTTTGTTTGGTTGGAATGGAATGGATGGAATAAATCGAATCCCATTTCATGCCAATTCATTTCAAACAACATGTTTGGATGAGGTAATTAAATGATAATAGAATCAAACAGTAGTAGTGAACAATAATGATATTCATTCCGCAATATTTATTTTAATCTTATTTCATTCTAAACTATTTTGAGTATGGAATCAGATACCAATCCCACCCATTCCATTTCAACCAAACAAACATGGCCTGAAGGTATTGGTTGGTTAGCCATGGCCTTTGAGGTTTCCTTCATAACTAGATGAGTCTGAGCTTGAGTTGAGTTTTTGGGTTAAGCAACCGTGCAAGGACTAGTGATGGGTGGTTGAAACTCAAAATGTGACATCAAAGGGGTCAGCTGGCTCCAATACCACCTGCTCAGAACCATGCTTATAATAAAATCTGTCACAGCCATAGACATGGTTTATGCTTGGAAAATACAAGGGACTCTGTATTCCTGTGTGGAGTGCACGCGCCACTCCTTATCTACATGCCCATCAATTATTAAACTAATCAGAGATTAAGAATCATTCCCTCCATAAAATACCCTCAATTATAGTTTCACCTATAAAATGAAAATATGAATTTATAGTTGAGATGTTTATAGATTTTTCTCTTAGTGTGAAATTTGAGATACATGATCTCTATGAAATGAATATTTAATCAACCGTGGACTTGAAAAAAAATGGATCCAATAAGAAGATATTTATAGGTTTCAATGTAAAATACGGATCCTCTAAATTTATTTTTACATTTTAAATATTTTGATAGAGCAGAGGAATTAAGAATCAGAGTGATATCTAATAAAAAGAAATAAGAAAAAAAAAAGAATTGTAGTTATGTCTCATACGATTCCTTTTTTGATCAGCATATTGAGGAGGTTCACATCTTTTTTCTTTTAAAATCTTAGAGTATCTATTGTTCCTTGTCTGTTCATTTCTTTTGAGAGTTTTAGTTTTTGGGATTTAATTGCCAACTCATAAGCCCAAAATGGGTTTTTTTTTTTTTTTTTTTTACCAAACGATAGAAGAATACACATACATGCACGATACGTAGTCAAGACCAAAGCTTTTACAAACCACACACCACTATTAGGATAGGACATGCCACCAGACCCAAGGGTCATTGGCCACTCACAAGAGTTGACAACGTTATTTTCTTTTTTCCCCTAATAAAATTTATTTTGTGGCCTACAATAAAAAGCTTGTATTGGTTGAATGCACATGAAATTTCAACAAATTCCTATGACTTCAAATTTTGATTTTTTTTGCATGAATATGGGGAATGTGTAGACACATCATCTTGCTTTCATCAGATGTAATTAAATGCCAATTAGGTTGTGCACTTGTGCCCATGATGAACGACAATTTTGATAGAAGATTTATCAAGACTTTGGTTTTGGGTCCTCATAGGATCGACATGTTTCTAAAGCAGTGACACAAGCTAGCTTGAGCAACAGAGTGGAGGAGGCTTGGAATCTGGGACTTGTTGGAGAGGGGGGTGGGAATTTGAGAGGCTTCTTTGAGAAATTGAGAGAAAAACTAGTCTTGAGAGGAAGTGAGGTATGGTGATAACAACGGGAAGAGGAAAGATGGGGTTTTACAGAGAAATATCGGGTTAAGGCAGCGTAGACTTTGGATTTTGAGGCGAAGCGCGCAGTGAGGTTAGTTGAGGATGGAAGAGAGGGATGAGAGGTAAGACGCCATTGAAGAGAGAGATTTTGTTTGTGCGTGTGTAATGTGTTGCGAGTTGAAAAGTTGGACAGGGCAACGATTGTTGATGTAATTTCACTGATTTGGGCGGAATGGGTCGGGACGGTTCGAGGCCCAAGATATAACTACTATTTTTTGACCTTCTACCCAAAAAAAAAAAAAAAAAAAAGCTTCTTAAAATCACTTTTACTAACAGCACTTTCAATGTATAACAGTTTTTTTTTTTTGGGGGGGGGGTTAAATACAGCTTTTTGAATTGTATTACTATTTTATTTTAGGGGGAATTGGCAATTAGTCCATATTTAAATAAAATTTTAGCAATTAGTCAAGTAAGGCTTTATATAACTCACTAAATCAAAAATAAGAAACTTATTTGTCATTTAGTCACAATAGTTTTTTAAATACCCAATTTGCCCTTTCCGGTTCATAAGACGTTAATGTCAAAATTGGGTTTACTGCATATACCACTAAAAGAAGGATCCTCCTCCCGTTTATAGTGCATATATGCAGTTTGATTTCAATTTTTTGAATCTCAGCTCTGCGTTTTAGGGTTCTTCTACTTTGAAATCACTTTGTTCTTCCTCTTCATTCCATTGTTGACTGGTGCTTCAAATTTTGGAGGAGCTTCAAATTTCAGAGGTTTTAATCAGGGATTCCTCCCATTTATGGTGTATGTTGTTTTAGTTTTTGAATTTTTGAATATGAGCTCTGCGTTTTAGGGTTTTTATTCTTCCTATTCCTTCTATTGTTGATTGGTGCTTCAGATTTCGGGGGGATTAATCCATGTCTGGCTCAGGTTTATGGTGTTTTCGATGAAGGCATTAATCATCTGACCATTATTTTGCAGATTTCAGATTCTAGGGTAAGTTGTGTGTGCGTGAGTGCTTCATTTGTAATCTGATTTCTGTGTTTTATGCTGTTTTTGTGTAATTTTTGTATGAGTTGTGTGTGCGTGAGTGCTTTATGTGTAATTTGATTTTTGTGTTTTGTGCTGTTTTTGTGTAAGTTTGTATGAGTTGTGTGTGCCTGAGTGCTTCATGTATAATCAAATTTTGCTATTCCATGCTCTATTTTTGTTCTTTACATTGCTTTAAAAGATTGGTTTATTTGATAATTATTGGGGGATTTGGCCATTCCATGCTCTGTTTTTGTTCCACGCTCTGTTTTTGTTTCAATTAGATTATTCTGTTTTTTATTCGTTTTTGCTTTTAATCTGATTTCATTGTCTTTTTTGATGTACTTATCATATGTTCATTTCATTTATTCTTGCATTTTTTATATCACATTTTTTGGGGAAAATAGTAAGATTTTACTGTGTTAGTAACTGAGTGATGTTGCTGTGTTCTTTTTTATACAGAATCAAAGTTGTAAATGGAGAACCAGATGTGTTTGATGTGCAAATATGGGGACTATATTGCTGTTATGAGTGTACGCACTCACACTTCATATGATGACCTTTGTTGTTTTGTTATTAGTCGATGGAGGAGTTTAAGACCAGATTTTTTTAGTCTTTTTTATGCCATTCCTAGTCATTCGAGCTGTATGTTGGACAATAAAGCAGACTTGCAAAACATGTACTCTATGGTACGTCATTTTCGGTTATTGCAAATCAATGTTGAAGTTTATGAGCACACAAGCATTGATGGCAGTAATAATGTTCAAGATATGAGTTTCCAATCAGCACGTGGAGTTTTGGAATATAGAAAAATCAGCGATGTTGAGACTGACTTGTTGCCAAGCTTTTGTTCACATCAGCAGAAGCCTTTGTTGACGGCTGGATGGGCTAAATGCATCAGTGATGTAGGCCAGTGTTTTAAAGATGGAGCTGATGGGTTTCGTATTGCATTGCGCAAGTATTCTATTGAGGTTGGTTTCAAATACAAGCTGGTGAGAAACAACAGTAAAAGAATCATGGCTGTATGTTTTTTGAAAGAGAAGGGATGTGAGTGGCATGTTCAGGCGATGGCTCATCCTGGGAATAATAACTTTTATATTTCTAAATTGAACAGAGTGCATACGTGTGGTGCTGCTGTGCGCACATCTAAGCATCCCAAGATGGGATCTGATATTGTTTCATCTGAATTCATTGATGTTGTGCGGGAAAAATCTCTTATCAATCCAGTCGAGGTTGTTCAACTTTCAAGACAAAATATGGCCTCGATATTTCATATACCAATGCTTGGAACGGTATCGAGAAAGCTAGTAATGCATTGTACGGAAACCATGCAGAGTCTTTTGCGCAACTTAGCTGGTATGTGCAAGAAGCCTTGAGGACAAATCCGGGCAGTAAGATTGTTCTCAATCTTGATCATTGTACTCAACATTTTAAGAGACTGTTTGTATCATTTCGAGCGTATATTTCTGGCTTCAAATTTTGTCATCCCATGCTCTTTTTAGATGGCACGTTTTTGAAGGGAAAATACAAGGGTCAATTACTAGGTGTCACAGCGAAAGATGGTAACCAAGATGAGTTTTTTTAGTTCATGTTTTGATAGCTTATGTGTTCTTTAAACATAGTAAAACTTTTTACGTTACAAGCACAATCCCATATAAACAAATCTTTATCAAAAATGTAAAATTTTACTATTTTTTACTCACTACCTTTGGTTTCATTGTCAGGGTTATTTCCATTGGCTTTTGCGATTGTTGACTCTGAAGATGAGGATAATTGGAGATGGTGTTTGCAGCAGTTGGTTGATGTTGTAGGAGAAGAAAGAACATTGACTTTCATTTCAGATCGGAATAAAGGACTGCTAACAGCCTTGCCTAAAGTTTTCCCCAGTGCACATCATGCATTTTGCTTACATCATTTGAAGGGAAATTTGAGGGACAAATTGAAATGATGGAAGAAGTCTTTCAGAGAGAGCATTGTGTTCAAGTTTCGGGAGTGTGCATATGCCCCCACAGAGGATGTGTTCAATGAAAAGTTGTCTAAGTTAGTGGAAGAAGGGGGGAACAAGGTTAAAGATTTCCTTGCTGATTGCCCATTCAAGAATTGGACAAATGCACACTTTCAAGGGCAGCGTTATGGGGAAATGTGGTCCAATGTTGCTAAGTCTTTCAATTCGTGGATTCGAGATGCTCGTAACCTCCCTATTACTAAAATGGTGGATTTAATAAGATCCAAACTCATGAATCAAATGGCAATTAGAAGAAAGGAAGCAAGTAAATAGGGAAGCATTTTATGCCCGAACATGGATGCTCGTTTGAGTACTGAGTTGGATAAGGGACGTACATGGAGGATCAGCATGTCTAATGAGTATATGTTTGAGGTGCATTCTGACCCGTCTGTTACTGTTGACATATCAAGACACACATGTTCATGTCATAAATGGCAACTCAATGGATTCCCATGTGAACACGCTTCAGTTGTAATACAGAATAATGGTTTGGACTTGAACTACTTTATTGAGTGGTATTTTCATGTTCACAGCTTCCAAGCAGCATATGCTGATTCTATATACCCGATTACTACTTCAGACAAGCCAAATAATGCTTATAGTGAATATGAGGTGATCCTCCCACCGTTTACAAGACGACAACCAGGACGACCCAAAAAGTGTAGGATACCTTCAAAAGGAGAGAAGATTGCGCAAATAAGATGTAGCAGGTGTGGGCGATTGGGCAACTATAATAAGAAGACTTGCAAGAATCCGATATAGAATATCATTACATCAACTTTTTCCCCATTTGTCTCATTTTGATTTCGAAAATACTGATTCATTGATGTAATAATGTCAACATTTTAGTAGGATATGCTTTTTTTCTTGATCGGTGAAATGCTTTCAATAAATTTCTAGCATAATGGGATACTTAATGCAATAGATATGATTTTCTCTTTTTCCTTTTGCTGCTGGTTTGAATTAATGGAACATTGAGTATTTGTTTTTTGAATGAGTGATGCAGTTTTTTGTGGGTTGCAAATGTTTGCTATTTAGTTTAGGTCTATCAAAATTTTACAGTTAAAGTAGTAAAACTTTACTACTCTAAGTAGTAAAATTTTACTCATTTAACTGTAATTTTAAGATTCAAGTAGTAAAATTTTACTACTTCTTGAACTATCTCCCAACCTGTGCATAATAAGAATCACAATAGTAAAACTATGCAAATTTACTTTGTACTGGCCAAAAAAACCCTTCAAATTTGTCATTAATGCAATACATATGATCTCTTCTTTTTCCTTTGCTGTTGGTTGAATTAATGGAACATTGAGTGTTATTTTTGATTAAGTGATGCAGGTTTTTTGTGGGTTGCGAATGTTTGCTATTTAGTTTAGGTCCATCAAAATTTTACAGTTACAGTAGTAAAACTTTACTACTCTAAGTAGTAAAATTTTACTACTTTAACTGTAATTTTAGGATTTAAGTAGTAAAATTTTACTACTTGTTGGACTATGTCCCAATCTGTGTATAATAAGAATCGCAACAGTAAAATTATACAAATTTACTTTGTACTGAGCAAAAAAAACCTTCAAATTTTGTCATTCAATGAAGTATCACTCTCATTCCAGTTCACAAAACTAATATTTTTTATTTTTATACAATGATCCATGAAATCTATTATTATATAAGAAAAACAAAAAAAAATTGGGGGGCGGCCAATATATATCAGTCAAGATCATCTACGGATGGAGGAACCATATTGAGTGGCATCACGTACTGAGGTTGCATTTCTGATGATGGTTTTTCATTCTTGCCCCAAGACTCTTTCCAGGATCTTTGTCCATCGCCAAGGAATCTAGATATCATGTCTCGTCGAAAGCCACGGATTACTCTCTTAGGTACTTTTGTGGGAACTCCTAGTCCATAGGCATACCGTTGCATTATGTAACATACAAAAATCCTACAGTCAACCCTACATAAAAAATAATATGTCAATTTTGGTAATATAGTAAAGTGTAGTATACCCTTTCAGTTTGTATTTTTGATTTCGAATACTCACGAGTTGTCTGCTTGTTGTGGGCTTTCTGTCATTACTCTGAGCTCTTCTTCCTTGTCGGGAGACAATTGGAGTTCCTTACGTGCAACGTTTTGCAAGAATTTCTGAACATATTCTTTCTACAACAAGGTAATAAAAGTTAAAATCATCAAGAATTATACACTAGGAATTAGGAATATGAAACTAATTAGTATTTGACTATACCACTGCCTTGGCCTTGTTAAAATAGTGATCTTCATTGCCTTCCCGTGGAAGCAAAGAATTATGGTAGTACCATACGCCTTCTTCAGCATTGAGCACAAGCAAAGTCCAATGCCCAAGGGTATTTGTTCTCATCCCAGAACTATTGATTGGGAAGAATATATACCTTGGGAGATCTCTGGTGGCGTCTAATATGTACCTGTCTAACATTCTATTTCTTTGTAAATCATCTGGGTAGGCTATGTATTCCTGTTACATGATATAGCAATTAGAAGTCTAGCACAAATTTTATGCGCATGTATCAGATTTTGTATAAAATTGACAATTGAAACAATTTGTTGCGTTACCGTATTGATACTGGACACGTAGCTTATCAGGTGCATTTTCATGGCATAATTTGATGCAGTATCTCCTATCACCGCTTTCATTTCTCCTTCAAGTAGTTCAGCGAAACCATCAAGAACCTGTTAGTAAACAAAAATAATAAGATGTTAGTAAATCTGTAAATTTTACTATTTACTATATAATAGTTAACTAGAACTGTAAAATTTTAATTCTTACACTACTACTGGTATCATTTTCCTTTAAAATGTTAAAGATGTCTCTAAGCTCAACATAGTTTCCATATCGTTCCCCTCTCCAAACTGTTGACCTGCAATTGAAACTTAATGTTTTTAAATTGTGCATGAAAATGTGTAAGTTTTTACAAACTGAGTGTGCAGTGGATACTAACTTGCTCAGTTCCAACTTGAACATTTTACGCGCAATGGCCCTGTCAGCTTCATGCAATATTTTTGTTACTTCAGATTTTATTAGGAATGGCAATTTTGGACCCATACTACTCTTTTGGTTACCTTCTTCTTCAAAATCATCAACTTCAAGAAGTTGAGGGATCTCAGTAGGTTTTTCTTGCACTTTGCTGTCTAGTTTTTTTTACTGTTTTGTGCCTTTCTTTGTCTTCTCATATGTGAAATCATCAAGCTTTGTTCCTTTCCTCATGTACCCTTTCACACGTTTGATGATTGAAGGTGGTGATGCCCTCTTTCTTGTGGTTGGTGTTTCTTTGTTCTTCATAATCACATCAGCACTAGCTTTTCCAATCTTTTGTGTGATGGTACGTGTATAATACTCCTCAGCTTCTTCATGAAGTGATTCTTTCTGGGAATTTAGTTTCTCATTTTCATTCTTAAGTTCTGTGAACTTTTTTTCATAAGCTATTACCACTTCTTCATGTTTTTGTTTAACTGCATCTCTCTCTGCCATGACCTGCTTGAGCTGCTCATTCAAGGATGCAACTATGCCTTCAATATTCTGCTCTCTTAGTTGTTGAACTGTCTTCGCCAATGCATCTCTTTCAGCTTTCAAGCTCACTATCTCAGCTTCCTTGTTTTTAGTGTCATTCTCAAGGAATTCAAGTTTATTGTTGAGTTCTGCAAAAACTCTTTCATTATTTATGTGACTACTCTCTGGAATATTTGTACGGT
This sequence comes from Liquidambar formosana, assembly GCA_039720395.1. Taxonomy (NCBI): domain Eukaryota; kingdom Viridiplantae; phylum Streptophyta; class Magnoliopsida; order Saxifragales; family Altingiaceae; genus Liquidambar; species Liquidambar formosana. The sequence goes on along the minus strand of CM077826.1, from coordinate 12,922,977 downwards.
GCTGCTCTGTCTCTTCTCTCCTTGCATCAGACATTGCAGCTTTAAAAAGTGTTTCCATGTTCCGTGTGTCATACTCTTCCTCCTCTTCTGCTTTCTCTTTATGCTCTTCCTTCTTCATCATCCTCATCAACCTCCTGATCCTCTTCTTCATCCTCATCATTCTCCTGTTCATCTTCTTCATCTGTTGATTCTTGCACAATCCTCTTTCCTTTTTGTTTTTTTGAAGCAAACAAACCTTTTTCATTTGTATTACATTTCAACTCTGCCTCATTTACCTAATCATCAAGAAGTTAAAATGTTACATGCAAGCAAAAAGATTTGTCTTTATTTTTAAAACTGTAAAATTTTACTACTCAGAGTTATATTTTTAGAAATGCAAAGTCTTTAGGCTTATGGTTTAACACATAAAAGTGTAAAGTTTTACTACTCATAATTATAACTTAAACATGTAAAGTTTTACTACTATACATTATAATTTAATAATGTAAAGTTTTACTGTTTTGGTGACTTGAAGTGTGGGTACTATTAAAATAAGAACAAGAAAAAGAAGATAAAACAAGAAAGAAAGAAAGAAAAGAGGAGATCTAGGCACTCATGGCCCCCAAACAGAGCTTTGAGGCTGCAAATTCTTAGTTCAATATGTTCTTCATTCAAAAAAAGAAGACTACAACCCTATTTGTTGAAAAAAACTGACAGACTACACTAGTGGAGCAATCTTGTTTGTTCTGATTTTAATTTAATGGGAAGACATGCCATGCAAAGAGAGTAACAGTTCTGATTTTAATTTAATGTAATTATACTAGTAACAGTTTTGCATTTCCAAAACCAAATTATACTAACATAACATGTAAAGTTTTACTACTCATAATTATAACTTAAACATGTAAAGTTTTTCTACTATACATTATAATTTAATAATGTAAAGTTTTACTGTTTTCAAGTTTTACTATTATACATCATTAAAATTACTAAAATAGGATAATTTAAATCAACATTCAAATGTTTTACCTCATCTTTGCCAAGAGCTTTAAGATTTGTAGCGTTCAACTTTTTGTTTAACTTCCCAAGGTTCCATTTGAGGAACCTTGGTGTGGCAGTCTTCTTTTTTGGCTTCAATATTGTTGTGTGCTCACACAACCAAAACTGCAACAATGAAAGAAAGTTCAGTAATGAAACTTTTAACTCAATATCACAATAAAGAACATTTAGACTAATCGACTTACCAGTAAAGCAAGCACACAACCAGTTACGCTGCTGGGTTTTGAGTATGACTTCTTAATCGAAGATAGCAACTGTCTTTTTATCAGCTCTAGCCAATCATATGTTCCCATTTTCTCAAAATGTTCAAGATAAGGTAAATAAGCCCATCCCAACGATGTCCCCGAGGTTACGAAGAACAATGTGACAAAGACATATAAGCACAAAAGTCTGGCAATATCTTGATGGTCGACTACGTGCTCCCCCTTCACTGCTTTGATTAACAGACTTTTAATTATTGGAAGAGTAAGTCTCTTGCCATCACTGCAATTTCTTTTTGCAAAAGCAGTGTTTGGGACACTTTCATACCCAAGATTGATGGTTTTTTGTCCACTCGGGATACCAAAAAGAATGGAAATATCACTGTCCCTCACTTTCAAGTATTTATTTCCAATATAAAATGCCTTGTAATCTGAATTGTATGTCCTTATTATTTTCTTCACATCTGTATCACATTTTCTTATTGCACGACCATCCACAGTCCCATTAATGAATGGTTGAAAGAAGTTCCAGAAAGGAGTTTTCTTCAGCTCCTCTTTGTGATGCTTTTCTAACTTGACTTCTTTCAATAAACTTATCAAACTGGTCATGTTTGATCTAAATTGTTTTTTAGTATCATTTTTTTTTCCAGCTTTTTTCTTCTCCTCTGTTTCTTTCTTTCTTCTTTTTGAATGATCTGTTGTTTGACCACCCTCATGTGCAACATCAATTTCTTCAATCAAAAACCAGTGTCAATTAGTTTTTGTTGTTAACAGTAAAGTTTTACTACATATCAACCAAAAAAAATGAACAAGGCTAACATTTAACCCATGCTAGATGCTTTGAGAGTACAATTTTACTACATATTATCCAAAAAAAGAACAAGAATAGCATTTAAATCATGCTAGATGCTTTACCAATAAAGTTTTACTACATATTATCCAAAAAAAGGAACAACGCAACCATTTACAGTTCAAACAGTAAAGTTTGCTAAATAATACACTAAATTTAGTCAAACAAAACCCTAACATTCCAGATTTTGTTGAACAAAACAGTATCACATACAAATTTAGTCAAATAAGATGCTAACCTAGTAAAATCTTACTACTCTGTTTTCATATTAAACTTGATTTTCCCGTTCAAAATCAATTTTCACAAACGATTTTGACTTACATTTCAAAAAAAAACCCTAACATTCCTAATTGCAGTAAAGTTTTACTACATATCACCCAAAAAAAAAAAGGAACAACACAACCATTTGCAGTTCAAACAGTAAAGTTTGCTAAATAATACACTAAAATGGTAAGATTTTACATAAACTTCAAACAAAACCCTAACATTGGTAAGATTTTACCTAAAGTTCAAACGAAACCCTAACATTCCAGATTTTGTTGAACAAAACAGTATCACATACAAATTTAGTCAAATAAAATGCTAACCTAGTAAAATCTTACTACTCTGTTTTCATATTAAACTTGATTTTCCCGTTCAAAATTAATTTTCATAAACGATTTTGACTTACATTTCAAAAAAACCCTAAGATTCCAGATTTTCATAATGAAACTTACTTCTTTTCGCCATGATTTTTGCAAATCAAATAGTAAAACTCTTCGTGCGAAAGTGATGATTTTCTCGAGAAAATTCGAAATAGTAAGCAGTAAAATCTTCTACCAGGTTCGTTCCCCTTCTCTCTACCCGAAAGTGCAGAATCCTCTTCTACAGGTTCATGCGTCTTCTCTGTAGGTTCATGCGTCTTCTCTGTAGGTTCATGCCTCTTCTCTCTGGCGGTTTCTCATTGTCACGAACCGTCGAACGGTTTTTGTGTTTTGAAGGAATGGGGGCACGGGTGTAGATTAGTTAGTAAATCAGGGGCGTTTTTGTCAAAAAAAGGTAAAATGGACTAATTGAATTAGGGAAAAAGTTAAGTGACTAATTGCTAAATAAGATGTAGTTTCTTGACTAATGGCTAAATCCCCCTTTATTTTATTGTTTTAATACGGCTTTTGTTACCCCTTAATTGTGTATATGTCCCATTGAATCAATTTTTTATTTTAGAGGCAATTAGCCGGTTATTTCTACTACAAAAAATTTTTTCCACCTCCACTAGCTTATTTTAAACTTTTTATAACTTGATGAAAAATATTATAACTTTTTATGAAAACTAATCATGTTGTTCATTAGAAAACATTATTTTAAATAACTTTATAAAATAAAATTTTTTAAAAATATATCGTTTAAATAGATTTTAAACTATTTACATTTTCTATTTCTGTAATGAAAAAAAAAAAGAGAGATAAAGACTATAAATAAGCAAAACATTTACTTAAACAATAAAACCTTTTACTTCATACGCCTTCCTTGAGTTAAGAAAAAATGAAAATAAAAATTGAAAGTTCAATTTTTATAGTAACTTTTTATATTTTTTTATAAATATTCAAAATAAATAGGGTAGAAAAAATTTTTGTGATGGTGATGGCCCAATCCCCTTCCCCTTTGCTTTATACGCTTTCCCGGGTCTGAAAGGAATACAATGTCTCATTTGGTAGGCAGTTAGGAGCTGCCAGTGCCATTCGCATACCTGGACATTAGATAATGGAGCACACGCCTTGCGTGTACCAAAAACTAATGTTACAAAAATCTCTTAAAAAATAAATAAAAATTTTGAATCCAAAATAAGCACAAAAACTGAGATTAAGTAATTAAGGAGAGAGAATAAGAAGGTAGTTATGACTTATGATGGAGTGAGAGAAAAGTGGGAGAAGGGAAGATGATAATGAGTGGTTAAGTTAGAATTTATTTGGGAGTCCTTATTTAAAAGACCTTTCTAATCTCGTTAACCTTTATTTTATTTAAAATTGATGAGGGTTTTTTGGTAATCCACCTTATACATGCATCCAACCAAAATTCCAAACGCTTTTTATATTAATATAGATGTAGATAGATAGATATATAGATAGATTCAACACCAACTGCGACTCCAACTGTGAAAAGAAAAAGAAACAAAAAATAAAAAACCGACAAGTGGAGAACTACACATCATCGATCTCCTCCGGCAGTCCTCGGAGAGCCTCTTCAATCGTCAATCGAACCCTAATTTGCAGAATTCAATCCACTGCTCCAATTCACGTACGGTTTCTTACTACTCTTTTTTTTTTTTTTCACTACAAATTTATTAATATTTTATTCTGATTATCTGCATCATAACTGTTGAATTCTAGGGTTTCTTTCCATTAAGCCTGTGTGTGTGTGTCTATATATATATATATATATATATATATATATATATATTTACATTTACATTTACGTAGTTTTTCATTTTGAAGAATTTATCAGAAGAGAGCTGTAGGTGAATTCTAATTTCATGGGAGATAGAAAGTTGGGAATGCCCGGATGTAGGATGAAAAATATGCTGTTTGAATTTTATGATATAGGAAAAAACTCATAGGGATTCAGGGCTTTAGAGTATATAGTACGAATGGCAAAATGGTGGATTTAGTACTTGATTTGTTGTAGCTTCTTCTATGGGGACAAATTATTGGGGCAGCACTTATTCTCCATAAAATGGTGAGTGGCGAACCCATTTGATGCCAAGACATCCTTACAAAACCCGCTTGCCAAACGGATTTGATGGGAAGAGTTTCCGGAAATTTCATGGAGAATCTGTATTCTTTGGGAGTTTTTTCAATATAAGAAATTATTGGGAGTAGAATGCTTTTGGTCTCAATATTCAATGTTTCAATCGCAGAATCATCATCCCTTCTTGCTCCTGCAATGCTTATTAGCTAGTGGTCGTACATATATGTTTATAAGGCAATACTTTGTTGGGAAGTTGTGAAACTTATTTCTTTTTGTTGTATGCTAATATATATCACAATTTTTTAAACTGGTTTTACCCATAACTTTGGTAGAACTTCCAAACCATTCAGACCCTATCTTGAACATCAAAAGTGGAAACATGGGACACGTTTCCATCCTTTAAGAGACTATATAGAATATCACGAGACAGCTATGGGAGCATGTAGTGGAAATTAAAAGTTGCAAAGTCCAGTACAGGTTTTTTGGTTCAGTGGCCACAAAAACTCAGAGGAACCCATCATTTTCATCACTAAATACTGATGATATCGGCTACCTTAAGGAGATTATAGGGGAGAATAATGTCATTCGGGATGAAGATAGACTGCTGACTGCACTGCTGCACATAGGGATTGGATGCGGAAATACAAGGGCTCAAGTAAGCTTCTACTAAAAAAACTCCAATGGAACAACACCCCCCCCCCCCCCCCCCAAAAAAAAAAAAAAAAAAAAAAAAAAAAAGGAGTGATCTGCTTGAAAAATCCAACAATGCCTCCCTCTTTGTCTACCCATCATCTTGTGGATAAAAAATAAAAAGACACTTTCTCCTTCTGTTTAAGCTTCGAATTGAAGAGTATTTTCTTTTCTTTGGCATAAATGATACCCTTGATCTCTCCCCTGGAACAAGCTCAAGAGGTTCTAGATCATTGCTACTCAGGTAACTCAATTGATGCCATTCGATCCAAATATACCGCGATTTGCAGAAATTCAACTTCCAAATTTTATAATAAAGTTTGATAGCTCCAGTTGCATCATAATAAATGTGAATCTGACTAATGAATGAAAAACAACAATAAAACTACGTATGAAAGAGACACATGCACCTCATCAAATTCATTAGACCTTTTTTTTTTTCTTTTTTTCTTTTTTGATGAGCAAACCGATATTATTAGTAACAAAAAGAAAATGGATACAAAAGGACGAGGGGAAGACAACCCAGGAAGAACACCAAAAAGGACCTCACAAAAAGAACCGAAGAACCCCAAAAACCAAATCTAAGAAAAAACCCAAAAAGAAAAACTGCCGAGCCCCACAAAGGAACAAGACAGCCCAAAACAACAAAAGCAGAAAAACGCCCAAAAAGAATACATCAAACCAAATTAATTAGACTTACATTCAGTCTAGGCATCAAATATACGAGTGCAGGTATAAACTGAGCAAATCGTATCTAAAGCCGTAAAAATCAACAGCAACACAGTAGCTACGAACGCAAGGCACTGCCACGAAAGACACACATATGCCTTCAATAACTTTCCAGCTTTAACCTTCAATCTACCATTGTAGTACTTTTTTTTTTTTTTTTTTTTTTTTTTTTTAGTGAAAAACCATTGTAATACTTGTTCACATCTTCAATCACCTTATCTAATTCAGGAACTTTTGTCAATCTAATAGACTTACTCATCCCATTACACATGTTGGCCACTTCTTTATCACTTTTTAAGTGGTTGAAAATAATCCTTTTTTCACTAAGCAATCTCGCATCCTCCCTGGTGTCGATAATCCCTGTGATTAGTTCGGTGAAACGGGTAAAAAACAAGGGCCCCAATGCATTTGATGCTTCATATGCTACTAAGTTTCTCAAGACGACCTCTGTGTTTATGTCTAAACACATGGTGGGGAGTTTCAAAGTAACTGTCGTGGGCCTTTTCCACATGTAAGGTTGGTGGAAAACTTGGAAAACTTATTCAGGAAAATAATGTAAAACAAAAGTTAATTCCAAATCTAGGGTAAATCGTGTTGGGCCAACACGATTTTGTAAAATCGTGTTGGCCCAACACGATTTCAGCCCAATTTGTACCCCCCACTTGAACCGTATGATGTTAGTATGTACAGGCCCAAAATCGTGGTGGCCCACCACGATTTTGATGTAAATCGTGGTGGCCCAACACGATTTTGGCCATTTTGTATACCCGTATATATACGCACTGTATGTATAGATATCAGAAGAAACTCGTGTTGGGCCAACACGAGTTTGGTGTAAATCGTGTTGGGCCATCACGATTTACACCAAAATCGTGTTAGGCCAACTCAGTTTTTGGCCCAGTTTGCTTTTGACACCAGCCCGATAGAGTGGAAGATAAAAGAAAAAAATCGTGTTGGGCCAACACGAGTTTGATGTAAATCGTGGTGGCCCAACACGATTTACATCAAACTCGTGTTGGCCAAAACGAGTTTCAGCTGAATTTTTTTTTTTATTTTTTTTTATTTTTTTTATTTTTTATTTTTTGGGTGAAGGGGGAACGTGTGTGTGGCCAACACGAGTTTCAGCTGAATTTTTTTTTTTTTTTTTTTTTTTTTTTTTTTTTTTTGGGTGAGGGGGGAACGTGTGTGTGGGGTACAAATTTGCATGGATCTCTAATACAATTTGGAGCATGATTTCATAATTCACCATTTGTCTAACATGCACGGATTTTGACGCATCCATGAGCAAAAATTGAACAAATTTTAGACAGATAGATTGGACATTTGGACATTAATTACAGAAGGAAAAAAAAAATGAAAAAGGCCAATCTTTAAAAAATTTGACCAAAATAAAGAACATTCAGTTTTATTTTTTATTTTTTAAGCACTAGTCAATTCGCATGTGCTTTTGCATGTCCTTCTAATTACATATATAAACATAATATTTCTTTAAATAAATTGCTGAAAAAAGGTTAGAAATATTGTTACATTAAAAATTATGTTAATTATTTACAAAACAAAAGTTCAAATTTAAAATTTTTAACATCTATCTAGTTTTTTGTATGGTGACATTGAGATTTTCAAGAAATGATGGCCTTGTAGTTTTAATATAAATAGATTTTTCCTAAAATTGAACATTCTGTAAAAATGAAAAAGATATTATAAATTGTCAAAAAGTTTACTTAAATAATAGATTTTGAAAAAACTTTTTACAAAGTTGTTTAAAATGATTTTTTCTATTTGAATAAGTTTTTATGAAAACCTTTTATGTTTTTAATAAAACTTATGCAGAATAATTTTTGTGGTGATAATAGCCTGCTCCATTTTTTTAAGCATTAATATTTGCTGACGTAGACAATAATGTTGGGAAAAAATGGTCAATATAGAGAAACTCTTTGCAGTCTAGTTTTTGTCTAGTGGTTGATTGGTTTTTTAGCGGGGTTTCGTCGATTGGATCGATCTCCTTAAAAAGGAAAAAAAAATAATAATAAAATAAATTAGGTAAGTTCCCTTCTATTGCCGTTCTACTGGTTCTTAGTGCTGTTTCATATTTCTATCAATGAAATAGCAGTAAGATATTGAGAGTTTTTCCAAATCAAAAATTTTCAAATGCCAAATAGAAACTAGGTATCAGGATTTATCAGTACAAAAATGCTTATTCATGCGATTAGTTTGGACAACAGTACGAAGACTTGAGCCTACACTTGAGTGGCTCTAATGAAAGATAGTGCCCATATTTTAGGGTGGCAATATAGGGTGGCTTAAAACTTTCTTCTACTTATTATTTTATTTATTTACTCTTCTACCATAAAAAAAGGTAGTGCCCATATTTTATTTATTTACTATTTATTTTTTTTTATCAACAAAAGGGTATTTTATTAAGGAAAGATAGCAATATACCCCAAAAACACGAGAGTAAACCCCCAAGCACACCAAAAGACAAGTGCCCTTATTATTTAACACAATTCAAAAGCAGACATGATTTTTTTATTTTTATTTATTTATTTTTAACAATAGATAGAGCCTACACTTTTCTGCCCTTATTACTAGCAGCATACATGATTTAAATTCACCGAGTAGGAGAAAACACTTATTAAATAAAACAGTGATTAGTGAGGATAATAAGAAAGAACAGTATAAACGGTCTGTAACACTGTGAAGATGAGAGCCAGAATAGATATGATGCCCCATGGATTTTCGAAAAAAAATCGTTTCCATTCTGTTCCATATCTACGCCACCAGGGTAGGTATGCATTGACATTTGCGCACAGGGTACGAAAGTAGAAGTCCCTTGCAGCAACCCCACCTGAGATATCGCTAATGAAAGTAAGAACTTCTTGAACCCCAAGGTGTCGACTTATTAAAAAATCTCGTACAACTCATATCACTATCCAATCACATCATTACACGAATTGCACAATGACATACTTAATAAATCACATAGCAAAACTCGACCAATTCGTTTTAAGTAGAACAAAATCCAATGTAAAATTCGACATAATCCCGTATGTAAACAGGGTGTCCCAACTTATCGACATGGGACCAAAAAAAAACATATACAACTCAACTTTCTAATTTAGGGAGTAGGAAAATATTTAAAATCACTATTATCTAAACTTGACAAATAAATTAATATCAAATTAACCAATCTTCACCGCCTTCATTAAGAGCAACACCATCTCGATCTCAATCGTTGTTCTTCTATACCACCATATATACCATCCTGCTATTGTTTACAAACATTCGTATCATTCTGTTCATCTGACATGTTTTCTACATATTATAAAATGAATATCTCTGTTACTTTCAATTCATAAATGATGTTTATGTATTGTAGAAAAAAATGCGCATGAACTTTCTACAACTTTACCTTTATTTACAACTACAGAATCGTTCTTCACTTGATTGTGTTGATTGGTCCATACTCACCCATCTGTACACTTCTTCATTATCAAGAATAGGTGCATCGCTTTCAACTACTCATTCTTCCATTAAATCCAACTATTATGTAAATAACTAACTAAATATGTAGAAACGTAACATATTACTATTTTCACAAATACTTACTCTAAACATACCATCCTAAGTTATCGATTTGTCAAATGTACAGCTTACATCACTATCCAATGACAACGTTATTATCCATATAAGATTCAGATTTCACAATGACAACTAATAAGTCACAGATTAAATTTTAGGAGTAAGACTTATCAATATCTGAGAAAAGCATTTTTCTGATATACTGAATGATATATCACATAAGAGGTTAAATAGAATATCAAATATTGGAAAAAATCGCAAAAATATTGATACTGATAACATTCATACCTGATGCAATAAAGAGCGAACTTTTGGGACTCGTGCAGATCTTTCGAGTGGTATGTATAGTTAATAACCATTTTCTAAGTTATCGATTTCTCAAATGTACATCTTACATCACTATCCAATGCCAACGTCATTATCCATATAAGATTCAGATTTCACAATGACAACTAATAAGTCACAACTTAACTTTAAGGAGGAAGACTTACCAAGATCCGAGAGAAGCAATTTTATGATATACTGAATGAATGTCACATAAGAAGTTAAATACTGATATAAAATATTGGGAAAGTTTGCAAAACTATTGGAACTGATAAGATTCATACCTGATGCAACGGAGGGCAAACTTTTGAGAATCGTGCAGATCTTTCGGGTGGTATCCACAGGTAATAACCATTTTTTATGAGGGTGCTATGATGATGATCTAAAATTTTGACATTTTTCAAGCGCATCAATATTTCCAACATCCTTCCCATGCGTACAGTACTTTGAGGAGGATAGCGATAATAAAAATGACCACATGTCGTAGATTGCAATCAACATCAATGTTATGATGAGTAAAATCGTCTAGCCAAGCCTGCGCAGGAGAGAAAACATTTTCTTAGTAAGAGCCTACGTAGTTATTTTCCCTCAAATCTAAAATTGTGTTTTATAAAAACATTTAATTTCATCTTCGGGCTACGGTTCAATCTATGACATGGTGAGGGTATGTAATATCAAGTTTGTACTCGAAATAAAAGCAAGAAATATAAGTGCAGTCTAAAATTTATGCATGATTAGTCTTTTACAACAGAAGGGTAATGAAAGGGGAAAAAAATACAATCCTATTGAAGCATTAAATTAGTGTAGAGACTTGAATAAAACAATTATAATGTCACATATGCATCTATGAGGAATTTTCTCGGATTTGCCTTTAAACTCTGATCAACAATAAAACAATATATACAATAGTTGCTACAAATATATTTATCAGTTGAATACTCCTCGTATTACCTTCAAACAATCAAAACAAACAATCATGGTACAATAACCATTTATTTCATGGCCGAGAGTGGAGGACAAATCAGGCATATTCCCATCTATAAACAAAACATCCCAACTTATCGAATGATTAGAAACACATACGTAACTCACAACACTGTCCAATCACAACATCATTACCGATATAAGAATCAAATTTTATATCGACACCTAATACATCACATATCAAAACTGTACAAGGTTGTTTTAAATAGCACAAACCCCAATGTGAAATTCGGCATTGTCCCAATAGTAAACATGACATCCCAATTTATAGATTTATCATAAAAACCTGCAGTAACTCACAACACTATCCAATCACAACATCATTATTCATATAAGATTCAGATTTCACATTCACAGTGACACCTAACAAATCACATATCAAAATTGTACGAGGTCGTTTTAAACAGAATACACCCTAATGTAAAATTTGGCATGGTCCCATCTGTAAACAGGACATCTCAAGTTATCGATTGAGCAGAAAAACTTGTGTAACTCACAACACTATCCAATCATAACATCATTACCGATATAAGATTCATATTTCATATTGACACCTAATACAACATATCAAAACTGTACAAGGTTCTTTTAAACAGCACAAATCCCAATGTAAAATTCGGCATGGTCCCGTCTGTAAACAGGACATCCCAAGTTATCGACTAATCAGAAAAACCTGTGTAACTCACAACACTATCCAATCACAACATCATTACCGATATAAGATTCAGATTTCATATTAGACACCTAATACATCACATATCAAAACTGTACAATGTTGTTTTAAACAGCACAAACCCCAATGTAAAATTCGGCATGGTCCCGTCTGTAAACAGGACATCCCAAGTTATCGACTAATCAGAAAAACCTGTGTAACTCACAACACTATCCAATCACAACATCATTACCGATATAAGATTCAGATTTCATATTAGACACCTAATACATCACATATCAAAACTGTACAATGTTGTTTTAAACAGCACAAACCCCAATGTAAAATTCGGCATGGTCCCGTCTGTAAACAGGACATCCCAAGTTATCGACTAATCAGAAAAACCTGTGTAACTCACAACACTATCCAATCACAACATCATTACCGATATAAGATTCAGATTTCATATTAGACACCTAATACATCACATATCAAAACTGTACAATGTTGTTTTAAACAGCACAAACCCCAATGTAAAATTCGGCATGGTCCCGTCTGTAAACAGGACATCCCAAGTTATCGACTAATCAAAAAAACCTGTGTAACTCACAACACTATCCAATCACAACATCATTACCGATATAAGATTCAGATTTCATATTAGACACCTAATACATCACATATCAAAACTGTACAATGTTAGCACCGGATAAATCACCTTTCAAAACTCTATATCAAAAAAACATGGACATCCCAAGTTATCAACTATATCAAAAAAACCTGTACAAATCAAATTCCAATTTATTGGTAACCTTCAAAATAAAAATAAAAAATTGGAGAACTCTCTAATATATAAACTTAACAACTAAATTAGTATCAAATTAACCAATCTTCATCATCTTCATTAAAACCAACACTATTGAATGTTGCTATACATGCTTCCATAAGATATTCAATCACCTGCTTCCCAAGGTATAGAAGACCAAGGCCAAGAGGCAAAAGGCGAGTTAGCGGATCCCCCAATTCTGACTCACTTCAGCCCATCAATGCAAATATAATCGCCTGCGCAACCTCTTCATTGCAGGAACCCACATATATCAATCCGAATGAGATTGCGGTGAATGCAATCACGTCAAGGGGTGCTTTCGCATCTCCAAGTATAGGAGACAATTTACTTCGTATCTGAAAAGTGTAGATGAGTCAGCTTTAACTAGAACAAAACAGGTCATTTAAATAACATAACACTTCCAGCTGAAGCTGAAATAGAAAAAGATATTATAAATCACTAATATTAAACATTTAACACTAAAGAAAACAATGCAGATAAGAATGTAGCCACCAAGTTTAAACATTAAACATTCACAAATGTAGCCGCCAAGTTTTGTCTGGTTGAATCAACACTTGCACCAGCACTAGCGCGGCCATCAAGCAAGTGTGCCTAAGAAAATCCAAACAAGTACTTCATCAAAAAAAAATCAAAGCAAGTAAAATAGTAAGTATTGATAGACGATATGCAAACAGCATGAACTTTTATTACTAAATAGTGTGTAACAGAACAAAACAAACACATGTAAATTAAATGGGGTGCTTAGAGTATTCTATGTGGTGGCAATAGCCTGGGCCTAAAACTACACATGTACAACTACGTACCTATGTACCGCATGGAGGCCGACGCCGAACTCTCCTGGGCCGTCCATCAACATCCTGCTGATCCAAATCTGGATGATCGTGGATGTCGTGCTGATCTACACCGGGGTGTATATGTACACCATGGTCCATAGCCCTACCTCTACCTCTATCTCCAACTCTAGCTCTGCCCCTACCCCTTCTCCTACCGCCGCGTCGTACTGCATGCTCATCGACACTAATGTCCTGTGACATCATCGGCTAATGCGGAGGTGTGTGATGCGCTATATCGGCGGGGGTTGCATCGATGGGTGGCTCGAATGATGGAAAATGTGAGTGTGGCCCAGGGGTGACTGATGATAGAGATGATGTCATAACCGCATGCGGTGGTGTCCGATAATCATCCATGAACATGTCTGGCCTGGATATAGGCGGCCCAAAATGTGGTGATGGCGCAAACGATGATGCTGGATCAGGAGCAGGAGTGTCTGCGGCCGGCGGGCCCCGGGGTGGCATAAACGTATGCAGCCCATGTGGCGATGGTGCATAGGATGATGATGGACCAGGAAATGGAATCGATGCGTCTAATGGCCAACGTGGTACAGGTGGTGGCACAGATGTAGATGGCCCGCCCGATGTAGGGCGGGCATAGGACGATGACGGCGCTGAATGAGGGGACGTACTCGGTGGGTCGCATGGTGGTGTGGACGTACCAACTGAAATGTCGATCGATGCCAGTCGATCAACCTCGTCGATGGTCTGTAATGTTTGCAGGGACAAATGGCGTATACGCTGCATATCTCTATGGACAGCGTCCAATAAATCCTCAGTCGGCATGTACAGATACTGATAAGCTATATCATGTATAGCTGTCGCGTACCGTGTCTGCAAAACATTATATATATATACATATATGTATATATTAGTGATGTATCGATAATACTGTAGTCATAACAGCTATGTTTATATTAACGTAGTAACAAATAGCTGACCATGAGCACCATGCTAGAGCCTGATCCATAGTATCCATCCTCAGGCGCAATCCGATTCCTTGGATTGCCAATCAATATACGTGAATGCCTACGATACCACACCATGTACGGGTCGTCGTGGCTCATCCGCTCCTCGGTCAACTCACCACCGATAACATGTGCAGCGTGATCCGCCCACCTCTGTAAATACGGTGCATGAAATTCTGCCCAACGTATCTCAGGCTTCCCCCGGCGATCCACCTTGTGCAACCGCTCATCCGTGTGACAATGCTCAGGAATCGACTGTCGGAATCCAAACTGTCGCAAGACGCGATCGGGAAAATGCCACTCAACCACATCAAAACAAATAAGTGGCGACCTCGTCCGCCACAACTCCATCCCCTGGCGACAGTACTCTGGGAGTCTGCCTATCAGATCATCACTATATGGCTGCCAGATGAACCGAAACACAGATAACTTAATAAAATCAAGCTTAGCAACATATTGGACATTTAATATAAAACATTTTGCACCGTTGAATATAACAAATATACCTCGTCAGCCCTCAACTGGTCTAACTGGTCACGAAATGCGACGACCATGTGGTTGGGGGTGTTTTTGAGGCTATGCTCAACCCCCCACCTATCATTACATTGGCAAAAAATTATGAAATTAGTACACAGTCACGATTATAAACAATTGTACATAATCGAAATCGTTTATCACATGCGTATTACCTGCATCCATGTGGTCCGGGTGGTAGGGACTCCTGCGCGTCGATCATAATGGGCTCGAAACCATCTGCGACAACACCAGGAGGCAGATGGGGCGCAAGGCGGGGTAGCCTCTCCCAAGCCCACAGCTGTTCAATCAAGTTAAACATATTTATGCACATGAACTTTCAACTCATATACATCAATGCAGTTGTTGTCAATCTGTGCAATGCATGTGATTAAATATACAAAGTATAAAATGAAAAATATTTGAACGTATTCAAACAAATTATATTTCTTTATAATACTCCTTCCGTCCCAGCAAGATAGGCCAACTTTAACAAAACACGAAGTGTAAGAAAAATAATAATTGCATTGATTTATCATTACTTGTCATATTTAGAATTAAGATTTGTGTTACGAGAACTGTTTGAAATAATAAGGAATTTTATATGAAAGTTAAAAAAAAATTATGCTTTGACTTTTGTAAGTGGAGAAACCTTTTGGGACGGAAAGTGTAGAAAATTTGGCCTATCTTTTACGGCCGGAGGGAGTAATACCCTAATTCCATTTTTTCAATAATCAACATATAAAGTGAGATTAGTACATATAAATACTAATATTAATGCTAGTTTTTGATAAACAAATCAACATATGACTCAAATATTAAAGTATGTGTAACCTCTTCGTTATGTAATTTTTACATATCATACTGAGTAAACAATGAAGACGTTTATTACCTGCAATAATACCGATGCCCCTCCTATATCTTTCGCATCTGCGCTACTCGCACGGCAGAGATCACGATACAACCGTGCAAGACATGCGCTGCCCCAGCTGTACGTGTGTATCTGGTCTAAGTGCTCCAACAATGGGAGGAACATCAGCTGCACCTTGTTTTGCGTCTTATCGGGTAGCATAATACCACCGATAAGATGCAACATACGAGCTCTCACAAACTGTACAACTAAATCGGCAGGGGGGTCATTAGGGATCTCTGTGAAATGCTCAGTGATCCACCCAATCCACAGTGATCCACCAGATATGTCTGTGTTGAGTGGCGTTCTCCCGAGCAAATTCTGACAAAGCTCCTGCCATTCGGGCATGGTACGATACCTATCCATGGTAGTGACGGGCAAACCATCGATGGGGAGACCCCACAAGACCGCTACATCCTGGAGCGTGATGGTCACCTCACCAATGGGCAAGTGGAAGGTGTGGGTCTCCTGCCTCCAACGCTCAACTAGTGCTGTGATGAGCGCGGGGTCCAACCTGATAAACCCAATGCGAGACAAACCATAAAAACCTGCAGCATACAGGTGACGCATCACTAGAGGGTGCACAGCACGCCCCCATAACCCCGAATCAGAACGTCGCGTGGTCAGTGTATACGTAAGAACGCTCTGATCCTACATAATAATAGTTGGATGCACAAATTATTGTGTTAGATTCGAGTGCAATACTAATGAAAATACTCATCTACCTGCAAATATCGACATACCTGGCTGCTCCATATGTGCTCAGATCTATGCTTGTCCTGTCTGTACAACACACTCCCATCAATGGGACCGGGCAGTCCCGCGTACATATCCATCATTTCTGCAACTTGAACAGTTGGACTTTTTTAGATTTCTTTAGAAAAATGTTAATATTTCAATTACTAAAATCAATACATATAAGACCTTATCAATATTCCAATTTGTTTGCCATTAGTGGTAAACCTCTACTCCCACCCAAGAAAAAAAAAACCAGGTTTCCAACCATTATATATGCCTGAAAAATTTCGCTGTTCTAAAGATTTCTTTAACACCCATTAGAACCATTTTACAAAAACAATGATATATTCATTAAAACCATTTTACAAATACAATTATGTAACAAGAACATTTTTATGTATTCTGTCCTGTTATTAGGATTTAGGAGGATATATAAAAACAAGGCTAAATTTAGGTGAATTCAGGTACACATTAATTTAATATTTAAATTTGACCGTTTTAAATATCAAATTATTCCGTAATCTCTGTCTTTTTACTCATGTTTACGTGGTCCAAGAGTAAATAAGGACAATTTTTATGTGTATATAATTACTTTAAATGAAATTATTGTTTGGTTCACGAGATGCCATCAATCCATCCTTATGTCAATGACATGGAGTCACTTTATTAAACACTTCATGCATCAGTGTCTATATATATGATAGCCTGTATCATATTTTGCAAACAATGGCAACCGGGGGCGAAGGTGGCTCTAATAACTCGCGAACTCGTCCGCTGTGGCTACTCCCGGCATACCGCGATGATTACTGGACTTTGGAAGACACTGATCCGAAAGAGTATTATGCTGGTCTCCGCTGTGAGTGGGCGTTTAGGGTCGATGAGCAAGCAGGGCTGGTAAATGATCTCGCTAACCTTGGTGCACCCATACCAAACTGTCATTCAGTTACGATGCCGAAAAGAACGCGGTACGACTACGAAGAGGCTGTAGAGCAAGTAAGGGTAGAGAACAACACCATGCTCATAAGCAGATGTCGATACCTCATGCTTCAACTTGCAACCGAAATGGCTGAAGCAAGCGGGAGACAACTCACACCCGCCGAACGCCTTCATATCCTAACGAACGAGAAATATATTTCTGATATGTGTTTAACTCATTGTTAGATTTCGGTCCAATGTATTATGTTAGACTACTTTATGTTATCGACATGCGAAGCAAGTGTTGGAATCGTTTTGTCCACGGTGTCTGTGTTTATTCCGTAATGTTTTGCACGAATGAACGATGAGTAGATAACTCATCGAGAATGTAAGGTAACTTTCATTTTAAGGGCCTATTTGGCGCCATAGTATGCGTCTATTAAAATGCTTTGTGTAGAAGATCTGTATGAAAGAGGATAGTATATGGAGGTATGCCAGTGTTGTTTACTATGGAGATCATGTAGTTATATAATTATGTGTATTATTTATGTACTGAATAAATCAAATGTACCTTTTGTTTTTTTTCAAAGTGACTGCTCCAACATCGACATATCTGGGTTACAGAAAATGGACAATTTCATATGGCTAAATATTATGCATATATGGGTACAATTGTTACGTAAAAATATAATTTTTGGAAGGTTGTCCATTCATAAAAGATTCATTTTAATGTGAAATCGCTTCCGGATTAGATGTCGCATCCTATTCATTGGATAGCACCAACGCCAAATAGCCACTAATAAAAGCATAACATCCATTAATGAACCATAAGTTCTTACACAAAATACAAATACCACAACAAGTACCCTTTAATTGATGATAAACTAGTAGACAGTTACTCCTGCATTTTCACCAATGCAACGGGATCTAATCTTCGTCTGTCAAGTCAATGTCTGATTTATATGCATCATCCATGCTCGCATTCCAATAAATCTGTGCTTCAGCCATCAAACCCTCTTCAGCACGCTCACTCGCAGCCTGCCGAAAATCAAATCGCTGTCGACGCATTGACATTCGATTAACCTCTTCACGAAAACGGTGCAATGCCATTTGTAGCTGTTGGGGAGTGTCCGTTGGCATGTTAATGGCCAACCGTTTAGGTATTGGAATATTTTTTGCCCGACAGTCTTCAATTAGAACATCGGCCTGCCTAATTCGATACGATAGCTCCGTCGACATTATACTAACTGTTCGATCTGAGTAACGCATTTTCGGATCTAATGGGTAATAGAATTCGTCATCGGCATGCCAATGACGACCCATCGATTTGAATATGTCGCACACTCTGTAAGTCATGCTAGTGTAATCTCGAATACGAAAATTCTGTTTTGTATTAATGTTTACCACTTATTTATAAACTACTAAGCTACGTACAGAAATGATATCGATGGATTATTCAATGCCGGACACGATGACGGACAGGGACACATGATATACTGACAATATATACTAATGTTTTTAACTTATTAAGTATAAAGTCACTTGACGGGACAACACTTGTGGTAAGGGAGGTGACTCTTTTGATGGGACAACACACATATGGTCAGTCGCGTGACTCTGTGGATGGGACAACATAGAGTCACACCAATATCTACTGAGTTTGGTTTTTTTTTTTTTTTTTTTTTATTTAAGGTCCACTGTCTAATGTTATCTCGCTCTATTTCTCTCGTTCTATCCATAAATATCGACATATCTTACATTTCATGACAAAAAGAATGATGCATCGTTTCGAATACTACTTTATTGACATAAATTAACAATCATGCCAGTTACGAGACATAAGAGTCGACATAAATCATATTAAAATGTAAATCATAAATTATTAGTATATATTTACAATATATTAACTACACCAATATCTATAATATCGCAAACCTAAATATTATGTATATATGCAAAGATAGTAGCACACTTGCTCATATTTTGATCCTTTTAACTTAGTAAGTATAAAGCCACTTGAGGGGACAACACTTACCAACTGAGCAGCAGTACAATTATCTTTCCCTTTGAACAAAGCAATGTATCAGTCTCAGTACACATAAGAGTCGACATCGACCGACCCACTGATGACGTACTCTACATATCAATGTACAAGCGTGGCACAAGCTGGTGGCCAGTTGATGTGACCAATCAGCACATGTGAACGACTAAGTACACTCGTGAGGTAGTTGCTGTGACCAATCAGCACATGTGAAAGACTAAGTACACTCGTGAGCTAGTTGGTGTGACCACTCAACGCATGTGAAGGAGTAAGTTAACTCGTGAAGTACGGTAACACAAAGCAATCCGCATGGTGACTCATTTCGTTCTGACAACACATATGTGGTCCCACGCATGTAAGTACAGCATAGTAAGTCTACCTTTAATATGCACTGTAAACAAGACAACCTACAGTATTATTACTTATTTGAATGTATACAGAGTGGTCTGTACCCATATCACCCATAGCAGACTACGAGGACATCACGAGCCGAATAGTAACAAAAATATGTTTAATTTGTGTATTAGTATCACATTACGAGACGAATAGTAACGATATTATGACGGGTCATGTCATATTTTATTTTGTATATTACTATCCGAATCAATTGGGTCATCCCTCAATACTCCACCATCGTTCTTAAATCAACATAACTTCCCTACGTTTTTGCAAGGCGAACACATCATGAGCTGCAACAAACAGAGTCGGATGCAAAAGGGCAACCAATCGGAAGAACCGATTGATGCATACACTGACAAGAGTGGTGTTCAATGGTTGGGGAAAATTAGGGACTTTGCGAACAAGCCAATTTTTACTTACGCCCCATTGGGAAAAGTAGGTCACATTATGATTGGCTGCGCAGTGGTTGGACAAAACACGGTTGCCCAACAACCCCCTTTATGGTTTTCCCGCTTTGAGGAGCGGTGTGAACTTGAGGTATACTGTCGCTATCATGGGTTGCCGGTACCCAAGGCACGTTCAGCAGAATTACCAAGGAACACAGTTCAAGATATCGAGATAGTCTGCTCACGACTTGAACGAGAAAACGCACAGATGCAACGCCGGCTAGATCGTTATCATGCTATCCAACGCGCTAAGCATAACCTGCCAAACCCATCAAGTGTCGTTAACAACATCGTTAATGATACAAGTTTAATGTCTGATTGCGAGCTATCTGACTTCTCCGACGATGATGATCTAGACGACTTTGTAAGCTACCTTCCAAATTGCCTCAATCGCTGTTGTTAAACATTGAAGTGTGTGCGTATGTTGATTTCCCTCATTGTGGCAACTATATCGTATTTTATGAATGGAATAAAGTCATATGTATGAAATGCATGGTATAGATAATATAAATTTTATAATCACTTAACGATTAAGGATTACGAAATTCTCTACACAGGTAGTATAGGTTTAAAAAGCTCTACTGAGGCTCGCCTAAACGCGCGACTTAGGGCGAGGCATTTAAACAACGCGGTAACACATATGAAATTACGAGCGGGCAACCTTTAGGCACATTACTAACTAGTCGATGCATAGTCAAAGGTGCGCTCGATGCTCGATACGCATTACGAAATCAGCCATACGCCAGCACTAACCTTTTATTAAACTTGTTCATTTAAACTTGATTTTGTCATTTTTTTTTTTTTTGTTTGTTATTATTTAACTGGATTAAATACGTTGCACACATGCTTAATTTATTCATAAACATTTTAAATCATACCATATATATTTGTAGAATTATAGGCAAGACATTTTTTCCCCAAACTTTATGTACAATATTGGTATAACATGATCCATGATGCAATATGAATCGTTATCTGTAAATATCTATAATACTGTGACTTTAAATGTCGAAAAAAATGCATACATACTACTTAAATATGTGTGGTATTAGCTAACCTTCTAAATGCTAATACCCTGTATTTTTTTACTTGATTTAATTTTTTTCCCTCCAATTTGAAATGAAAATTAGTAATTGAACTGATATCATAATACTGTTCAGCTATAGTTGGTTTATATTCAAACGAAATTAGCATGGAATGCTACCATAACCACCCAATGTTGCAAAGCATCATTTCATGAGAAGTTATCTAACTCCTTATTATTTAACAAATTTTCCTATACATATGAACGTCCACAATACTAAATAAATTACTACTAAACCTTGCTCCAACAGTAGCTTCAAACATGTGCCATTACATACACATATGCACAGCTATACGCACACACAGACAATACACTTAGACCCTTCCAGTAGAGTAACTTCCTAAATAAAAGATAATAACCATTACAATGATGAATTAACTACTAGTGGTAGACGAAAATAAAAATAACAATAACAATTAAAATAAACATAGCTTCCATAATTGAAATTACGAATGTTTACAATGACAAACAAGAACCCGCATTCCAATAAACATTGCACGCTAGTCCTGGACGATACGAGCCCTCTGTGGACATGTTCGTCTATCATGCCCAGGCTGCTTACAGTTAGTACAATGCTTTGTTCCTCGTTGCCTGGAGACATCCATCTCATTACGGATGCGGGTAGATTCCGGCCGACCCCTTTTGGGTGGTCGCAGTCGAGTACTCAATGGGAGTAAAGTCCGTCCCTTATACTCCGGCCAATAATCTGGGTGCTTTATGGGTTCAAACTTAGTGTCCCATACCCGCATGTATACTTCCATTTTATACTCAGAAGCAACAAACGGCAACCAAGTAGCTTCGACACGCGACGCCGCAGCAAAAATGTGCGAACAAGGAATTTTAAATATTTCCAATTTGCCACATGTACAGGTGGGGATATTAAGTTTAACCGTCTGTCTATTGATCCCAGCATTGTTATGGAACTTGGTGGTTACTTCGAACACCAGATTGTCCCTGGTAATACAAGGAAAGTGTCAACACATTGCACGTCAACTGTCACCCGAAATATAAATAAATAAATAAAACTCACACACACAAGTACGCTACATAACCAAAAGAAATTGAATACATTAAACAACTTATAAGTCATGGCAATCACCAGTCATATGGGATCACTTGATGAGTCATGCCTCTTGATTGGTACAAGTCAAGTTTCTCTTGCACATCTCGTGGAAAATGAAGACCCTCAGTTTGCATTTGTCGTGCCTCCGCTGCTTGATCAGCAAAGAACTTGACAAGGCGATAAAATGTTAGCTGAACGCATGCACTGATTGGCACTGAACGTGCACCCTTCATCAAACCGTTGAATGACTCAACGTCGTTGGTGGTCATGATACCCCAACGTTTGCCTCCATCATGTGCAATTGTCCATTTAGTTATGTCCTCCTTCATCAAATTCGTAAATGCTTTCTCGTCCAGATCGCGTATTTTTTGCAGATCCGCATTCAACTTTCGCCTTTGGTGACATTTAGTGGCGGCATGCCAAATGAAATCCTTCAAGAAGAGGTTGTTTGTGGCCTTATAGTAGTTCGCACAAAAGTGCCGGATGCAATAGTGATGATGGCCACGAATCCCTTCACGAGGCTCTGTCCACACTCTCTTAACAGCATGTAGGATTCCGGGGGCACGGTCCGAAATTAAGGTTACATCTTCCCGTCCAGGAACAATATGCCGCCGCAGGTTTTTAAGGAACCATTTCCATGCAATGCTGGTCTCCTCCCCAACAATGGCAAACACAAGTGGAAATACTTTATTATTCGCCGTCGTGCCAGTTGCGATAAGGATTTTTCCAGTGTATTTGCCATATAGGTGTGTTCCATCAATGCATATCACAGGCCTACAATGCCTAAATCCATTAATTGCAGGCTCGAAGGCCCAGAACACAGATTCCATGAACTCTTCATCAGGATTTTCAGCGCGGATCCTATTCCATACGACAATTGTTCCTGGATTAGAATCCTTTAAAGCAGACATAAACTTGGGCAGCTGTCTGTACGACTCATCCCAATCACCAAACAACATCCGTATTGCCTTCGTCCGGGCCGCCCATGCCTTCTTGTAATTGATCGTATAGTTGAACTCCTTTTTTACTAGGTCAACTATTGCCATTATTTTAATGTCAGGATGTTCCTGCATTATGGAAGTAGATCGTATATCAGGCACGAAGTGCTGACAATTACACGAGTACATATAAAATTGAAATATAGATAATTACAACAGCGCTTGCCCGTACAGTAGACATTATATGCTTCGCAATGAGCGTTGAATCAAGATTTTTGTGGCTTGTACCCGTTACAGTGAGAAGACAATTGTGAGGACCATCGTACTTCTTAATTACGAAGTACCCGTTTTTGTTGGTACTAGCACGCAATCTCCATCTACAATCAGAGACACACTTGCAGACCCAGATAGTAGGATTTGATTCGATAACCCTGTAATGCTGAAGCTTATTAGTGTGGTACAGCTTCACGGCATATATAAGGGTCTCCTTATCACGAAACAACATCCCAACTGTGAACTCATTTGTCTCTGGCGTCCACACATCACCCCGAGGTATGATATCGGCCCTCATTATGGAATTATCCTCACTTGAACCAATGTCCATAAAGTAAGGGATGGGCGCATTTATTGGCTGACTGCTATCTGGCAATGGAATTTCCCCACCAGGGCTTTCACAGTTTAAATCCCAATCCTCGTCATATGAATCATTTGAAGATATACCGTCTTCATAAGGGCTTCCACATGGTCGAACATCATCATCATCGTCCTCATCGTAGGGCGAACGAATTTCCCCAGTCGGACTCGGGCGACCATATAAGGTGTCATCATATGCCTCATCCATATTTTCATAAATTACGTGCTGAGCATCTCCCTAATCGTGGTAATCGGGCTGATAACGTGTCTCTGTATAATTGGGTATGCACGGGTCAGACATTTGAATAGATGTGTGCATAGGGGTTGACCTCAACCCTGGATGAGTGCTGGGACCGGCGCCATCATTACCAGTCATATGAATGGGATTATGATATATTGGAATAGATGTGTGCGAAGGGGTTGACACATCAATAGTGCTGGGACCGGCGCCATCATTACCAGTCATATGAATGGGATTACGATATATATCGTACCCATAGTGAGGCACGTTGGATGCAAATGGAAGCGGAACTAGCATCGTCGGTTGAAAACTTGGGGTATGATTCTCTTGTGTCAACAGCCATGTGAATGACCCAGGCTGTGGCAACGATTGTGGAGTTGCATCCACTAAGGCTGTATCCATCACAACGTATATATCCACATGACTGATAGGCAAGTAAGCTCGTCCAATGAGTCGCAGAACACTATGCATAGTTCGGTCATCGACGATCGGCAATCTATGGTATTTAATGCCCATAGCTGTTATAGATTGCATTCTGCATATCAACTTTAATCTAACACTTCCCCCGTTTTGAACAAAGTGAGGGAGAAGCATATCAACTACCTCACCCAATGTTGATGTTCGAGGCACCACGTACATTACCTTAGGCTCATTCGGAAAATATATTATGCCATGAGTGGGGTCGTCCAATATATGTCCTCCCCAAAAGAACTAACACAGAACATCTTCATATTCATTTGCCATTCCTAACATTTGCAAATCAAACTCATCAAATATAGTGAGTATTCTATGTGGTGTATGATGAATTACTTTCTACAAAACCACATAACTGCATTACTTACTAGTTGGTTTGATAATTAACACATTATGCATATTAGGAACCCATTTATTTGCCAATACCCCTAAACCAGTTTTACAAACAAGGACCCAATGTTCATCAATTAACAAATCAAATGCCAAAAGGAAAACAAATTAGTTGAGCATCTGCATATGAGTATTTTTATGATGAATTATTGTATAGTATATACAATCCAATGTATTATCCTAATTGCATAACATATCCTTATGTGAAAAGAACAATATAGGGGTTGTTGTCATAAACATAACAAGGCAATATAAATACGCTTATGATGTATCAATAGACCTAATAAGTACATTACCTATAGCTGTTGAGCTCGTGCAGTCACCACTTTCGCCTGTGCTAAATCCCAACTACAAAAGAAAAGAATAAAAATAAAACGTTAGTTTATGGTAGGGGAAAATGCAATTAGAATCCACAATGATAAAACTATGAAGGTATGCAACGCGTGCTCAGCATACATGACATGGACAGTGTGGTATTCAGAGGGTTTGGTGGTCCTATCCCATTCAGGAATCGTATACCATTCAACTATTACGTGACTACACAAATTTGAAACTTCAATAAAAATTTCGGCAGCATTTCCCTACAGTTCTCCAAGTACGTAAGTTAGGAGGGTGACCATTACTCGGTCACCCCACTAACCTCGTACCCAGAGAACATTAAGGAAATGAACCGAAACTTTTATAGAAGTATCAAATCTATGAGTACGTAATAGATGAGCGATATACATTCCTAAACTGTCCAAATGGACAATTCAAGAATTGATACGTCTCGAAGGTGCCAACTACTACCATCAACACTTAGGATTCTGTTAAGAAACAAAGTGTTTACCAAACACCATCCTTGTGTTGTCATTGAGTCGTAGTTAGCACATTCAACTGGCGTATCATTCTTGAACGGGTATTCTAGGCAACTATGTATGTGCACATACGATTGGTGCAGTGATGTGACTATTGGTATATTCATAAATAAATTTGCATAAGTCCACGACATACACTAACATGCTGAATGTTTAGTAAATAAACAAGAATGATTGTCATGTTAGGGGATAATGCAATTAGAATCCACAATGATAAAACTATGAAGGTATGCAACGCGTGCTCAGCATGCATGACATGGACAGTGTGGTATTCAGAGGGTTTGGTGGTCCTATCCCATTCAGGAATCGTATACCATTCAACTATTACGTGACTACACAATTTTGAAACTTCAATAAAAATTTCGGCAGCATTTCCCTACAGTTCTCCAAGTACGTAAATTAGGAGGGTGACCATTACTCGGTCACCCCACTAACCTCGTACCCAGAGAACATTAAAGAAATGAACCGAAACTTTTATAGAAGTATCAAATCTATGAGTATGTAATAGATGAGCGATATACATTCCTAAACTGTCCAAATGGACAATTCAAGAATTGATACGTCTCGAAGGTGCCAACTACTACCATCAACACTTAGGATTCTGTTAAGAAACAAAGTGTTTACCAAACACCATCCTTGTGTTGTCATTGAGTCGTAGTTAGCACATTCAACTGGCGTATCATTCTTGAACGAGTATTCTAGGCAACTATGTATGTGCACATACGATTGGTGCAGTGATGTGACTATTGGTATATTCATAAATAAATTTGCATAAATCCACGACATACACTAACATGCTGAATGTTTAGTAAATAAACAAGAATGATTGTCATGTAGGGGATAATGCAATTAGAATCCATAATAATAAAACTATGAAGGTATGCAACGCGTGCTCAGCATGCATGACATGGACAGTGTGGTATTCAGAGGGTTTGGTGGTCCTATCCCATTCAGGAATCGTATACCATTCAACTATTACGTGACTACAAAAATTTGAAACTTCAATAAAAATTTCGGCAGCATTTCCCTACAGTTCTCCAAGTACGTAAGTTAGGAGGGTGACCATTACTCGGTCACCCCACTAACCTCGTACCCAGAGAACATTAAGGAAATGAACCGAAACTTTTATAGAAGTATCAAATCTATGAGTACGTAATAGATGAGCGATATACATTCCTAAACTGTCCAAATGGACAATTCAAGAATTGATACGACTCGAAGGTGCCAACTACTACCATCAACACTTAGGATTCTGTTAAAAACAAAGTGTTTACCAAACACCATCCTTGTGTTGTCATTGAGTCGTAGTTAGCACATTCAACTGGCGTATCATTCTTGAACGGGTATTCTAGGCAACTATGTATGTGCACATACGATTGGTGCAGTGATGTGACTATTGGTATATTCATAAATAAATATGTGCACATATTTATGATGATAAACAATAAACATGTCAAACTAATATAAATTTTGAATTATAAATCAGGTCATAATCATGTAGGTTGGCGAGTTATTAACGTTAACTCAAATACAATCTGATTATTAAACAAATTAAATGTATCCAGGGCCGGCCCTGAATAGAATTTATCAATGTGGTTGCTTAGGGCACCACTTTTTTGGGTGAAAAAAGGGGCCCAACACCAAATGTTGTAACTAGTATTGGGTTAGCCCAAAAGAAAAAAAAAATGTAAAGGCCCAAGTCCAGCAGCCCAAAGAGTTTAAAACCCAAACAAAAATTAAAAGGGGGAGTCTCAGATTTAAAAAGTCTAAAACCTAAAAAAGAAAAACGTGTCTTCTCTCTCTCTCAATCCCTCACTCCTCTTTTACCCCTTACGGCTTACCTTAGAAGTCAACCTCTCTCCCAGTCTCCCTCTCACGCCTCTCTCACTCTTTCTCGCCTCTCTCTCTAAGGTATTATTTCGTATTAAAAATTTTTGTCTTTCACTCAATCACTTTTAAATCTTTTTTATTTCGTTCTTTCTTTCTTTCTTTCTTTATTTATTTTTTTTTTTCCTTTTGTTGAATTGTTAAATGTTTTGTTTGTACTGTTGCAGTTGAACATGGAAAATTTTTTTTTTCTTTTATTGAATGCTTTCTTTGTACCAGTTTGGTTATTGAGAAAGCATAGGAAAAAGAAAAAAATTCACCAAAATTTTTTTTTTTTTTGGGTGTGTGAATAAATATAAGGGGCCTCATTTTTTGAGCTCGCTTGGGGCTTCCAAAAAATCAGGGCCGGCCCTGAATGTATCGTGTCAAAAACTCGTGTTATTTATTAACTATTTATTAATCAAATCGTGTTTGAGTTTGAAAAGTGCAATTAACAAATAAGTCCCCCCAAATTACTTATTTTCCCAAATACTTGTACCACTTGATACAAACCCAAAAATATAATTTATCACGCCTAATGTTTCATCCATAAAGGACTATTTATTATTTAGCTAACAAGTAATCATTTAGCTCTTTTCCAATATAATTAGGGATGGCAATGAGGCAAATTTATCCAAGGCCTTGCCTTGACTTGTCCCATCCAACTCATCATGCCCGCCTTTATTGGGAAGGAGTTGGGAAGAATTTAGTTGGGTTTGAGGCAAATTTGGGAATTTTCCATTTTTTCTTTCTTTAGAACTTTGTCAGGGCTAGTGAGCTAGGATCATCTATTAGGGTACTTAGGTGCTTGGGTTCATCCAACGATTCTAAAATTTTAACTTTTGAGCTACTAATCGACAGCAAGGCGCCCTCTTTGTAACCTTTTTTCCACAGTTCAAATTCCTCCTTCATAGATTTAAAAGGGGAAAAAAATTCACTCTTTTCTGAGTATAACATTTTAGTTTTTGGGTAGATTTATTTTCCCCTGTTATAGACATATCAAGATTTTAGGGGTTTAAATGAATGAATCCTCTTCAATATTTCATTACTCAAACAAATCAGAATGAAACATGTGCACCTTTACTTTTCCATCTTGTTGCCACTCAAAGTGCTTGAGAACCCACTTTTGTTATTTATATACCTGAGGAAACACTCATGGGTTTTTATACAGTCATATTACTTAAAAAGAGATGGGCTTGACTGCTTTGAGATGTTGAGTTCAAGTCAATTATATGTATTTAGTATAAGAAATTTTAAAGAATTATGGCAAATCAGATAGGCTTGTACCGAAATTCCACCCGTTTCGTTATTTAAACAAAATTCAGGTTGTCACTTGTTGGTTGAATTCAACTAAACACATAGAATTTAAATCGAATTTCGATCATTCTTTAAGAAAGGGTGTTCAAACTATGAATGCCTATCTTACTTAGCCAAAAAATAAAAAATAAATAAATTGTTCAGACCATGGATGTTTTTTCCTTTTTCGATCAATACCCTTGCCTTTTCGTATAAATCACGAAATAATCCTTAAATGGCCTTCATGTGGCCTAGCATTATTTGCCCATGTTAAAGTGAGTTGTTCAATGTCACCTCATGAAAACATAATCTCGAGTTAATTGTATTTAAATTTCACAAACAATAATAATTTGACTCATTGATTATCTTGGAACGCGCGAGGGTATGTTTTTGGGTGGTTCACTTGGAAAATGCTAATATTAGAAACCAGAATATTTGAGAAATGCTCTTACATTTCAACTAACATTACCGAGAGAGATTTGCAATAGAAGAATATATTTTACACTTTTGTTATTAATTAATCACACTACAGCTATAAGAGTGATGGTATGGCAGAGTCATTAGGTTTGACAAATTAGGTGTTAAATATTTCAAATTTTAAGCCCTATTTAAAGCATTTGATATGACTTTCATGCTACAATGCATTTCTCTTTACCCTCTAATAAAGTGGATATTATTCACTTTAAAATATGATCTTTTTTATTTTATTTTTTTAATTCCTGATTAAATATTACATAGTATGTTTGTTTATGCGTTTAATTGAAAATTAAGCAATTAATATATTTTTTTTACACAGTATTGAAAGCACAAATCTATCATATTGAATGAACAAATTTAAAAGAATGATGTTTTTCATCACAAATGTAAGAAAATTCAAAATAGAAACACTTCATGAATTTTCTAAAAATTGGTTCTATGACATCAAAGACTCAATTCTTTTTCATAGTCTCAATACTCAATTCTTTTTAATAATCTCATTTAAAAATTATGAATTTATACTTTTAATACTTTGTAATATATACTATAATTATTTAATTTCAATTTGAATTAGAAAATGAGAAACAAATAAATACTTTTTCCGTTTTTATATTATTGGTCCTTTTTCTTTTTTAAAAGTTCTAAAATTATTGCCATATTAAAAAAATTTAATAATTTATTTTATTTTATTTTCTAAGATACCCTCCCTTAAAAGGGTATTGTCTTCTTCTAGTTATTCTAATTTTCCAGAAAGAAAATGAGTCCTCTATAGCTTGAAAGTCAATCGTTTTTTTACAGATAGTTGTGATTTGTCAAAATCTGGAAGATGTAAGAATCTGATTTGTTTGAAAGAATTCAATTCAACAGGAATCAGTTCAATTCAACAGGAATTCAATTCAATTCAACAGGAATTCAATTCAATTCAATTCGACCATTTTCTCTTCTTCTCTCTGCTTCACCCTCTTTCACACATCTAACCCTCCTGAAACAAATAGTCTAACCCTTCTTATCGAATTTTTTTTTTTTTTTTCAATTTTTCAATGGATTATAATTTGTTACAATTTTTTCCACCTCACAATAACAACACAAGAGAAAATTGTTGAAGTAAAACTTCTTCAACAGTTCCAAATTTTTTTTTTTTCCTCAATTTTTATTGTTTCCGCTTGCTGCGCATTCAACACAAGCAGTTTGAACTTCTCTTCGTGAGGAAGACCCAGAGAGAAAGTAGAATACTTCCAGCCATTACCCGATTATATTCAAGATTATGGTTCTGCATTTTTATTGTTAACAAAAAAAAAAAATAATAATAATAATACAGTTCCAATTGATACATTTCACAAAGAGAGAGAGAGATGGGGTATGGACGCCCTTACCGTTGCAGTGATGTGTGAGCTGGATCTCGTCGACGGCGAATGGCAACCCGACGCTCCTTGGATCTAAGCCGAGATCGTCGTCAAGAGAATGTGACAGCGATAGAGTCGCCGGCTGCTGACTGGTATACGGCGTCGACGGCGGAGGATGGGGCTTCGTCTACGACGGAGGAAGGAGCTTCGACGTCGGCGGCGGCGGTCAGAGCTTCGACGTCGGCGGCTTGGTAAGTCAGATCTAGATCGAGATCGCGATCCAGACGCGATCCAGAGAAAGAGACAGTGAGAATGAGAATGAGAGAGAGAGGGAGAGTGTGCGACTCGAGATCGAGATCGCGAGAGAGATGGAGAGTGAGATTCCGCCTGAGCTTGTGATCGAGATCGAGATCGAGCGGGAGTGAGACTGACAGAGAAAGAGTGAGAGGGAGAGCGAGAGTGCGACTGGAGCGACTAGAGTGGGTTTTCGAATATACGGGTGTGTGTTTCTTTATACGGTGTTTGGGTGTTTTGGTTTTTTTATACGGATTGGGTTGACAGTATTGTTTGGGTTTTTTGGTTTTTGTATACGGATTGGGTTGACAGTATACATGGGCAGTATAGCAAGGGAAGGGAGGGGAAGTATACAAAGCAAAGTCGTGTTGGGCCAACACGATTTTGCTAAAATCGTGTTGGGCCAACACGATTTACCCTAAGACTGGAATTAACTTTTCTTCCACTCTATATTTTGAAATAAGATGCCCACTGACCATAGAAATGGAACTGGCCCTAACTGTCGTAGCGTCGAAGCTAAAGGTTGAGATGCCACCATCAGCAGGTGAGAAACTGACACCAGATTTAGAGAGCTGAGTGACAGAAGGGATTGTGATTTCCTCTGCTAATTGTTGATGTCATTTTCTGTCTTTTTCCCATCTTTATCCTGGGAGTCACCGATGATTCTCCAAGGAAATTGTAGTATGACTTGGACAAGTTTCGACAGTTTGTTGAATAGGCTTATCTTTGAATTGGAAAGAAGTTGGTTCACATCACCTATATTTGGGAAAGATATTTTTTTGCCTTGCACGGCTTCCTTTTGATCATCAACTTTAACTACTACTTCATGATCAGATGGTTCTCCCATTTCGGGCACGATCATGTGGTACAAAAGATCTAGCAAGTGGGCACAATCGAGGACTGGTATGGTCTCCCTCATTTTGAAAGGGGAAAGATCTTTACATAATCCAACTAACATTGAACGCGACGAAACATCAGCTAGAATTAGCGATGAGTGTTGCAATTGCCACATTTTCTTCAAAACAAAAAGTGGAATTTGATTCACGAGCATCATCATATCTCTCAGAATCATGCTATCAGCTGAGCTCCTTACTGCAAAATCAATTAAGTGCTACGTGTAAGAATTTTATAAAAATTCATATGGGCTTCTATAAATGATTTGTTAAAATTTGGATTGATGAGAAATTGATAATGTGAGTTACTGGACATCGGATTAATATATGCTGTGATCGATTAATAAAGCTATAGGATTATGGTGTAGCTCAATCACATGTGATCATGCACTTCTTGAGATATGGATGGGATGTATTGGGCCTTATTGATGAGATTCATACATGGTCATCAAACACCAATTCATGAATTTAGAAATTGGTCTAATTAATTGGTTCATTATTCGTAGTGGCCGGACATGACTCAGCATATTTTACTCCTATATATAAGGCATCAATTCCCATTATCACAAATGAATTAATATGTGAGTGTTCCTTTTTGATGAATGAAATTTATTCTGTAGTCTGCATTTTTTGAATATTTCTACTATTCAATAACACATTTCCTTCATTAAGAGATGAAACATACTTTAGAAGTAAAAAATAAATAAATACACAAAGAAAGAAGAAAAATGAAAGAAACCTAATGAACCTATATTTAGAGAGCACAAACCTATTCATTAAGCTAATTGATCAAATGATGGCATTTATATATAATTTGATTTGTTAAATTATGCATAAACCTCAAGCAAGTGAGAGTAAACTTAATTTTGTAATACTACTAGCTAATAGTAAGTTTACTAATTTGAGAAACTATTTTGAAGTATTAACTATTAAGATTTGATAGATTTAGACGGGCGATGAGTTTGTTAAGTTAGAATTTATGAAAGTGATTACTGACCACTTGTTACTTAATCAATGTATCGTACATTATAGAATTGAAGGGATCATTTAATTAGTTGTTTTGTGTTGTGTTGATTAGTGGAAGTTTGTTTTTTTAATCTCGCTGCAGAAGAATTTATATGTATGGCTCAACTCTAGTCCGGCTATGTTGATTACCCATAAGGTTGGTGGATGCAACCACTTGAGTCAGAAAAATTTATTTTTGCATGAGGTGAATTGTTATTAACTAGCTGTCAGACACACACAATGCATGCGCGACACGATTCGTGTGCAACGAGAGG
This sequence comes from Liquidambar formosana, assembly GCA_039720395.1. Classification (NCBI taxonomy): domain Eukaryota; kingdom Viridiplantae; phylum Streptophyta; class Magnoliopsida; order Saxifragales; family Altingiaceae; genus Liquidambar; species Liquidambar formosana. The sequence goes on along the minus strand of CM077826.1, from coordinate 12,889,471 downwards.
CCTTTTGGTAACACACATGAGGAAGGTAATGATGACTCAAAGTAAAACATAAAGACTGTAGAGTAGAGAAGACGTAGAAGAGAAAAAAATTAAAATTTAAAAAAATAAATAAATAATGGTATATGGTAGAGAGGAAATACCCGAACAGCTCGGTAGCAAGAGTTCACTGGAGAAGCTCGTCTGGCCGACTTGGAAGACTTCTGATGATTCATGGGGAGGGAAATCTGAACAATATATTGACAAACAGATAACAGTAATCAATTAATAACGATGTTAGTCCATCAAAATCCAACAAAATTAATTTCAACAATAAAGCTAAATGTCACAGTAAAACAAAGTGGAAAAACAATGAAATATTAATGATTTCACTATAATCCACGAACATAACATGCCATATTGGTAAAGGAGAATATAATTAGAATCATAAGAATAATATAATTGAGATATATCAAAAGTGATTTTGTTTGGTGTATCTAAATCCCAATCTTTGAGATTGGATTGATGTGATTTGATTAGGAGGATGAATTTTTTATTAAGCTTAGATTACTTCCTTTCCAAATAATTTTGTTATGTCTAGATTTCTATTTAAACCCTAGTAAGGGTAGTTTGTAATCAAGGAATCTATTATCAATGAGAATTCAATTCTTCCACATGGTACCAGAGCGGGTTGATCGAACTTAAGTTTTTTTTCAACAACATCTACGCTTTCGACGGTCAGCGCTCTGCTGCCCATCCAGTTTAAACTTTTTTTTCTTCTTCTTTCTATTCAATATTTCATGAAAAATTAAAATTAAAATTAAAAAAAGCTCCAATCCCTCTTCAAAAAAAAAAAAAAATTTTTTTGAGCATTCTCGCCATATTCAAGTGTCTATGATGTTCATCTTTTGCCATCAATTTTTGGTTTGCGCAAATGTTCAATCAGGTTTCAAAACCCTAAACTAGCTGATGGTTCATTTGAAGGAAGAACAAGAACAAGAAAAAGAAGACTTGAGGACTTTGAAAAGCCCAAGTTTATTGGTCCGTTGAGGCACATCATAACACAAAGAAGCCCTAACTCGTAAAGACCCTTGCTTTTAGCCCATGAGGCTTATGTTCGTTCTCAATTTTCATCTAAACAAACTTCGCCAGCACAATCTAGTAGTGGAAAGATCCCAAACAAACATGCAAGCCAGTGACATAGCGAAAATTTCAATGGCAAATCCATGAAGATTTTTTTGCTAAAAACCCCATGAATTTGAAGGACGGTATTAGATAATATAATTAGAATCATAAGAATAATATAATTGAGATGTACCAAAAGTGATTTGAGATTGGATTGGTGTGATTTGATTAGGAGGATGGATATTTGATTAAGCTTAGATTACTTCCTTTTCATAATTATGTTATGTCTAGATTTTTATTTAAACCCTAACAAGGGTTATTTGTAATCAAGTAATCTATTATGAATGAAATTCAATTCTTCCACAATTGGATGAAGTAGTGGTTCACAAAGCAACTACTAGAGAAAACCAAACCGATAAATTGCTAACGGAATATGGAAACGACATGTGGGTGTGTGATATGGTCATGTCTACTCAATTATTTCCAATTCTGGTATTAATTAAGTATGGGAGCAAGTTTTATTTTGGTTAGTAAGTAAGCTTAGATTTTATGACATTGTGTTTGGATGAGAAATTTGAGAAAAACTTGGGATTCTGAAAATGTTGGGATTTTCGAAATTTGGAATTTTAAAGTTCCTTGTTTGGCTAAACTTATTGAAAGTTGAAATTTCTAAACGGAATTTTGCAACTTCCTTGAGCACCGTTTGGTTTCATTTTTTAAAAGATCTTTTTTTAAGTAGTAAAAGTCATTTACTTTCTTGCTTTTTGCTTTTAAGTAGAAGTAATAAAAGCAAAAACGTGTTTGGTAAAATTGATTTCGCCGATGATCTTTTGGATGTAATGAGAAACTCTACCAAATCATCGTTGACCAAATAGAACCCTAGGACAGGTACAACCTTTCATGATTATAAATTTTTCGAGGTAAATTCAAGCTCATCCAAAAGATAAAAATGACTTTTAGAAGCAAATCTTCATTGCTTTTGCTTAAAATCAAATATTTTGCATTTTGCTTTTTAAAAGTCCTTTTTATTTCCTCTAACCAAAAAGTGCTTTTTGCTTTTACAACTTTTTGCTTTTGACGGTATCAGAATTTGCTTTTAATGAGAAATATGTACATTGTTGGTGCAATTTTTTTTCCTATTTTCTTTTCACATCTCGGAAATATCCTCCATAATTTCCCTTCCGAATTAATCTGACCGGTCCTCACTTGATACAAATCAACGCTGCATGCAAGTGGGTCGACATGTATGTGAGTGTGAACCTACAAGCAAGTGGGCCGAGTGAGACCAAGGTTTGTCCTATAATAGGACTAAGTAGGCTATAGAATGCGTATGGCCGGAAGGGATTGAGGACCACAAGAGAAGACCTAGCCTTATTTTCTTAAATGAAAAGAGAGCCACTTTGCACATTTTTTTCTTTTCTTTGAACTTTCTTTCAATCTTTTTTTCATTTTTTTTTCCTTTTTTTTTTTGGGTTGAGGGGAGTATGGTTCCACGCTTGAGGTGGACTTTTTTTCCATAGTAGCACTCTCTCTAGCTTTAAAATTTTCCACCACTAACACAATAGGGGTTCTTTTTCCACACTTGGCACTCCGTACGCCACGTCATAAACCATGTAGGCATGTGGGTCTCACGGCGACCACACTGGAAACTGAAACCATCAGATCGACTGACGATTTCAATGTTAATATTAAACTGCTAATATGAATAACGGTTTACATAGGGTTTCAGTTAAGCTCTTTTGACAAAAGCAGGCAAAGAGTTTATCACAAAACCACTATTATGACTAGCATTTTTAATGTATTTGAATTGCATTTAAGCCGTTACTTTGAGTGGCGGTTTTATGATGAACTTTCTGCCAAATTTAATTGCTTTAGTAGATTGATAATAACCGCTATTCTGGTTAGCGGTTTTAATGGTTTTTTAAAAAGAGAACATCAAAATCTCCAACTCAAAAAGAGAAAACATCCAACCCACGTTTTCCAACGCCATTGAAGACATGCCTACGGAAAACATAATTCAAGACCACCAAATACCTAAAATACATCAATTCATATAACATATAGCCACCATGGGTCAGTCTAATGATTTCATTTTCCGTCAGTCGATTTGATGGTTTCATTTTCCAGCATGGCTACCGTGGGGCCCACATGATAGCAAATATAGAAAACTAGAAAAAAACCAAAACCAGTAAAGTTCTAAGGAATTAAGGCCATGTTTGTTTAGCTGGAATGAAATTGATGGAATAAATCTCATTCCAAACAACATGTTTGGATTAAATAATTTGAATGAGAATGGAATCAAATAGTATGTTTATAGAGCCACTTCAAATCACTTTCCATTCCATAATACTTTAAGCATGGAATCAGATTCCATTTCCATCCATTCCATTCCTGCTAAACAAACATGGCCTAAAAAATGGGCTATACCTTCCTTCGATCCTTAGACTTTTATAGAGCCATTTCAAATCACTTTACAGGGGCGGAGTCAGGATTTATCTCCAATGGGGGCACTGTGCAATGATTCTGTGAAGTGTGAATTGGGAACTAAAAGCTTTGAAAAGCATTTTTTTTTTTTAAAATTACTTTTTGGTAATCATTTTCCAATTTAATACCAAAAAAACTAATATATTTGTCAACTTATTACAAATTGACTATAAATATGATTTAAAATGACTATTATCTTCTTCTTTTTGGCATTATATTGAGAAATAGTCATCAAATGGTAATATTTCAAAAAAAAAAAAAACTTGGTCGAACCAGTAGGGGCACGTGCCCCCAAAGGCCCCCCTAACTCCACCAGTGAGTATATATAATGAGAAATATGTACTTGTTGGTGCAATTTTTTTTCCTATTTTCTTTCCACATCTCGGAAGTATCCTCTATAATTTCCCTTCCAAATTAATCTGACCGGTCCTCTTTTGATACAAATCAACGCTGCATGCAAGTGGGTCGACATGTATGTGAGTGTGAGGCTGCAAGCAAGTGGGCCGAGTGAGACTAAGGTTTGTCCTATAATAGGACTAAGTGGGCTATAGAATGCGTATGGAAGGTATTGGGGACCACAAGAGAAGACCTAGCCTTATTTTCTTATATGAAAAGAGAACCACTTTGCACATTTTTTCTTTTCTTTGAACTTTCTTTCTTTTTTTTTTTTTTCTTTTTTTTTCCTTTTTTTTTTTGGGTTGAGGGGAGTATGGTTCCACGCTTGAGCTGGACATTTTTTCCAAAGTAGCACTCTGGCTTTAAAATTTTGCACCACTAACACTATAGGGGTTCTTTTTCCACACTTAGCACTCCATACGCCACGTCAAAAGCCGCTAATATGAAACTGTCAGATCGACTGACGATTTCAGTGCTAATATTAAACCGCTAATATGAATAACGGTTTACGTTGGGTTTCAGTTAAGCTCTTTTGACAGAAACAGGCAGACAGTTCATCACACAACCGCTACTATGACTAGCGTTTTTAATGTATTTAAATTGCATTTAAGCCCTTACTTTGAGTGGTGGTTTTATGATGAACCCTCTGCCAAATTTAATTGCTTTAGTATACTGATAATAACCACTATTCGGGTTAGGGGTTTTAATGGTTTTTTAAAAAAATGATTACTTTTGTCCTAAGTCACACAACCTGTAATTTAGTAACCTGTGACCATATATACATCAAAATCTCCAACTCAAAAAGGAAAAACATCCGACCCACGTTTTCCAACGCCATTGAAGACTTACCTAAGGAAAGCATAATTCAAGACCACCAAATACCTAAATTATATCAATTCATATAACATATAGCCACCTTGGGTTGGTCTGATGGTTTGACGGTTTTATTTTCCATCACTCGATTTGACGGTTTTATTTTCGTATGGCTGCCATGGGGCCCACATGGTTTGTGACATGGTGTACAGAGTGCTAAGTGTGGAAAAAGTATCCTTATAGTGCTGGTGTTGGAAAATTTTAAAGCCAGAGTTCTACTTTGGAAAAAAGGTCCTTGAGCTGCCTGCTCTAGATGGCTAAGGCTAGATTTTTTTATTTTTTATTTTTATTTTTTATTTATATAATAAAAAAGGACAAATCAAATCTGCCAATCCTTTTCTAGATGTGCATTTCTTGCCTTTTTTTTTTTTTTTTTTTTTTTTTTTGTGTGTATGTGCTTTTTTTTTTTTTTTTCCATAGGTATATCCAGTTGGGTGGGAATACCTTCCCTAATAATGTGAAGAGTTCTTCCCAATGGGATGTTTGGATCCCTCCCTTTTCTAACCATAATATAGGTGCAATGTACTGATTTCTTTATCCTTTTCTATGTACTAGATATAGCACATGTGCATTGCACATGAATATTTTTAAATAATATTAGTTATACAAAATAATAAATACATAAAGATTTTATATTTTTTTCCATAAAAGATAAAGTTTAAAATTCAAAAGTACATATTTTTTTAAAGAATTTGAGTAAGAATTTAACTTTAATTTGTTAAGAGTTTGAGTTAAAATCTAACTTCATTTGTTACTAAATGATAAAAACGTTTACTATGTGTTTCAATTAAAGGAAATGTAGATATGTATTTTTTTAAAAAAATAAGAGTATATTGGTTGTTCAAAAGTTTTTCTGGCATTTAGCTTTTTATAGATAGTATAGATAGATATGTCCCCGCCAAGAGAAAACTTCATTTACATCGTTATCTTTTTTTGGGAAGTCTGTGAAGGAGAAGCATTTGCAACCTATTTTGTGGAAAACCATACTTCAAAGTAATAAATAAATAAATAAATAATAATAATTAATTCCAATTGTTTTAAAAGAGAAAAATAATACTTATTCCAAATCATCTCCCCAAATTCGACATTCCAAAAGAGGTGGCATATTGATATTAGATATATTTTTGTCTCACCATTCAAATTTAATTTATATTGTCATATCATTTAGGATGTTGAATTTTAAAAAATAATTTAATACTAATAGCATTTTTTTGTCCACACCATGGATCTACCAACCTTCTGAAAAGTCCTTTAAAATACTTGATACGCAAATATAGAAAACTAGAAAAAGACCAAAACCAGTAAAGTGCCAAGGAATTAAAAGATGGGCTATACCTTCCTCCTCCGACTTAACACAAAAATGCACCTATTCATGTTTCAATTATCACTCTTCAAATGATCCACCATGAGGCATTTGTCACCAGTTCCCATCCACACCAAAAAGGCAACTTAAAAATGGACTTGATTGAAAAAACCCTTCAGAACCCTTTATCAAGATGTCATCCTCAAAACCTATTCAAAGAAAAGTGAAGTGTAGAGACTTACCACAAAAACATCTACAGTCTCTAATTCCAATTTTGAAAGCTTTAAAAAAAAAAAAAAAATTGGATTCCAATGCATACCTTCTTACCCCTACACTACATAATCACTAACACAGCATTCTAGTTAATAGCAATGGCTAATAAATTCAAAAATAATTTAAAATTTTGAAAAGAAAAATTGCCATGCCCCTTCATGACGCCATGTCTCTAACCAAAATTTCACCCTATTATCAGACCCCGACCTTAACATACATTCCTTTAGCAAAATTGTCTCCTTCAGCAAAAGGAAAATGCTACCAATTCTTAAAACCAGTTCCTAAGTTTTTTCTCTAATAATATAACTATTGGTGTGTCATGCATTTAAAATGAATTTGTTGATGTGACTGCTGCTGCCACGTCACTAAAGAAAGGAATTAAGGTTAAAAAAATTATTAAAAAAAAAAATAAAAAAATAGGGATGTATCTCATTGCTCCTGGCAAAAACATTAACCCGGCCCTTTCATAATTACTTTTCGAAGATCCACCCCGTACGAACCCTTAACTTCCATAGGCCACCAATCCCCATATTTGCACCCAACTCCTTGAGTACACAGACCAAATGATATTATTAAATGTACAAATATAAACAAGAAAGAAATTCGAACCTCCTCAAGAACAAAATTTCATGGATACAAGATTGTATCTGGCCTGGAATTTGCATTGGTTTTTTCAAACTCAACTGATGATGCTCTTATTCTTAGTTATATAAGAAATCATTAAACTTGATTATTTAATAGTTTTATATGGTTTATCAATTAATTATAACTTCGTTGAATTACCAGAAGCTAGAGCATAGTTACTAGAATGGAAGGTCAGGAAATGGCGTGGAATGGCATGGAATACAGAAGCCAAAAAATGTTGTCAATATTGGAGTAGAAAAATAAAAAAGCGTATTGGGAAACCTGACGATAAGCATATAGAAACTGTACAAAAATTCATATGGGAAACATTAGGGAATGAATTGAAGGCACTTGTGAGAAATGGTGTTTAATCGAATAAAAAGCTCAGAAAACATAAAGTAACATGAAAAAGTAATGAATAACTCCTTTCTTTGTCTTTTTTAGACATACCCAGAGTGTTTTGAAATGTTTTACTCACATTTCCCAGGCATTTTTTTTTTTTTCAAAACAATGTCAAAACATCTCCCTGTCAGTGTTTATTTCCTGCTTTGAAAATACATTCAGATGTGTTAAACCCCGGCCAGTAGAGGGAGCATCAGCTACCGTAGCAGGAGGACGAGAAGTTGATTGATGCTTCCGGAGCAGCGGTACTGGGGTGATGCGCTTGAGGATCAGGCATCACAATGGAAGAAGGGGGTGTAGTGAATAGAATGCAAGACGAAATAACAATGGCCTTAGCAACAGCCATCATGAGCGTACCTCTATGGTCCCTATTCCCTAATAGTGAAACCAATGCCCGAATGAAGATCGCCATTCTTTAATGAACCATCACCCTGGGATAGGTTTCTAACTACATTTCGGAATCATCATTCTTTTTCTTGCCTTACTAGGATTGCTTTACAGTAATTAATTTAATGATTATCAATCATTCATTTCAATATGTTGTAGCAAAATGGTACTGCTTTCAAAATTTCTGTCACACTGGGATTACAGCACAGGTATTCCTCTAAAGGACCCACAAGCTCTAAATGATCTAGTGATCTTCAATCCAAGAAACTGAAAAGAGAATCTAGACAGCTTCAACTTCAACTCAATTAGACAATATATGGTTCACGTGAGTCAGGTTCAAGCAGCCACTAAATAGCCAAAAACAAAACATAAATAAATAAAGGAAAAAAAATCTATATTAAGTTTTTTCCTATCACAACATCAGTAACTCTTTAAAAGAATAAAAAACGGAGAAATGACAACTATTGCATTAAAATATGAACAAAAGTTTGTTGTGAATACTTTTACTACTCACCAGGCTATGCCGCTATGGTTGTGCAATTGGCCGAGCATGATATGGAGTCCAACCTCAACACCAGCAATACCAAAATTTAATTTAAACATCTCTAACCATAACAAGCTGCATTTCCATACCATAATCCTTTATCCTATAAATCACAAAATTCATGGCCTTATAGGACTCTTAGAGTTTCTGGCCAAATGCATTAATAAGGAACCCAATTCCTTGAATAAAAAGTTGAGACGGTATCCCAAGCTCATAACTATCACAAACTCATGTCAAAAGAGTCCTCTTGTTGAGTCATTTTCACAAACCTGTCACCCATCTATGTCACACTTTGCATTCAAATTCATCCAAGACATCCTGGTTCACCGATCTTCTCACAGACTTCAAAATGGGTCCGAAAATGCCAAAGCATCCCAATCACTTATAAGCATGGCATAAGCATCTATTCTAGGAAATCCATCACAAACACTCGTCAGATGATCCACTCTTGAAATGAGACTTCTTCCTCAATGAAGCCAAAAGCATCACACCTGTCTGCACTGAGCATCATCCAGATTGCACCAATCATTTTCATTTTCTCCATACCAACAAATCCTGGGAAAAGCCCCACCCCCTATTCCAAATTCATGTATTGGCATTACATAACTATCCATCCTCAGACCCATCATCAGATCCTCCAATCGACAGCTTCGTCCCCAACTCTGCCCTTGGCTTAGCAGAAAGCCCTTTCGCTAACATCTCTTCATCATACTTCCGAGCCATATCCAGCATACCCTTCTGCACCAAAGCATCAATCAGCACATTGTACGCAAACTCATCTGGACTGCACCCATGTTCTTCCATCTTCTTCCACACAACAAAAACCGGTCTAAGAAATCCCCATCTCCCAAACTTCCTCATAAGCATCACATATGTGTCCATCCTCGGACTGAATGCCACTTTCAATCATCCTATCAAACAGTCCAAGAATCTCCCTGGGCTTTTCAAGACACCCAAAAATGCAATGATATGTAATCACATTCGGGGCACAACCCTTCTTAAGCATTTGATCAAGCACTGCATATGCTTCCCTAACTCTCCCATTTTCACACAAAAGCCTTACAATTGTATTATACGTCACAACACTCGGTTGACAACCCAAGTCGATCATCTCACGAAAAAGCCGAATCGAAAAATCAACACCATCCATAAGACCAATGGCACGAATGACCGTGTTGTATGCCACCACATCCAATTGTATCCCCTTCTTCTTCATCTCCTTATACAATTTAACAGCCTTCCATGGCTTCCCACTCTTGCATACTATATCCATATATATCGAATACGAATGTAAATCCTTACAAACACCCTTTCGATCCATCTCTTCCCAAAACTCCCTGCACTTACTCCACCACCCCATTTTGAACCACCCACGTAAAATCATATTGTAAATTTTCGTATTCCCATCAAAATTCAACTTCTTATCCTTCCCATACACAATTCCTCTGCCTCAATCACATGTTTATACTCACAAAGCGCGTCGATAAGGTTCGAAAACGACGTCTCGTCCTTCATATTAAACTCCCCTGATCTATCATACATATCTATCGCTTCTCCCACAAGATGCGCCGACACATAACGCTTGAACATTACACGAAATGTAGTGTGATTCGGGTAAGAAAATGCGGTATTTTGCATACTTCTAATCAAAACCCACGAAAGATCGAACTCGAAGAACTTACCCAGAATGTCAATCATCTTATTATACGTCTCGGTAGTGTGATCGAACCCGCATTCGGCTTCGATCCAGTTGAAGAACTCGAGGGCGCGTTTCCAGTCGTTGCTGTAGCAAGAGAGGGTTTCGCTTACTGTGTTCTGGTCGAAGTCGATTGAATTGGTTGTGGCGGAGGGTTTGCTGTTTGTATTGGCGGAAATTGTGGGTTTTGATTGTGATTTTGGATAGGTGGCACTGAAAGACGAGTTGGGTTTGAAGGTTTTGGTGTGAAAAGTTTGATTGTAAAAACAAAGGAGAATTTGTATGTGCGAGAGAAGCGATTGAGAGGTTCGAAATGGGTTGTAGTAACGAAAAGAGATTGAAGAAAGCATTCTTCTTCCTTTTTCTTTTTTCTTTTTTTCTCTTTTTTTTTTCTTTGAATTGTAAGGGTGATTACTGATACGCAAATGGTCTCTTAGACCAGAGGGTTAAAACATAAGACTCAAAAGTGAACTCCGATCGTCAGAAGAGAAAAGTGAATGTCCCAATGAGCTCTGGACTTTGGAAGTGGATTTGGTCCGTTTGGTTGACGGGTTTAGGATGCGGGTGAAGTGCAGAAAAGTAGAAGAAAAAGAAAAGTAAATGAAAATAACAATATTGAAATTTTTCCCACGTTTGTTGATTTACAAGACACTTGGGAAAAAATATATAAAGTGTCACTTTTCATAATACTTTTTCTTATAATTAAAAAAAAAGGAGAAATATTCAAAAAAAATTCCCTCAAAAATAAATTTATATTCCTGAAACTCCATTAAATATTTTTCCTATCCATCTAATCCAAATAAAAAAGAATCATATTTATTAATTCCAATCAGTTAATTTTTTGTTTATTGTTGTTAAAAGAAAAAAATGATCTGACTAAAATACCCTTCTTTGACATTAATATGTTTAATGAAAAATTGCATATTTAACTAAATTTCTACTTTTATCTTTTTTAATGTAACTAGATATAGCACACGTGCATTGCACGTGAATATTTTTAAATAATATTAGTTATGCAAAATAATAAATACATAAAGATTTTATATTTTTCATAAAAGATAAAATTTAAAATTCAAAAGTACAACGAAAGATTAAAAACTCATTAGATATATATTCAGAAGTTTTTTCTTTTTCATAAAACGAATATTTAAAGAGTTTATATTCATATATATTATCATGCAACTTGATAGTTGCTCTAAAAAAAGAATTTGAGTAAAAATCTAACTTTAATTTGTTAAGAGTTTGGATTAAAATCTAACTTTTATTTGTTACCAAATTATAAGAATATTTATTATGTGTTTCAATTAAATGAATGGTAAGTATGTATTTTTTTAAAAAAATAAGGGTATATTAATCATTCAAAAGTTTTTCTGAGATTCAACCTTTTATAGGTAGTATAGATTTGTAGAGCAAAACTTACCAGAGAATTATAGGAATTATAATTTCCATTTCCTTTGAATTTCTATTTGTGTTTTATATATTAAGGTATGTGTTTTAGAATATATTAAGGAATATGTTCCGACTGTTGTTTTAGAATTATAGTTTTATATTCTTATATATTTCTATTTATTATATAGGAATTATTGTTTCCGTTTCTTTTGAATTCCTATTTGTGTTTTATATATTAAGGTATATGTTATAGAATATATTAAGATATGTGTTTTAAAATTATAGTTTTCATATTGCTATATTTCCTATATATGCAGAAGGGTGGGTAGTTGTGTATTTAAAAATTAAAATAAAGGTATATTAGTCAATCAAAAGTTTTTCTTACATTCATATTTTTATAGGTAGTATATATATATATATATATTAGAAAAAAATTAACTATCATTAATTAATTCTTCACTAATGTACACATGGGGGGAAGGTAAAAGAAAAAGAGAGAGTGAGAGAAGCAGGTATGCAAGTTTGGAAAAAAATGAGATAAAAGGGAAAATTCACTTGAATATGCATTTTTGTCATTAAACATATTGTTGTGAAATAAGGGCATTTTAGTTTGATCAATATTTTCTTTTAACCACAATAAATAAAAATCTAACCAATTGGAGTTAATGGATATAATTCTTTTTTATTTGGATTAGATGAATAGGAAAAATATTTAATAGGGTTTTTAGATATGATTTTATATTTGAGTGAGGTTTTGGATATTTCCCCTAAAAAAAAAATGCAAGATATGTTTGAGACCCGCCTCTTTCTTGTTTTTTTCCCTTTTTTTTTTTTTCCTCAAACAATAAGAGAATATGTCAATGGCATTGTATTCTAGTGTCATGAACTTCTTTTATTAAATAAGTGATTTCGGATTCAAACTTATAGATAAGAATTGATATTGATTTGTTAATACTATGGTAGTTGAGGATAAAAGTAATTTCTATGAATATCGATTATCAAAAAAAAAAAAATCCAACTTGAGAACATAGTAATACACCCATGTAGAGGCATGGATAAGGTGTTCGTAGTTCAGTTTTAAGGTAGATTTCAAACTGATTCATAGTACTTCAATTTTGTTCTTATTAAACCAAAACCAAACCACAATATAAAAAATCTCAACCAAACCAAACCTTCGGCTTGATTTTGGTTTTAACCTATTAAGTAGTAACAAATCATTATGAATAATTATTTATCCCTAACAAAATGAAAAAATGACAATCTAAACTCCAAATAAAAATAGTTTTAATAAAAACATTGCATTAACAACTAAAAAAGTATTAAACATTGTATTCAAATGAAAATAAAAAGCAAAAAGCAAGAAAGCCAAGAAACTGAGAGCAAAATAACAAACTTTAATTTGACTATTAATTACTAAGTAAGTTTCGTATTCTTATTTCAGTATTACATTTTTTTCATTTTTTTTGGTTTTTTAATTTGATTTTTTAAAAAATAAAAATAAAAATTAAACCAACTTAATTCGATTTTCTAAAATTAAAATAAAAAACAAATCTAAGGAAATAAAAACCGAACTGTGGGATTTGGTTTGATTCAATTTGATTCTCGATTTTAACCTAAACTATAAATACATGCACACATTCAAACGGAGTGAAAATTACGACTTCACTTCAGCAAAATCCACCCACAGTCGCCATTGCTAACTGCAAGACAGTCCTTCCTCTTCTCCACCAATGGCGGCTTCTCTGCAATTGAATGTCAGGTCCTTCGAACCCTTCTTCCAATCCAAACCGTTATCCAAACACTCCCCTAGACTGGGTACGATCCGGTGCTCCACCGCTACACCCCAAAAACGCTACACCATCACTCTCCTTCCCGGTGATGGCATCGGTCCTGAAGTCATCTCCGTCGCCAAGGAGGTCCTCAAGCTCACTGGCTCTCTTGAAGGTTTTTTCTAAACCCTTGTATCAAAAACCCCACCTTTATTTTCCGTTTGGTTGCTGAGAAAACGAAGAAAAGACAAGAAACTAGTTCTAGTAAACGCTCAGTTGAGTGGTGTATTTTGTTTTCCAGTGGGGTCCGAAATAAACGAAAATTTGAGATTTATAAATGTTTAAATTATCTATTTTACCGCGTTTTCTCAGCCATCAAACAGACTGCATACTTTTCAGGGCTCAGGGTTCATTAGAAACCTTCTCTCGAACTGTACTTTTATTTTTACATTTGTTCTCTGTTTGGTTGCTGAGAAAAAAGTGGAAAGAAATGTAAGTAGTGAGTGATTTAAGATTGATAATTTTAATTGTATTTTCTCACCTACATTTTCTCAAAAATCAAATATAGTTTTTAATTTCAGGGTTTAGGTTTTAACGTTGTACTTTTTATTATTTCTTGTTATTATTTCGGGGTTATATATTAGGGATTGAATTTGGGTTCCAAGAGATGCCTGTGGGTGGATCTGCATTGGATTTGATTGGACTTCCATTACCCAAAGAAACCCTTTCGGCAGCAAAGCAGTCCGACGCGGTTCTTCTTGGAGCGATTGGGGGGTAATTATCCTTCACAATTTTTGTTCTATTTAATTCATTAATCTTTTGATTTATTTTTATTTTTATTTTTACTTTGTATATGCAAGTATTATTAATTATGATTATTTGGTATTAAGGTATAAATGGGATAATAACGAAAAACATTTGAAGCCAGAGACTGGATTGCTTCAGCTTCGGGAAGGTCTTAAGGTCTTTGCAAATTTGAGGCCAGCATCTGTTTTACCGCAGGTTATGTTTATTTCAATGCATTTTTCTGCAATTTATGATCATTTGCAATTTTTTTTTTCTTTTATTTGGTGTAAAAATGTAATATGAGGTTGTAAGTTGAGAGTGAAATTGGTCAAGTTGATATGTAAATTCTCCTTTTTCTAGAACATTATATAGCATATTGAAATATTCCCCCTTCCTTTTTATGTAAAATTTCACTGTTCTTTCTTCCACTATTTTGTTTTTTCAGTTTAGACTTCATGAGAGACAAATATTAGGTTGGGAGTGGGAGAGGTGGAGAAACATGTGATGTTTTAATTTGTATCTTAATTTTTCAATGATTTTCTGGGAGTAATGATAGAGGTGCAAATCTCTTTGAAGCTTCGTTAACCTCACAGCCATTGAAGCTGGAGTTGTGAAAAGTGACATAAAATTAGTTGGCATACTTGCAAACATGCTCTGAATCAAAAGAAGTTTTTTTCTCATTTTAAAGAGGAATTATTTTCCAAGCAATTAGTCTCCTTTCTACCCTTTCTTACACCAAATACCAATTATCCTTTGCTTTGAAAGAAGCACCCAAAGGAAGCCCAAGATAAGATGAAGGTAGTTTTGTCACACCACATTTGAGGTTTGTCACAAGCAACTCCACATTACCCTCATCCCCCACTGCAATAAACTTGCTCTTGGCACTTCAAAATAAAGTCACCCACGTACAAAATATGAAAAATAATCTTTTGGATGAAGTAAATATGTATTAAGAATAAGACTTGAAGAGATTTGTTCGAGGCAAAAGTCTAGAGCCTTGTGGTTGAAAGAAGGTGATAGAAACACCAAGTTTTTCCATTGTGTTGCTAATGCCCATAAAAGAAGAAATTTTATTGGAAAGTTGAAAGTTCATGGGGAGATGGTGGATGAGGGGTCTATTTTTGCTAAGGAAATTGTTGATTACTATGAAAATCTTTTTTGTGAGGAAGAGGACACAAGACCTCTTTTAGATGGGGTGGGCTTTCTAGAGTTAAGTCAAGAGGAGGCTGATTGCTTGGAATGTGCTTTTGAGGAAAAGGAAATTTGGGAGGTTTTGTGTGATTTAAATGGTGATAAAGCGCCCCGGCCGGATGGTATGACTCTAGCCTTTTTCAAAAAGTGTTGGAGTGTTATTAAAGGGGATCTTTTGAAAGTCTTTGAGGAGTTTTTTCTAAGAGCTAAATTGGAGAAGAGTATTAATGCTACTTTTATTGCCCTTATTCCTAAGAAGGAGGAGGTTGTTGAAGTTGGTGATTTTAGGCCTATTTCTCTAATAGGTAGTGTTTATAAGATTATTGCCAAGACTCTAGCCGGTAAGCTTAGCAAGGTGGTGGAGAAACTTGTTTTGTCTTCCCAATTTGTGTTCATTAAAGGAAGACAAATTCTTGATGCGGTGCTTGTGGCTAATGAATGCATGGACTCTAGAAAAAGAAGTAGGGGATTTGGGTATTTTGTGCAAAATGGACTTGGAAAAAGCTTATGATCATGTTAATTGGAACTTCCTCATTTACCTTCTTTGTCGTATGGGTTTGGTTTAAAGTGGCAAAAATGAATTGCTTGGTGTATTTCTTCTCCTTCTTTTTCGGTGCTTGTGAATGGTTCTTCTTATGGTTTTTTTCCAAGGATCTAGAGGGCTTCGACAAGGGGATCCTCTTTCCCCTTTACTCTTCATTCTTGTGATGGAAGCATTGAGTAAGCTTACCTTTAAGGCTTATGAGGAGCATCTATTGGAGGGCTTTGTGGTGAATGGAGGAGGGGGAGAAGGAGGGGTTATTTCTCACTTGCTTTTTGCGGATGATGCATTGTTCTTTTGTGGTGCTAGTAATGAGCAACTTAGATATCTAAGGTTGGTTCTCCTATTTTTTGAAGCGGTTTTGGGTTTGAAAGTCAATCTTGGTAAGAGTGAGATCATCCCTATTGGTCACATTAATAATATCAATGAGCTTTCTTCTAATCTCAATTGTAAATTAGGGAGTTTGCCTATCACTTACCTTGGTCTACCACTTGGTGCTAATTACAAGGAAGTCAAAGTTTGGGATCTGGTCCTTGAGAAGATTGAGAGAAGACTTAGTGGGTGGAAAAAAGGATATCTTTCTAAAAGTGGCAAGCTTATCTTGATTCGGCGTTCTCTTGCTAGTATCCCAATTTATTTTATGTCCATTTTTAAAATTCCCAAATCGGTTGCATTAAGAATTGAGAAGCTTCAAAGAGATTTCCTTTGGAATGGTTTAAATGGGGAGTTGAAAGTGGTTATGGAGGTTTGCGGTAGGTCAACAAGGTTTATGGAGAGATGTTATTTTATGGAAGTATGGGACAAGGGAACGGGAATGGTGGACAAAGAGGTGTAGAAGGTCTCATGCTACCGGTTTATGGAAAGCAATTATGTTAGAGTTTGATACTTTCTTTGAAGTAACAAGGTTTAAAGTAGGAAGGGGGGATAGAATTAAATTTTGGAAAGATAAGTGGTGTGGTTCTAGGCCCCTCATGGTGGAATTCCCTTCTTTGTTTGAAATTACGGTTAATAAAGAAGCGTGGATTGTGGACTACTTTGTGAACGGAGGGGCTGGTGGTAGGGTTTTTTGGAATATCCCTTTTGGTCGAAATTTTAATGATTGGGAGTTGGAGAATGTGATGAATTTTTTTCAAATGCTTTATGGATGTAAGATTTCTTTGGAAGGGAATGACACCTTGTTGTGGGGTAAGGACCCTAAAGGTTTATTCTCGGTGAAATCTTTCTATTCTTTTTTGGGTTCCAACAGGGAGACTTTTCAACCGGCAAAGAACATTTGGATTCCCTCGGTGCCATCCAAGGAGGCTTTTTTCTTATGGTTAGTGGCACACGACAAGTGTCTTACCATTGACAATTTGGTTAGAATGAGGTGGGAGTTACCTAATAGATGCATTATGTGTAAAGAGGCGGTGGAATCGGTGAACCACCTTTTCATTCATTGTGAGGTGGCAAGAAGTCTATGGGATCTAATTTTCAACCTTTTCGGCATTAAATGGGTCTTGCCTTACTCTCCACATGATTTAATTGCGGGATGGTGGGTTTTTGGTTCTAAGAAAGATACCAAGGCTGCTTGGAGGATGGTTCCTCATGCTCTTTTTTGGTGCATTTGGAAAGAATGTAACTTGAGAACTTTTGAAGGAGAGGAGTCCTCTGTCGTGAAACTTAAAGCATCTTTGGTCAATTCTCTGTTTTGATGGTTTTGTAACTACATGGGTGGTAGTAAACTTTCTTTTTTATCTTTTGTCAACTCCCTGTATATGTAATTGGGTGGTGGGTTTTTTGGTGTTTCCCTTTTGTACATGGAACTTAGGTTTTTTTCTTCTGTATATGTCTTATGTACGAAGGTTTAAAACTTTTTAATATACAATCATTACCTTATCAAAAAAAAAAAAGAATAATTCTCTCGTCACCTTGTCCCACCAACCAAGAACCCTTCAATCGAAAATTGCAATTGCCTTATCCATCATCCCGTTCAAAGTTTCTATCAGTAAAATATAAAGAAATTGGGAGTTGGGACAGGGGATCACATTGTTTTAAACCTCTTGTGCTCTTAAGAAAGCCAAAAGGACACCCCTTTATCATCACGGAAAAGAAAACCATGAAAATCATAAAGCTATCCACCTCCTCCATTTCTCACCCTAACCCATCCTTTTTATCGAGTAAAGAAGAAAATCCTAATTCACATGGTCAGAACCCCATTTCCCCATCTGATTTACAAATCACCCCTAGGGTCTTGCTTCTAGTTCTCCCATCCAAGCATTAGTTTTCAATGAGAATTGCATATGAGGTCCTTTTTTCCACAAAAGCATTTTGGGTGAGCGAGACAATCTTACCCAGCTCATTTTTCAACCTTCTCGCTAGATCATTGGAAATAATTTCATATATACTACCCCCAAGACGTATAAGGCAAAAATCTTTGATATCTACTATATCATCTTTCTCTTGTGTGAAAGAAATTAAGGTTGCATTCAAAATCTTTTCAAAAAGACACATCTTATGGAACTCCAATGTAACGGTCATCAAATCTTCTTTAAACACACCTTCGGAAGAAATCCATAGTCATGTTGCCTGAGGCAGGATCTTTGCCCCCATCTGCTGCTTTTAAAGCCTCCAAAACCTCTTCTTTCTCGTACAATCTCTCCAACCACCCAACATAACCGTGCTAATAGTATTAAATACTAAACCATCAAGCAATGGACTCCTTGACCTTCCTCTTTGAACAAATTTTTATAAGAAATGAACAATTTCTTTAGAAAAGTTCTCCTCCAACACCCCATTTATCACAATTCTTCTTGTGAAATTTGATCTTCTATGTGCATTTGCCAATTGATGGGAAAAAAACTTTGTATTCTTATCCCCCTCCTTAAGGTGATGCTCTTGACTTCTACCTCCAACTTGCTTTTCCTCTAATGAAGCAAAGTTTTTGTCTTAATTCTCCTTTTATTCTCCTCCACAGAATGCTCATCTCCCCTTCTTTTGTTGATATAAATTTGAAAATAACTCCATCAGCTTTGATTAAGAAGCTTCCACACTCCCCAAATCCTTCTTGTTTTATCTCCTAGGCTCCTCATGTAAAGTGTTTAGATTTCTAAAGTTTAAAGCATATTGTAAAACTCTATACTCCCATCCTGCTATCCTGTAGAGGAAGCTAAGAAGCTACTGGGGCATGCAGATTTTTGAATTTCTAAATGTTTTAAGCCTTTTGTGTAGGGAATGATTGTTAGCAAATATCCATTTTAATGAAAGTTAAGGTTTTTCTTTTTTCTTTATTTTTTTAGTTTTAAAATAATTTTGAACACATCTTTATAAAAATATGTCCAATACTGGATGCTGTTTACATTTTTAAGATGCCCATTCATTGTTTCTCATCCTTTTCAGTTAGTGGACGCTTCGACTCTGAAGAAAGAGATTGCTGAAGGTGTTGACCTTATGGTTGTTAGGGAGCTTACTGGTGGTCAGTGTGCACAGATCTTAACTAGACTTGCATAGATTGGTTTTTTCCTTTTCAAAATATGTTGTCTTTTTTATTTTTTTTTCAAAATATATGTGCTTTTTAAATTTGTTGATGATTATAGGTATTTACTTTGGAAAGCCAAGGGGTTTCAGCACAAATGAAAATGGTGACGAGATTGGTTTCAACACCGAGGTGTATGCTACCTATGAGGTACTTCTTTCTTATAATTCCTACTGATGACATAGTTTCAGTATTTTCTGGTCAAACGAGGCCCAACAAAACCATAGTATATATGTGTATGGTTTTCATTTTCTTTTTTTCATTTTTTCTTCTTCTTCTTCTTCTTCTTCCAATTTTTTGTCGTCCTCTATGTGATTTTTAATATTTTCATCAATTTCAACAATAATTGCTATCAGATGAGATCTTCTCAAGATTGAAATGATGGCGTAGCTTCTAATTGGTTGGAGAACAAATACCGTAGTTGAAAGCCTTAGTCCAAGCTTGTGGGCCCCATGACAATGCAAAGGCCCTTTTGGTCCAAAGGAAAGTGTCCATTGTAGTTACTTGAGTCATTAATTTCTTAGTTTACTGGTTTTATTAACTCCTAGTCATGGTTAGGGGTATTTAGTACTTTTACAGGCTTTCTATTTTATATAGGTTCTATTTTAGTCGGCCTTTCTAAAAGTTTCTATTTCTAATCTGAGTCCAATTAGGAGTATATGCTCTTAATCCGAACCTATACCTTCAAATAAGATTCATCTGCCTGACTGGAACCACTAATTTTCTGAATGGCCAAGTGGAAGGAGAATTTTTCATCACTTTTGAATTTCTTTATTGACATCCTTTACACTTTGGTTTTGTTGCCTCGACAAATTCTAATTGCTGTTTCCTGATATGTCTTTTCCCCTTTCCTGGATTTCTATAATCTCTTCAATGATTTTTTGCATAGATGCTTGTTTAATGTGAAAAATGCATGCTAGATTGATCGCATTGCACGCATTGCGTTCGAGACTGCCCGGAAGCGGTGTGGAAAACTTTGCTCTGTTGATAAAGCCAATGTCTTGGAGGTACTTCTCTTTTTATTTATTCTTTCGTACCTGAATTTATGCAATTCTAGTTCTCAGATAAAACTCATACTATTCAAGCTTCGTTTTCTTTTTCCTTTTTATTGAAGTTGTTGAAGTTTTGTTCTATTATAGATTTATACCTATCTCTCTCTCTCAACCATAAACCATATCAGTTTATGGTTGATTTACTCAAAACAATCTGTGTTAGTGTGATGGAAGAGGTCTGTCAGTCTTGTATGCATTACTTGATCCTGACAATCTGATTATTGCCTTTTAATGTAGATTAGCTGGTCCATTGCACTGAAAAAGTGTTTGGTATTGCGTAGGTAGGCCCATCTTGTATTCTTGTGGGCCGAAGTTGGGTTACAGGCAATCTAATAGATGATTGGTTATTCAAATGGCTGGAATTTTCTGAAATCCAACCAATAAATTATTTTCTTATGTTTCTCTTGCATTTTTATCACTTTATGATACTTGTTAATGGCGGCCCTTTCTTTAAACCTCATATTAATGCAATTCTGTCTTTCAACTGCGTGATAGCATGTGAAATCGTAGTGCCCAAAGCATGCTATCATGATATGGTGTACTGAATATGGTAATGTGTGAGGTTAATATGCAAAACATGTTACGGCATATTATTAAGTCTCATTACTTTGAGGAATTGTCCAGGCATCAATGCTTTGGAGGAAAAGGGTTACTGCAATAGCCTCAGAGTACCCTGATGTGGAACTATCTCACATGTATGTTGATAATGCCGCAATGCAGCTAGTTCGTAATCCAAAACAGGTTTGATTTCATCTTCAAAACAAATTGATGTAGTTTTTCTGTTCATTTATTCAAGGATTAATGAACTTCAGTCTAAGAGTAAGTAAAATTCCAAAGTACATTGATGAAAATTGAAGTTATACAATCTCTAATTATGAAATATTGCAGTTCGATACGATTGTGACAAACAACATATTTGGCGATATTTTATCTGATGAGGCTTCAATGATTACTGGAAGCATTGGGATGCTTCCATCTGCTAGTCTTGGTGAATCGGTATTGGCTACTCTTTTGATTTCTATAAAATATTTTAGTTTTGGGTCTTTGCATGGAAGGAATTCCTTCTGGCGCCTTTGCATATTGTCCTAAGGAAAGTTTTCATATGCTTTAATTTGACTGTTTATGGTAATTGTTCATCTGTAGGGACCTGGACTTTTTGAACCAATACATGGTTCTGCTCCTGATATTGCTGGACAGGTAGGCTTCACAACACTTAGATTTCATCTTCTCGACTTCTCTCAAAAGATAAAATCTGTCTTTTACTGTCACTGGTAGTGAACATGCATTTGTATCTGAAATATTTTGGAACACTCAGGATAAAGCAAATCCCTTAGCAACAGTGCTCAGTGCTGCTATGCTTTTGAGGTATGGCCTAGGGGAAGAAAATGCTGCCAAGAGAATTGAGGCTGCGGTGCTTGATGCTCTAAATAGGGGATTTCGAACGGGTGACATACACTCAGCTGGAAATGTATGTACATCCTTTTTTTTTTATCCTTTCATTTTCATTTATTTGTTTTTTCCTTGGCCGAAGAAGTTAGCAACCTAAAATAATTTAGTGCTCTGTTTGGTTGCCATGGAGGACAAGGAAGAAGGAACTTAGCACCAAATTGTTGTGGGATTTCTGTTTTTCTTTCCATCTCCTTGGCACTGAATTGGAGCTTATGAGTATAATCTATTTCAAATTCTTGTTTGGGTGTCTGCTTTTTTTTATTTTTAATAAATTTTCTTGGGTTGTGGGGGTCTAAATTAGATTGAAAAAGGGGGGGAAAAGCATAATTGGTTCCTAGAACCTCTAGATATTGGGGGAAAAAAAAATTTACTTTGCTTCTAACGTTGATATTATGAGTCTTTTTGGTCCACCTGCATGCCTAGTGCAAGATATCTACAGAGGCAACAATAAAAGGATGAAAGAAAAATGTCTCGCTTCTTTCTTTTTCTTTTTTTCTTTTTTTTTTTAAATTTTTGGGCCATGACAATTTTTCTTTAATCTAGTTTTAATCTTTATGACATCGTCATTCCATTTTGGTTATAGAAATTCCCTTTTAGGATTTCTTAAACATGGGGGTGCATCTTCATGGTCAGCGGTTACTTCTATTTTCATTTGAAAGTGTTAATACTTTGTATATGTGCTTGACCATTAATGGCTAACACTTGCTTCTTCAGAAATTGGTTGGATGCAAGGCGATGGGTGATGAAGTGCTAAAATCAGTGGATTCTCAAATTCCTGCAGCCGTTTGAATTGTAACTGGATCCACCCCAAAGTAAGAGACTCCATTTCGTTCCACAAATGTCTGTATTTCAACAGGCCAGATGTCCAGATTGAGAAGTCTTGGTGCTCAGGCGGAAGATATGTTTCTTGTATCTCACCCGTATGATTGTTGCAAGGTTTTTGGAGTGTCCCCACTCTTTTCTTTTTATTTTTATTTTTCTTGAATTTTTTTTAAACCCATGTGTAATTATTTATACATTTATCTGAAACATTGTTTATTTATGTCTGGATGTTCATCTGAATTCTGTCAGTCATGGCTGTTGTACCATGAAAAAAATTGTGGGATATTTAGGATTCAGTTTAAGGATGCATTGTTGGTTTATTTAGATCATATTTTCCAGATTGTTAATCACCACTATGGACAAGTGAATGCGTGCACATGTGCGTGTGAGAGGGCATCCTGTTGTTCACTCTAAAGAAGTCTGTCAAAGGCGTTATGGGTTAATTTAGGCATTAGAAAGCCAATTTTTTCCTTAAATGCATGTAGTGCTTGGATGTGGTTAGTGCAATGTTCTTGTTTCTCTCTTTTCTGAAAATTTCCCTGCTTCTAGCTTGGGGTGGCAAAATCCAACCCTGCCCGTTAACCCAACCCAATTACTTAACCTGACCCATTTTTATTTTTGGTTTGTATTAAGGGTTGAAATTTGATAATTTAGAACCCATATATGGGTTGGGTAGGGTTAGGGTTGGTGCTGCACCCAACCTACGAGTCTACAAGTAGTGGAAAACTAATGTTAGTGCATCTTACAAAAGAATTGAAGTTCTCTTCATGTAAGTGCAACATAAACACTGCGTGCTTTCTTCAATTCTATACAAGATGCTTCCCTCTCCTCTCATCTAGTTTTGCCCTCTCTCGTCTTGTAAAATCAACCAAAGGAAAGTTTCAAAAGCATTTACCATTCCCATAATACCTCAAACTACATAAACATGCTACCCTCTATTTAACTACCCAGATACATACACCTAGCATGCTATCCTCCTCGCATGGTCAGATGAAATTTTTGTATGAATGGATGGTGGGTGACTGACACTTTTTTTTTTTTTTTTTTTTTGTTTTTTTTTTGCCTTTGAGCACTTGGGTCGCATTTCTTTTTATTTTTTTTATTTTTTTATTTATTCTCAGACCAATGATTAGATGTTAGTAGATTAGCATGAAGATGACTTCAAGGCTTCAAATACAGCGCTGATGAGGCTCTACCACTGGTTTAGGGTCATCTTCTCCTTTATAACTTTAGTCACCACTATTAATTGCCCCTGAAAGCATCTCTCTCCCACTACTAATTGCCTCCCGAAGCATCTCACTCCCTTAATGCTATTTAGTTTTTAAATAAATCAACTCATTGTTGATTTTAAAATCTATGTTTATATCTTATTTTTTGCACAATGCTAAATAGATTTTGTGTGGGATACTTACAACCGACGAATGAAACCTCGACACGTGGTGGCCTTCGGTGAAGTTACCGAGAGATGGAGTGGTTCTTGGTTAGACGAGCCCAGCCCTCTGGTGAATTCAATCTCGGGCCATCGAGCCCTCGGGCCAATAAGCCCTCGGGCTGATAAGCCTTCGGGCCAATAAATGCCATTGGACCATGCAAGCACATTGGATCTAGCCACATGTCCCTCACGCGCCTCAAATTTGTCCCACTTCCTATATCTAACAAGGGAAATCTGGTTGTGGTCAGGGCACTCTCTTGATAACTGAGTAAGGAATGAACATCGCCGACAACCAGGTTTGAAGCCTTAGTTTAACCTTGATTAGGCCTGAAACCCTAAATTGATCGTGATCGGGTCGAAACCCTAAGTTAACTATGGTTGGGTTAAAACTTTGGTCTAGCCCAAGACTTAGCTCCTCCCTATAAAAGGAACACCATTTCATTCTAGATGAGGTAAGTTCACCGCAACACAAAACCCTAGAAATTCCCCTCTTTTCTCTCTCTAGACATTGAGACTAACTTGAGTGTCGAAGGGTTTTAGGCCGGACAACCCCTGGCCTCCCTTAAAAGTCGTCTTTGTTTTCAAGTTACTATTCACTGGAGAATCGAACGGCACTATTCATCGGAACACCTACTGCTACTGTTTATCTAAGCGCTTAGCGCTACTGTTCATCAAGCCACCTAGCGCCACTATTCACTTGAGAGCCCAAGGGCTATCTTAGACTCAGCAATTTTCTTCGACCAATGTGCCACGGTGCTCCAGATCACCGGACCACTTTCCTCAAAGCGCTCCGTCGACTGTCTAGATTTTTTTCCCGTACAGATTTGTAGAAAAAATAGACTTATCAAATAGTTGTGAATGCAAAACTAATTGGACTCATTTTCAGTAGGTTATATTAAGTACAAATCTAACATGGAACCCTTGACCCCACACTATTTAATCATTTGTGGGATCGAGGTAAACCTCAGATACCTATAACCTCCTACAAGCCACAAGTATCAGTTAAGACCAGGATTCAAAACCATTACTTTGAGGTATTACACTCCAAAGGCTTGCCAATTGAGTTAATCACGTTTTGATCTCCTAACCACCTAAACATGCATATCCCTCTCGCTAAAACTAGTATCCTTTCACTTTATTATCTTCTTCTAAAATTTCACCCCAAATCTCTTCATCTTCCTCTCCCTCTTCTCTAATCATTTGGAGTAATCTATCTATATTATTACATAGGGTTGAGAGTCCTTGATCTCTCACTGTTTTTCTTTCTAGACCATCAAATATGCCTTATTTTATAGCTAAAAAATTGAAAGAGACAAAAAATAATCATATTATTTTGAACTAAATCTTCTAACCCAATATCTCACTATTCTTTCCAAAAAATAATTAGAACCACATTGTAGAGTGAGTCTTCTATATAATTGTGACACAGTCAAGTGGTGTCACAAGGCAATAAGAGCCAAGTAAAGTGAGATTATGAGGCCAAAAAGTATATTGATAATCCCACTTTATTTTATTCTCATTAACTTGTGACACCACTTGAGCATATCACATTTTCATGGAAGTTTTTCTCCACATTGTATGAGTCATCACCCCTGATGTCTTGGCGCAGCTTGACCTGTCATGTGGCCACTTTAACAAGGTATGTCCACTTTAATATATATTATGAAAGATGAGGGACATTTGGTATGAATATAGTAACAAAATTATCGATTTTTTCAAATTTATCTCGGTTTTTTTATTAAACAATAAAAATCAAATTTATCCCCATATTTTAATAATTCATGAATTATTTCCTAATAATCCAAATATTACAACTAATTTGTAAATTATTTCCAAAATTTTCAAGTTATTCCGAATAATTCTGAGATGATAACACATCTTTCTTATTGAATTAAATTTCAATGTTTTTTGACTTATTTATTTTTTTTCATAGATTTTTTTTTTTCAAATTATTTTTTATATCTTCTATATTACTTATTATTCCAATAACAAATAATTCCCAAATGTCGAATTTTTCACCGTGAATGGGAGGTCAAAATAGCGGGATCGTCCCAGACACTTACTTTTAGAAACCTCTTGCTGACGTGTCTTCCTGCGATTGGGATTTGCAGCACCACTAAACTACATCTCAGCCGTGCACGATCTTCATCTATCCTGCTGCCCGTATGTAAGTCCCATTCGTCTCGCGCGAAACTCTTTCCTGGTTAACTCATAAAATCATGTCAGCCACCTCTGCAAGCGCGAGCACCGCCGCCGTAGTCCCGCCGGACGACTTGTTCCGGCCGTCGTCCGCCATGACTTCCGGCGACCTCAGCGAGTCCTCTGTGTCTAACATGACTCAAGCTTTTCCTTTTTCATCTGGAAACCCTAGAATCGAGGAGACCAGAGGTGTCATGCATCTCTACAGTGACGATACCTCTGCTTCGTCTTCCGACCTACCCGTAAGTTCAGACTTTATATTGCTTCTTTCTTCTTGGTTTATGTATAATTGTGAATTCTTATAGCTCCCTTTGTTTCTCGGGAAAGTATTTTTTTCCGAGGAAAAAATTTCCGCGAGAAAATAATATATATATTTTTGGATGTGTGAAAGAAATATTTTTCTGAAGTTAAGTGAATAAACTCGATAAGTTTTTTTTTTGGAAGTTGTTTATGTTGGAACAAACGTGGGAAATAGGAAAAATGAGACCATGACGGTAAGAAGGACAAAATTGGGGTTTTCTTTGGTAAGGGTTAGTTTTTCAAATAAACAGAGATTTGTAGAAATGTGAACTCTGACTCTCCTTTTGCTTGCCAAAAATCAATGGCAAAAGAAAAGGATTAGGTTATGCATAATATGGTCCAATCTTTTGCTTTAATGTGTTTTGTTTTTTCAAGTGGAAAAAAAAAAAAAAAAAAAAACCACCTCAACTAAGTTAAATTGTTGTATTAGACTCAGACGAGTGGATGTTTTTGTTTTCTCGAGTCGCATATATTTTCCTACATTTTCTCAGCTAGCAAATGAAGCATTAGAATAAAATCTTTGGGTTTTGTTTGTTTGAGCAATTGTTAGTAGGAATTTTTCTTTAAAAAAGAATTACCCAAATTCTAAGAAGTAGATTCTGCATTTGGCTACACCAAACTTGGAAATTTTAAAGTTCAAGTTGGTATTTGGAGGGTTCAAATGATGTTTAGAAGTTCCATCTAAAGAGATGGAATTTATCAAATCTAATGAAGAGGGAATTCGGGCAACTTAGACCACCACCTCCTTTCACCACTGCCCATCATCATCACCGCCTAGCATCACCACTTCCCATCATCATCATCACCTATAACCCCCACCACCCCCACCATCCCACCCATCACCATTCCCACCCACCCGCCACCATTCACCGTCCACTTCATTGAGAAATTCCTACTTTCAAAAGGTTCAGCTGAAGAGAATATTTTAATTCTGGCAACCATAAATTCTGAACTTTAAAATTCCATCATTTCAAAATCCCACAGATTTCCCCCCTCCAAATTCCTCATTCAAACACTACCTAGATGTTTGATGTATTAAAAAATAAATTCAGGTTTTACTCTGTCTAGGAATTTATTGTCTGCCTTTTAACATTTGATTGTTATTGAATTTGAATTATTCATCTCTGATCAAGGTTTGTTTAAAACTTAATTTCTTATAGAAATTTGAAACTTTATACCATTTCAGGCCAAAGAATAATATAATTAGGATTTTTTCAATTTATATGTTTTTTAATTTAAGCTATCCATTTGAGAGCTAAGTGAACGCCTGTAATTTATTTTTGCTGGTGCTTAGGTTGGAAGAAAATCTCTTGTTTGTGTGCTTGGGGTGCCAAACCACATGACATATGCAGATTTCTGCCAGTTTTGTGGTTCATTCATACAGCATATTTTGGAGATGCGCATTGTCAGGTTGATTTTGTGAAAGCATAGTTACTTCTTTTCTTGTTTGAGATTTTAGTTGGTTGTGCATGTGAAATTTGGTTCAATCGTCATCGTTGGTGTCTTTAATGTGGTTTTAGGAATGATGGAATGGAGGACCAATATAGTATATTGATAAGGTTCGATAGTCAGGGCTCCACAGATAATTTCTACAAGCATTTTAATGGGAGACGATTTTCATCTCTTGAGGTTTGTTTGCTCTCAATGTGCTTTAATTATTTCTATTGATATTGAAATTGGAAGAGAGGGGTGGATCTTTCTATGGAGAGAGAGGATGGGTTATGGTGGAGGGGATCCACTTGTAGAAGTTTCACAGTAAGTGCTTTTTTTCTTTTTTCTTTTTTTTTTTTTTTTTTTTTTTGAGGGATGTAAGAGGGGGAGATTTTCCTGGCAAAGTGGATTTGGAGCATTTGTGTCCTTTCGAAGGTAGCTTTCTAAGGAGTAAATTCTTAATCTTGGATCACCTAATTAATAGAGGCTGGACGATCCTTAGTTGGTATTGTATGTGCAAAAATGCTGAAGAGACTGCAGACCACATTTTTCTTAATTGTATGACTTCTAAAGAACTTTGGAACGCTCTTTTCTCTTTGTTGGGCCCTAGGTGGATTATGCCCGGGACGCTAAAGGAGCCCTTTCAAGGTTGGTGGTTCAAAACTGAAAAGAATAATTGCAAAATCATTTGGAAAGTGGCTCCTTTGTGTATCTTTTGGTGTGTGTGTTTGTGGAGAGAAAGAAATAGAAGGATTTTTTAACGCGATGTTCAACAAGTTTTCAAGATCAAAGATGAGTTTCTTAATAGTATTTTTCTTTGGTTTTCACCACATTGGTTGGATGGGAAACCTTCTTTTCTATAATTTTTAGATTCGTGCTCATTGTAAAGAATTGTGTATACAAGGCTGTAATCCTTTTTTAGCTGATACAATTTACCTTTTATAAAATATGATGTAAAATTTGTTGTTAATGTTATCTATTACTTTTGTATTTGAATCTAGGTAGAGGCTTGTCGCGTGCTTTTCACAGTTGATGTACAGTACACTGGTTCAATTGAACATGCTCAGACATCTCCTGCAAGCTCAACTGAGCAGCCCTCGTGTCCGGTCTGTCTTGGTACGTACTTGAGTTATATTTGTTTGGGAATGATAGTTTTTTCTAGCACCTTATTGCAGCACATATTTTGTAAAGTGTTTTAGCTTGGAAGTGAAAAAGATTGAGGGAAAAAAAGAAGAAAAGAAAGTAAGAAATACACGAACTATTTCAAGTGGTCAAATGCCTTATTGTTTTTATACTAATCCCTTGGAGGAATAAATGGGAAGAGTTTACAACATGACAACTAGTGCCTTCTAGTATTAACTAACCAAATAGGTGATCTCTTCACTAAAATGAGCACATTTCCATGAGTGAATCTCCTTTGATAGAAAAGATTACCTCAAAATACTAATGCCCTAGCCATCTGCCATCCAGATTGCATGGTTCTAAATGTCGTATTTTCCATTTCACAATTGTAAACCGTAATTCTAGTGATTCAGAAAGTTACTATTTTTTTTTTAATTTTTAAATTTGTTGCGACAAAAAATTGAATTGAAATCAGATATGAAATAATTAATTGTTTCTTGAGAGAGGAAGAGGATAACTCATAGAGAAGCCTGTAGTGCAGTATTTATTCTAAGAAATCACTCTCTTTTTCACTGTTCTTACTGATAGCAATTATGTTGCAAAAATTCATTATGGGTGCTACCACTTCGATATCATGTAAGATTTGGATGTTAAATTTCCAACATCATTCTTAAATCGTCGAAGCCATGTCAATTGACTTACATCTCTTTATCGTCAACATCTACTGTTTTATAATTAAAAAAGAAAGATTTTATTTTTTTAATTGATAATTATATCTTGTAGCGAGCTACTTCAAAACTAAAAAAATTTTAGAAAATAGTTTATTTTTTGAAAAAAAAAATATTTTATTTAATCTAGCATTAGGATATATATATATATTTTGGTTAAAGGAAGAAAAATGATTATGAAGATGAGACAATGATTAGGTGTTGCCCCAATATGAGATGAGTTGCCCTCTTCGTTTCTTATCTTATTTCGTTTTCTTTCTTTTTTTCCCCTCCTTATTCTTCTTCAATTTTTTTTTTCTTTCCTTTGTTTATTTTTATTTTTTATTATAGTATTTCTACCACACCACTTAAGATCAACACATGTAAGCGTGTATTTTGTGTCAAAGTATAAAATGCTTCTGTAGGATAATAAGCTGTTTTTTATTTGTATCATTTATGATTGCCTATGTTGCAGAGAGATTAGACCAGGACACCAGTGGAATTCTCACAACTATCTGCAATCATTCTTTCCATTGCTCTTGTATTTCAAAATGGACAGATTCTTCTTGTCCGGTAGGTGAACCCAATAGTGGTTGTATTTTCTGTGTATTTGTACCTGTGCATCTGTTTTTTGATCAGCTGTACCTGTGCATCTGTGCATGCATGTCTACTCACATTATGTTATTTTGAAGTGCATTGGCAATTTTTTTAATAATTAGTTTGGATGTCAGAGTTTGAAGGTGATTTAACTCCTTTGTTGAAGTTTAGGACCTTTGTTTTCCACTTTTCTTTTTTTCCCTCCTTTGTTTGAGAAGCCTTCCACTTGGTTCTAATTGTCTTCATAGTGGCTATGATGGGACTCGGACTCCACTTTGCATGTTAAAAATTTAAAAACATTATTCTTCATTTAACAATTTGAGATTAGATTCCCTATTGATTATCTATGTAGGAATATTTACGTTTTACGATGTCTGATTTATAACTTTTAACAATAATTGCTCCTTCATATGTAAGATTTAGAAATCCTTTTCTTGATTTTTTGGACTGTTGTTTTCAGGGTTGATCGCTTGTCTGCAATTCTTGTATAGTCGTGTATATTGGTCGAAGGCCATTTCTTTTTTAATATTTACACATTTATCAAATAAATAAAATAAAAATGTGAGCTTCAATTGGATTGAATGTTACTGTTTGTAAGGATTGTGAATTATATGTAAACTATACTGGAGTTGTTGCTATAAGTCATCTATATTGTATACAAGAAGCTTTTGTTTGCTTAATTGGAAAGAAATGCTAGGATCTTGGTAGAAAGTCTTGAGGATGCTTGGAGTTTATGGGATAGGGCTAGTTTTTTGGCTTCTTTTAGGGCATCAATTTATAAGGAGTTCTTGGATATTCCTTTGTTTGTCATTGCCTTTGATTGGAAGGCTGTTTCTGGTGTAGAGCCTAGTGTTCTTTTTTGTTTTTTAATTTTCTTTTAATGTAGGAATTTTCATCCTCTTTTGTCATTTTTCCTTACTCTTTTAGTAAAAATTTTATATTGCTGATAATAAATAATAAAAAAAGAAAGAAAAAAGATTACGCTAGCTTTCCTTGTTTTTCCTTCAAAAGAAAGTCTAGAAGTATCTATATTGTTATCGATAAAGTAGATATGAGAAAACTAATCTTATCATCCAGCGTCCAGCCTGTACTCTGATGTGATTTTAGAAAAGTTTCTGTTTGTGCGTTTAGATTAGGAAGAGATGAATTGTTGTTTAAAAACTTGGAAGAAATTGAGAAGGAAGAGATTGTAGAAGGTCAAGGCATAAAGCATCATGTATAAGTTTGTTATATGCCAACTTTTAAACCAGTCAAAGTCCAAGCAAAGGTTAATGGTGTCACCTATTACCAGTTAATCTAGGCTTTATAAATACCCAGGTGGCTTTTCCTCATCATAAAGAGGAAAAAAAAGCCAGGCGGCTTTCTCCTGTGGCTTATTGTTTTTCTTGCGGGGTGGGGAAAACAAGAAAAAAAGAGGGGGGGGGGGGGGTAGATTTGTTCAGTTATAACCTAGGTCATTACAGTTGCTGATCTCAAGTTCTGGGGGTCAGCTACATGAATTTGTTGTTTCCATTTTGCTCTATGCCTCTATCTTGGACCATCCTTTGTTAAACAGATGCAATCATTTGATCATGTCTTTTGTTAATCCACATCCTTTTTAACCTTCCCTTTTAGTCAATGCCTTAATCGAATTGCTCTTCCTTACTAGTGCATTCATGAAATAAGACAGCTTAATTGTACTGGTTCAATTCTTGTCATTCAATGTGGTGGAAGCCTTATTGTCTTTCATTGTTCTCACTGAAATCTGGGCACTGTTTTCTTTCGTTCTGTTTTTTCCAACTCCTTGCTAATTTGTTTAGGTACTTTTTTCAACCTTTATTTGAGATTCATTTTTTCAATATTAACCTTTTTTGTTTGTAAGTCTTACCAGCACTTATTGTAGATGTCCCATGCTATTTTTTGTGAAGTAATAGTTTGAAGTGTATGTTGCATTTGGTTACAATTTTATTGTTCAGAACCATCTCATCTTAATTTTTATAACTTCTTTTGGCTGGGTTGTGTGTATAGAGTTCAAGTGTAGGTTTGTTTCAAACTAAATTTGCAGTGAAGGTAAATGGGAGTTGACTTGGTTTCTACTTTTTGTGTCAGGTATGCCGATATTGCCAGCAACAGCCTGAAAAATCAATATGTTTTGTTTGTAAAACTTCTGAGAATCTGTGGATTTGTGTCATTTGTGGTTTAGTTGGCTGTGGAAGGTGATAAGTTCATTTTCTTGTTATAAGTTCTAGTATCCCTATTAGTGTGTATTCTTAGTCTGCAATTCCTCATTCAGAATGTTTTGGTGTAGGTATAAAGACGGGCATGCCATAAGACATTGGAAAGAGACACAACACTGCTATTCTTTTGAACTGGAAACACAACGTGTTTGGGATTATGTTGGAGACAACTATGTTCACCGACTGATTCAATCCAAAACTGATGGAAAATTAGTTGAGTTGAATTTTCATTGTGCTGCTCACTCTGGTGATGATTGTGGAAGTTGTGACTGTAGTGCAGATTCTGGATTTAGTGAGGCTCTTATGAACAGTAAAGTTGAAGCTGTAATGCTTTTTTCATTTTTTCCTATTATCTTCATATGGTTCTTTCAATTTCAGTGCTATAGTGTTCCTTGTAAATGGCAATACTCATTTTTAAACGTTATCCTCAGATTGTAAATGAGTACAATGAACTCCTCGCTGCCCAACTTGAGAACCAAAAATTAGTAAGTGTGTTCCTCCATTATCTAAATGAGTTCTCGTATGAACTTTTATTTGAGCTTTACATTCAACTTTACACGGCAGATGGATCTTGTAAACTTTGCTTATGGGAGTCAATCCCTTTTACTTGATAGCTGTGCATAATCCTATTTGTTTAGGAGATAATCTTTGGCTTCCTCTAGATTAAGCTCCTCCATTTGATTGTAGTATTTTGAGTCTTTACTGCAAGAAGTTAAAGAAGAAACTGAAAGGGAAATTTCTGAAGCTATCGAGAAGGCTGTGACTATAAAACTGCAGAAAATGCAAGCCAAGCTGGATAAATATATTAAAGAGAAGAATTTTCTCGATGATGTAAGTACCAGCATCTGCTGATTTTTAGAGTGGCTTATAGGAGTATTACATATTTATATATTGAAGATAATTTGATAAGTAATCA
Source organism: Liquidambar formosana (assembly GCA_039720395.1). Lineage (NCBI taxonomy): Eukaryota > Viridiplantae > Streptophyta > Magnoliopsida > Saxifragales > Altingiaceae > Liquidambar > Liquidambar formosana. The sequence continues at coordinate 12,855,958 of CM077826.1, read as the reverse complement.
TCTCTGATTAATTTTGATATTTGAGTTCATTTAGTGTTGTTACTGAGCTATCTTTTGTTTGTTAGCTAGCAGATATATCTAATCTTGTTGTTTCTGGCATGTAGATCAATGAGAATCTTTTGAAAAACCAGGAGATATGGAAAGCAAAGATACTGGAAATCGAAGAGAGGTGTGGTTGTCTTTTTTGTTTGATACCTCATCATTTCAAAGATTAAGCAAAACAAACTGTTTTTATTGCTAAGCTATTATCAGTTTAATTTCCAAATTTAATTAATTTTTCAGTTTATGTGTATTATTTTTGCTAACTTTTCTTATTTTTCTTATTGTGAAATGGCGGAATGGCAATAATTTAAGCTTGCTGTAATCCAATGAAGTGAGGATTGCAACTGAGATTTGTATTGCCCCCACAAGTGGATTCATATGTGAAACTTTGATTAAATGAAATCTGAAAGTGCATGCTAATTCTGAACATCTGGTTTTATGTAACCAAAGTTGATACCTAGCTTCAAAAGTAGTGTAATTGCATGTGAAGAACCTAAATTTTTTTACATTGAGAGGCGTATACCTAATCTCATATGATGTTGTAATGCTTTTATTTTTCTTGGATGTGATATTAACTAATAAATGAGATGTTGAAATTCTTCTGTTCTTCTTGGATGTGATATTACTGAGAGTTTGAACATTTATAGGGAGAAAAAGCATACAAAACTGAAGGATGATAAAATACGGGACTTGGAAGAACAGGTAAAACACACATTAAACTACATAACTTTGTTGTCCTGCTTGTTTGAACATATACGTGCATGTATAATTAACTTTCCGATGGATCTATTGTTGCTACATTTCCGCATGTTTGCAGCTTCGAGATTTGATGATGTACATTGAAGAGGGAAAGACAGTGGAGCAACCATTGACATCAAATGAAATCAAGGATGGGACTGTCTTGCCAGTACAAATAGAGTCTTCTTCAAGGAATAGCAATGAGGGGGCGACATGGGCAAACAACGAGAGAAGAACATAAGGATGAATAGTCCTCTTGTATGGGAGTTAAAATGTGGCCCCTGTTATCAATGCCCTTTTGCTGACTTGGGGCTTATTTCTTCTTTTGTAATTGTTCTGATGGTCGAGTTGTGGGTTACTAGAGGTGTTTCTGATCTTGTTTAGCAAGGCAATATCAAGAAAGGATGGTGGTGCTGCTAGGTGTGGACCGACATTTTTTGTTTATATAGTCATTGTTACATTGTGGAGAGAAATTTTTGAAAACCCATAGCTATAGCCTATAAATCTGAGTGGTTTCTTGAAATGAAAACTCAAAATCTGAGTATGTTTGTTCCTAATATCCTGGTAATATTAATCCTGGGACCCGGGTGGATGATATCATCATTTTCTACGGCAAGCTTGCGATTGTTTGGTTGCCAAGAAGGTTGAGGATTGCAATAGAGAAATCGGAATCGAACAAACATGCCTAACCCAAATGATTCCTTTTCATATCTTGAGTGGCTTTTTGTTTATTTCAGTTTTCTAAATCCATCACTAACTGCTCTTTTGATATTATTTCATTTTTCCCTCTCTCTCTCGTCTGATAGTATATCGTAGAATCTTCATTAATTTTCTGTTTGAAGGACGAGATTATGGTGAATGTGAAATGGTCCAGCTGAGTCTACCTTGTTAAAGCCAGAGGAGATGGTGGAAGTCGAGTGATAGAGATTGGACTAGAATTCCAACTGAAGCCTTGAGTTTGATCCTGTCACGACTCTGTTTTGATAAATTTCACTTCCTTTCATGACGTCTGTAGAGCTTGGTAGTCAATTCCCACTCCATCACTACCCTCTCCAATCGATTGTCCAAAAGTTCAGTCTCAGTGGCTCGTGTGTAAACAACGGCGCAGCTTCTTCAGTCCTCCATATAAAGGTATATCTATCATATGGATTGTTGGTTGCTTATGTCTCGAGGCGAATGTCCATATGCCATTTTTTCTTAACCCTTCACTAGGCGAAGATTGACCTTCCAGCCTTTTTCTCTTTCTATTAAAAAAAAAAATTTTCCCCTCAAATCCTAGAAAGTTATTTTGGCTCCACAAGTAAAAAAGAATATTTGACTACTGCAAGTGAGGTATGTGTGTGTTCTCTTATCGTTTGATAAATAAAAAACTATGCAAGTAGGGGCGGAACCACCTTAGGGGCTAGCCCGGGCTTTTAGCCTAGGTAAGCCTGCACCAATTTTTTTTTTTTTTTTTTTTTCATATGTATTAGAAGTGAATTTTACCTAGCTCAGGGAAGATTTTGCCTTAAGAACATCTCCAGCGGTGAGCTATAACCTGTGCTATTGTTATATTATAACATTTAACACAAGTTGGGCTGCTCCAATGGTGTGCTAAAAACCTGTGCTAAATATAGTAATAGCTCATCCTTGTTCTAAATATATCACAAGGGTGAGCTAGTGCTATATTTGCTATGTCAGCTCTCCCTCCATTTCTCAACAACCAAACACACCAGCAATTGTGAAAAATACAATATTTCATTTCCTACATTTCTCTTCCAAAATTTTCCTAGTAACCAAACTAGCCCGTAAAGAAATATAATATTTTCAAAAATAATACTGAAATATTATATATATATATTTTTTAAAAATGTTAGTGGTTTGTACAATATTTGTTTTTATTTTTATTTTTTTATTTTTTGAAATTTTTGAATTTTTTGTGGTTGGAACAATGGATGTTGGAAGATTTATAAAAATGGAGAGAATTGACGTTGTGGCAAAAAATAGCACATTATGTCATTTGCACCATTGGAGCACCTTATGCTAAATTATAGCATTTGGCATTGTAGCATGTGCTAAAATATTAATAACACAAATAATTTAGGTTACATGATTGGAGATGCTCTAACCTAAGCCTTTTAGCCT